>JAGSMR010000012.1:14185000-14785000 GCA_029286605.1 Sericinus montela | reverse complement strand
CATGGGAAGCGAAATGGCGGTGTGGCGGTATATAGATATATATATATATATATATATATATATATATATATATATATATATATATATATATATATATATATATATATATATATATATATATATATATATATATATATATATATATATATATATATATATATATATATATTACCGAAACTTATTGAGAAAACGCGACAGGCTGGCCAAACATTCCACCGTCTTTATGTCAGAGTCACGATAGAATAGTTTATAAGTTTCGAAAAATTTATCGGGAAAAAATAATTCTGTGCGATTTTCTATTATCTATAAAATTGTAATAAAATTAAAGTGTCTGTTTGTATTTTCAAATTAACACGCATCACTAAATGCATGTGAAAAAATTTTTTTTTTTAATTTAAGACTTAAACCGTGGGCAAAGTCGCGGTGGTAGCTAGTCTATACGTATAAATAAAATTGAAGTGTATCTTTGTAATTTCAAATTAACAGCTATTTACTAAATGCATATGAAAATATATACGGTACATTACAAAAACGTACAGAACCTAATAAATAATAAAACCTTTTTTTAAACATTTTTGTCTATCTGCCGTCCCGGTAAATTTCTGAAAAGGCTGGACCGATTTTATCGGGACATTCGCTGGCAGTATCTCAGATATTTTAAGGAGTAACTTGGCTTCTTTCATTTTAGAAAAATAATTAGTTCCGCGCTATGTGTTAAACATAGTTACATACAAACAACCAGTTTTCAAGAGACACAAAAATTTCCGGTGACGTCTCTGTTCAAAAATCGAGCCGTCTTCAATGCAATACATATGGGAATTTATTATCATTTCTACATATACATATATTACACTTGAGGTATTCTATTGTACTTCAAACGTATAAGTATCTAGTAACTTGATGACTAAGATTTTCTTAGCGGAAAAAAGATGGCGCTTTAATACATTTATAATGTTTGGTAGTAATAATTTTCTTTTCATTGTCGATATTTATCTAGAAAAAACTTGGAATGTAAAACATACAACACAAAACTAATATAAAATATTTACCACATTGACAGAACAATTATGGAATATACTAGTGTATTAATTTATGTAGATAGCTATATATATTATATAACACCAACGTCAATCTTGTATACATATATACAAGATTCTCGATTATGTTATTCTCGTTTACAGATTAGTTAACATTAAAGGTAAACATCAAGTTAAAATGTTTTCCGAGGTTGTATAGGCATAGTATGTAACATACGAGACCTATAAGTCTATGAAAGACGGTAATTTAGATTTTCGACGGCCTCGACGTAAAAGCAGCCGATTTAGCAAATCCATGTTGGAAGTCCCTGGTCGACCACTCCTGTAGGGAGCGCCGCCACCCCAACTGTCACCCACCCCCAACTTTCACTCTTGTGCGTCGGGGATCTCGACCCCGAGTGCTACAACAACGAAATAGTGTTAACGCCATACAGCGTACATACAGATTTAGGTCTACTGTAAACAGTAATAAGCGCGAAAATCGCGTAAAACACCATTTCTCAACGCAGGGAGCTGTTTCAATCATGTGTCTAAGTGCTGTCGAAATGATACGCAATTTTATGTCATATTTCTTATACGCTTAAGACGAGAATCGCTTCTCTTAAGTTCCATTACCACGCACTGAACGTGATGGTTGAAGACGGCTCCGGACGACGAACACCGGATCCCTCTTCACCGGCAAGTCGTATTATACCGATATATTTCCAAGTAACTAAGAATATGTTCCTTATAAATAGGTTATTCTTATTTAGTTATTTTTTTTGTTTATATAGTTATTATTTATTGTTCATTGTAACATAAATATACAGTTGACTAACTTACATACACACACTTACACACATACACACACACACATACACCCAACCTCTAACGACGATAACGACGGCAACAACGCCGAGAATCGAACCCACTTTCAAACGCCAACTCGATCAACCAAAGTTCTGCTTATTAGTGTATCTATCAAGTTATTCATAATAATTTGTGAGAAAATGTTTGTCTTAACAATAAAAAAACTAACGAAAAAGTTAGATGCGAAGATCTTCTTATAAGAGAAATTGTGAGAAGTAAGTACTTCTTCTTTACAAACATTATGTAGTAAGGCATGACGTCTGCCATCAGAATAAGACTATGACAGACGTAAAGGGGTGATACCAAATTGTCGCTGTTCCTGGTACCCGAAGAATGTATTAACAAATACGAGTAAAAGAACCGCCTTCAAATATTTTAAAGTATGCGCGCCGTGCGAAATTGTGTGCGGATACGTCGTTATACATACTTGTGCCAACAGAAAAGAATCTTGGCATCTCAAGAGTACAATAATTATTGTTGAAATCATAATAGAGCAAGAATAATTCGCAAATCTTGGTATATACCCACATACTCATCAAACGTCCGCGTAAATCTCTGTAAGAGGCAGTATGTAGGTGTAAGCATCCTATAGGCTCATAGTATAGTAAGTTATAGGAACGACGCAAGAGCAGAGCAAAGACAGAGCAGAGCCCGAGGTCGGACGCGCCCGCGTCGCCGATGTCGAGGCGCTCCCACTACGACCCTACGCCGCACGTGATAAGGCACACATCGCCGCGCGCGCCCGCCGACCTCACCGCACCGCCGACAAATAATAAATATGTAACACTGATAAAACCACAGAAGCATTGACCGGAAAGTATTTAGGGATACTCTTTTGGCAAATATACTACAGGTCATCGCGCTCACTACGTCAATCTTTGGCTACTACCATTCGACGACGTCGGTGGCGGTGTGGTGGCCGCCGGCTATTTCTGGTACGGAACGACTGGATTGGGCCTAATTAGACGGTCGACGCTCGGCCGTCCTGCCGCCGCTAGCGCGGCGCCGTCCCCTAGGAGTGCGAAAGAAATACGAAGGTCGTTTACGATACATACCTGCATGCAGACGGAGTTGGTGTGGTGTAGCTCGAACAGCACTCGTGTCGGTGGCGCGCGGCTGACTGAGGCGAGCAGCAGTGAACGCCGTCGCGGCAGCAGCGGCCGCCGCCCGCGCCCCGCGCACCGCCCGCTGCATTCCGTGCGTGCGCCCGCCGCCGTCGGGAGAGCCGCCGTGTCGCTTCCACTGACATCAGCACATCAGCGCCGCCTGACGCCTACCCATATCTCGCACGCACTCGGTCGCTGTCACCTCCGCGTGACCCCAGTGGTCTAAATACGTTTGCGGCAGTCCTTTCCTTGTTGCAACATTGCTTTCAACAGGCGATGTTATACCTGTCGATCAATGAAAATCCTATGAAATCGTAGTTGACCAGCAGAAAAACCTAAGAATGTATCGGTACAATTTTGAAAGATGACCTGCAACTGTATACCATTTATGTTTTTTAATGTATTATATGTATATGCACGTATTGGTTATATTCAGACAAAAGCGTGTCTATTACGTATATGCCTTAAAAGATGTTATTCTATAAAACCATGGTCAGTAATCGGGATATCTTATAACAAACTTAGGCGATAACACACAAGCCGCTAAGAATTGATCACACAATTCTGATATTTTTAACATTACATATTAAAACCTAATATATAATATTAAGGTACAACATAGATATAATAGCGAATTTTCTCACATCACTAACAGATATGGCAACAATTGGTTACATGGAAGTGCTTTAATAAAAGTAACGTAAATCTTTTAAACTTGGGTTGGGCAGTCGCCACACGCCCGGCCGTGGACGTCCCTGTTTGAAGATCAATATCGATGTTCCCTCAAAAGATAAAATGAGTCCGCATTTCACGAATAGCTTCAGCAAACCTTTTCGGAGTATTCTTTAAAAAAAAAGATATAAAAATTTCAAGCAATGATAACAAACGAGAGCTATAAAAAGATTCACTTAATACTGTTTACATGTTATCTGTAAATTTAATTACCACCCAGTGGATTAATAGCAGAAAAATGGACTTTACACAACTGCGCTAAGTTCGAATATATGTACTATTCCTCTTACACTAGGTGGGTATGTATTTTGTTTGGTACAATTCTACTTTTAGTGATTAGAAATATACATATCTACTAAGGAGTCACGATGACTGAGTAGTTGGGTGATCGGAATTCGAATCAGGGGACCTGACTTCAATCACCAACCGTAAGGCTCCTCATACAAATAAGATTTTAAGATTTGTATCTTTGTCTCAGATACTAAGACGGCAACGGGTTCACCATCCGTCAATAATATTCAAAATAATAATTCATTTATTTGTTACAATATGGTAACATGGATATCCGTCTCAGAAGTCCATTACATTTAGAACGCATTCTGTCACAAATGTCGAAGAAATTTTTATAAAAGAAAATGTCAAAATAAATAAACGATCAATTAATTACTTATATCAAGCAATTCTAATTCATTATAAATTTAGTACGCACTCGCCATCACGCCATACCCAATACTGGGGTATACAGAGGTCTAGACAAAGTCCTATCGACCCACCTTTCATCGAAGACATTTTTGAGACAACGAGACCGGAGCCGTGAGTCCAAGCCAACGATATAAATAGTACATAAGTATGGAAAAAACCCATGATTACGAGCCTACTACCCGGGCATCGAACTCGGGTCGCTTGAATTCTTCCGACCACCCAACCACTCGGCTATCGTGGCTATTATACATACGTGACATATGATATACTGCATATGTTATAAACTTGAATATATTTTTATATTTATTTTACATCGTCAAACATAACTATAAATTAATGCATAACAATTCAATTTATTTTTTCCAGCAAACGCTAAGGATCCCTGCGACACGAATGCTTTCCTATGCCTGCTCTACCGCATGAATTTGCCCCGGCCTTGAAAAATCCAATGCAGAACAGATGTAACGGCATCGGTCTTACGCCTTGTGAGAGTGGTAAACGTTTGCCAACTCCCCTCCCCCCTCCTCACCCCGCCCCACATATTTCCCCTTCTAAATTACTTCTTCAAGGGATGGCAACACACAGCTCCAGTGGCTTAGTGGATGTACATGTACTTCACGCACCATCAAAAGAACTTATTTGGCTTAGGAATATATAAATATAAAAAATTCAATCTATTCCTAAGTTGCTGCACCCAGGAGAATACATGCTACGGAAATTTACCTATATGAACATGGATGTAATGTACATGCCTTTTACCTCTTCTGTATTCTAAGATTATAGAAAACGAAGCATTTAAAGTGGTATACTATTTTCTATACAAAAAAAATGGCAATAACAGGTTCTAAAACACTTAAAAATTACAAACGCAAAACACGCTCTGATGATATCTGGAAATCTGCCAAGCCTCTTTAATCTCGCTGGCAAAATAATATTTTTTATTACTATTACCTAATCCATTCAGATGTGCGCAAGTCTGAAGAAAATGGCAATGAGCATCACTTGTGAAGTAACATTCCGTTGTTAAATTTTCCTTAAAAACCTTAAGACACTCGGTTATAGCTGAGAGAGTCTTAAGGTGAGAAACCGAAGAAGTTAGTCTTCGCCGGTTTCGTTCTTTATTCTGAATTGTTTCCATTTTTTTATGTTGTATTACAGTATGTTTCTCAATCCGGAATGCCTCCTGGCAAAGGCCTCCATTTCCAGTCTAGCTGTTTCCAATGCAACCTATCCCTTCAACCTTCATTGCAAACCATGATATTTCCAGCCTTTTTATTGACCATCCTTCGCCGAACTCCTAAATTTTCACTGACTCTCACACGATCTATCCAAAACCACATTAATTTATGTTGTTAATTTGAATTTAATCCTTCATCTCCTACGGGGGCATCTTACAACACCCACGTGGAATGCCAAGGAGTGCGTTCATCTACTCTCGAATTACTTTGATTTATAATAATGCTTTATTTATGATGATGTTTTTCCCAATGAGTCAGTGACGAATTTTCTTCTGAATCAACTAAACCTCTTCTCATTTCTGGTCACCACAGCATATCGTGATTTATTACTAAATATTTTTTAAAGGGGACGCAATTTAATTAGTGTATTTCACACAGTTTAAAATATTTTTTACTATTTATCTTTGGTTACTTACCTGTTTTATTTACCTATTATCTTGAACTATCGTGAATAGCACATGAATCCGTCTTATAGGAGATATCGATTTTACTTGAGGGCTCTCGAAGGATAAGGTTGACGCCTACCGTGAGCGTGCACCGAAAATGATGGAAAGATTTCTAAAGTATACTGCTAATGATTGCCGGTATTGAAATTGAAATGATTTCAACATTCGTAATTCGCAAGTTTAAACTTACTCTCTCTTAAAGACGTTTGTCTGCTATCTAGACGTTGTTCGTACTGATGTCAGAGGATATATTTGGGACTCAATGCTCCTATGCAACGACATAAATAAATAAATATAAATAAATAAATATCTTCACGCAATTCCCAATACAGGGGTAGACAGAGGTCTTTTCTACACAATTAAGTCCCTTCGACCCACCTTTCATCGTTGATATTTTCGGGACAACGTGACAGGTGGTGAGCCCGTCGCCGTCTTTATGTCCAAGCCAACGATATTCATACATAAGTTTTTAAAAAACCCATAGCTACGAGCCTGCCAACTGGGGATCGAACTCGGGTCTATTGACTCGAAATTCCAACCACCCAACCACTCGGCTAATGAAACGACATATTTATATATAATATTGTTACTCCCATCGTACTTGTACAAAGTACTTAACGTGTAGTAGACGGACTTAGTATGTAGACTTATATTTACAGCATAATGTGTATTGAACGACTCGGGTAAAGAGAAGACGTATTTTTTATTATTTGTGTACGAATAGACACACATTTTCCAACAGCACACTCTTATCCATTTTTCTCTTAAAAATGGTTGCAATTGTTATGTTCCAGTTTAGTTATGTTGCGACAAGCCGGTGGCAATCTTTTTAATCCCCAGGGGTAACAAACTACGCATTTCTTACCTTTTTATTCAAAGAAATTTCCAGATGCTGTAAGCCCCTTACTAGTGTGAGCTCATGTTGCAGGAAAGTTTCATTTAGTTGCTGCTTACGAGAAGCAAGAGGTGCTTGA
Source organism: Sericinus montela (assembly GCA_029286605.1). NCBI lineage: Eukaryota > Metazoa > Arthropoda > Insecta > Lepidoptera > Papilionidae > Sericinus > Sericinus montela. Next base: position 14,777,916 of record JAGSMR010000012.1, on the reverse strand, counting down.
ATATTCTTACGTCGATAACACACGGCCAATGGCCTATTATCTAAAATTTGTTACTGTATCTGTTTATTATTTATTTATAAACACAGTTTTACACACTAAAAATAAACATTAAAAAATTATCGCTTTCGAAAAGAACACAAAAAGTAAAGAACAACTTGTATTTACTGAAATGTCTACTTGATTACCTTTTAATCAAAAAAAGAATTTTCGAAATCGGTTTGTATATAACAGAGTTAGTAGGTAAAGAACATTATAAAAACGCAACGAATTTAGAAACTTTTTTAAAGTCGGCTAGAAATGAACTCCATCACCCAATCTAATTGTTAGAGCAATGTTACAGACATCCGATTTTTAATTCATCAATACCTTATAACAGCAACTTGTAAAACAGTAAATGCGTAGAATACACCATATAACTACTCTGGTAAACGTAATAATTATAAATTTCCATCCGCATCTACACGAGTAGCGAAACTTGCTGTTAAATAATATGAAATACGGAGCCTCAATGCCTGGGTCGGCTTGAGATCATTCACAACTGCCCTACTTTACTTCCAAAACGTACAGCTATAAGTACCTATGTAAATATCTAAGTATAAAATAAATCGGGTGAGAATTCCGACCCGTATAATCGTAGTAGGTACTGAATCGTACGATGTTGGCTTCTCTTTGGGTAAAACTGGAACGTGATAAAATTTGAAGACAGAACTGTTATAAAATACATTTTTCTTGTGCTCGAAATACATACTTCTATATTTTGAAATATAAAGTCCTCACCATAGATTATATATATGACGTCCTTACATATGAAATTGAAGTTTGGCGAACTGACTACTTTCATTCGTAATAATCTAGCGTATGGCTAGGAATTTTAAATTCAAATTCATCTAAAATTTAAGCTCATGTACTTAAAATAAATAAATATCTTCACGCAATTCCCAATATAGGGGTAGACAGAGATCTAGTCTAGACAATTAAGTCCCTTTGACCTACCTATCACCGAAAATATTTTCGGGACAACGTGACAGGTGGTGAGCCCGTCGCCGTGACAGGTGGTGAGCCCGCCTCATATACTAGTATGTTCGAATTTAGCAATTCATTGTTTGTTTTGACATGAATCTATTAGAAATTAAAATATCGCGTTATTTACGCATACGAACTCCACCTGTCGTGGTGCTGCAGTGCTGCAGAAACGGCTCACAGGATTATTGTAATGTGGACAAGTTATTTTAAAAAAACACGGTCCGTTCCTGTTTTCCGTCAAATTTTTCGTTCTGGATATATTGACCTATAAAACCAGCGCCCGAGACCGGAGGTGATAACGGAAAATTTCACAGTGAGTGGTAGGGTTTGGAGCGAGTGATAAAACAATTTATTCACTTAAAAAAATTGTAAAGTTGAAAAAGCTTGTACAAATGGGTACCGCATGAATTGACCGACGCACTACTAGAAACAAGCGTCGAGTGTTGCGTTTCACTTCACAACCGTCACAATAATAAAGGAATTTTGAATCGTTACTTGTGATGAAAAATGAATCAAACATCATACTTCTCTTCGGCTCGAAACGATAGTTCACTCAGAAAGAAATACTGTTGAGTGTTTGGTGTACAAGTGTCATCAATTACAGCTTTCTAAGATGGGGGATAGCTAGCCATTAAACAACCCAGACTAGTCATTCGTTTTAGGACTCCCCTACTTCAGAGTAACGCCCAACTACACACTGCACGCCTGACGGCCGCACAATAGGGAAGCTGCGACTGGTATGTCTTCTACGCCGACCATACTCCACCAGAAAAAGATCAAAATAGAAACACCAACAGAAGGTTCTGTTACCACTTTGTTCTAAATTTAGACAACTTCATTCTCCCTAGTTAATTGACTCAGGCGTTACTATGCGGAAATTCATTGTAAAGTTGTTATTTAAAAAATTACTTCGCAACCCTCCGCATGAAAATATAAAAAGGTATATGCTACCTGGTCTGAAGCGAATCCTCGCTTGAGGATGCCTTGTTTTGAGGCGAAACACGTGTCGCGTTTTCGGTGGTGGTGTGTGTTACCTTGTTTGAGTGTAGTGGTGGTGGTGCATACAGTGGAGTTGGTGCACACATCTGTGGAATTGGTGGACGCATCTGTGGGAGGGAGGGTGGTGCTCTTATTCTCTTCGGACCAGGTAGCATATACCTTTTTATATTTTCATGCGGAGGGTTGCGAAGTAATTTTTTAAATAACAACTTCATTCTCCCTGTCTCAATTTTCCCAGGAAAGGATTTAGAATTGGAAAAAGTGCATAGATAGCTATGGTACATACTCTGATTAAATAAATATTCATAAATATTTTTTGTCATTAAATAATAGTCTGTAGTGGTAGGGTGGTCGGAATTCCCGAGTTCGATCCCCAGATGGCAGGCTCGTAGCAATGAGTTTTTTAAAAACTTATGTACGAATTATATCGTTGGCTTTGACTGAATTATTTCGTTTGGTTCACAGCTAGTCACGATGTCCCAAAATATCTTCGGTGGAAGGTGTATTGGGAATGGCATGAAGATATTTATTTTATTTATTATTTATGAAATATAAAATGCCAATTTCTTATGTAAGTTTCCTAATATTATACTGAATTCTTGAAATAGACGAAACCAATACCTATCCTAGCCTGTAATCACTTCAATAGATAACAGAAATGTTGCGTTTAGCAACAGTGATACAGTTACATCTGTATGCCATAGCATATTGATTACTCCTGTCTGTTATGCTATAAAATCCATCCATCTTTTTTTCCGGGATTTCGACAATCTACCTCAAATTAAATTAAATTCAATAATATTGTACCAAAATCTAAATTGTTTGAGAAAACATGCATCGACCATCGTGACTGGTTACAGTTGAAGCATTGTTTGCATCTTGTATATAAATATAAATATTGAACTATTACACACGTTATCCTGCCCCAAGGTTTCGCTGTCTTTGTAAATGTCTAAAATACTTACATATATTACAATATAATACGTATAAGCATCCAGAACTCAAGTACTAACATTTATCTTCTTCTTTTTGTGTCTCTTCACTACTGGAGGTTAGCCGTCAGTCCCTTGAAGCTCTCTCTTTCCATGGCCGGGAGAAACAGTTATTCGATAGAGGCGATGCCCGTCCACTCCCTGATGTTTAGAAGCTATGACTTTTTCGGCGTTCAGAGCGCATTTTCTCTTATACCATGATGTGTCATGATGAGTTGGAGCACATTCCAATGGTATGAGTCATTCCTAGGGCGCTTAAGCACATGCCCGAGGTTTTCAATCCTGTGCTTCTTGATGGTATGTCTTAGTATATTACGAACGTAAATGAAATAGAATAAAAAATAAAATATCTTCACGCCATTCTCTATATAGGGGCAGACAGAGGTCTAGCCAATTAAGCTTTTTCCCCCGCCGAAGACATTTTTTGTGACAACGTGACAGGTGGTGAGCCCGTTACCGTCTTTAAGTCAAAGTCAACGATATAAATCGTACACATTTTTTTACATGCCTTGCGGATCGAACTCGAGTCTCATGACTTGAAATCCGATCACCCAACCACTCGGTTGTATCATCATATAAATACCCTTACCTACCTTAGTGCCTCGAACGAAGAATCACTAACAATTAGGCCACTGGGCGATCAAAAAAATAATTATTACCTTGAACAATCAATTATTATAAGGAATTCAAAATGAGAATATCATGAAGATATATTTGTTTCTTACAAAAATTAATATTATTAAGGGCAAACTACATAATGAAGAATACTGGTTCTAAATGGTTCTCTACTATGGTTTCTAAATTACCAGAAAAAAAAACGGCGTGGTAACGACCAATCTACGGGGATCACCAATTCGATTGCCAAGTGAGGCGATTAGGGCAAAACTTTATGAGGGAAGTCTATGTCTGGTATTTGGCATTTAGGCCGTTAATATAGGCCGATAATTGTTGCACAACATTGGAACTCAATGTGCATATGCCCAGCGCTTCGTGACTCATATAAAGTAATTTATTTTCATGATATTTTTAGACATATTATTGTGCCCGTGAAGAGCGAAACCGCGATAACCGGAATCGATAGGTCGCGGTGGCATAAACAATATTAAAGTCCATTATTTCACAATATTGTACGTACCAAATTCGCTACCAAACGACAATGCTGTATGCTCTTCATTCAACAGCACTTGCGAAGAGACTTCACCGTCTACTTAAATTAACTATTAGATAGTTAAAATGGCGGTGAAATACCTGAGTGTAGATAACGTCCACGATGATAAGGTTATATCACAGAGTAAATTGCGATTTTATATGACTGGTGTTTATTAAAATGCTTTCTGGACAAAAATAAATAAGGTAAATCTCTTAATAAGGTAAATTAATAAGGTAAATATCTTCACGCAATTCCCAATACAGGGGTAGACAGAGGTCAAGTCTAGACAATTAAGTCCCTTTGACCCACCTTCCACCGAAAATATTTTCGGGACAACGTGGCAGGTGGTGAGCCCGTCGCCGCCTTTATATTTCTGGACAAAGAAGTGTGAATTGGCATAGAGGGGGTAATAATAACAATTACAAATGATATCCGATGAATTCGTGGACGAGTGGCAAACCTAACGGTTTTCTAGGTGTCAGAGTTCAGTTCGGACTCTGACACCTAGAAAACCGTTGTGTTTTGTTACCGATTCCGACATACAAGTACTTTAGCTGTTTACTTTGAGATCGGATCAATACATGTGATGTTGTTGTATGTTTATGCTTAAAAAAACGTATTTATCTCGGGAAACTGACCGCTTTCAGAGTCTCTACTTCTGGGCCTGCACGTACCTATTGTGAAAATGACGTACTTACTTAGAAATGAAATATTTGCACATTGGTCATTATTTCAACGGACTCTTCCATAAACTGTTACCCCAGACCAACAAAATAGACCAACAATCTTCTCTCCACTCCCAATGCTAGAAACTAAACAGAGGTCTAGACAATTAAGTCCCTTTGACCTACCTTTCACAGACGACATTTTTCGGGACAACTAAACAATTGGTGTGCTTGTTAGCTTCGTCGTGTTTTATGTCAAAGCTAACTATATAAATCATACACAAGTTTTAGTTTAGTTTAGTTTAAAGTCACGATAGCCGTTAGGTTGGGAGGTCGGAAGTCAAGATACCCGAGTTCGATCCCCAGGTGGCAGGCTCGTAGCAATGGGTTTTTCAAAAAAAAAAAAAAACTTATGTACGAATTATATCGTTGGCTTGGACATAAAGACGGCGACGGGCTCACAACCTGTCACGTTGTCCCGAAAATATCTTCGGAAGGTGGGTCAAATGGACTTAATTTTCTAGACTATACCTCTGTCTACCCCTGTATTGGGAATTGCGTGAAGGTATTTATTTATTTATTTACACAACTTTTGAAAAAGCTCTTAGATAAGAGCCTACCACCTAGGGATCAAATTCGGGTCTATGTACTCGAATACTGATCACCCATCCACTAGGCCACCGTGACTTCGATATGATGGCTATTGACGTTTCATCATCAAAAAAGTATAATCTTTATGTGCATGTTATGTATTAATTATTATCTAAATTAAAGAAGCGCCTTCTACAATTTTTACATGGTAAAACAATTGAGGTGAAAGCAAGTATTTGGATTCTTTCAGGCGCAATTTTAGATAAAAATAAATTATAATTTACTCGATTTTTATTAATCGAATTAAGGTGATTAGTGACTGCTGCGCATAGCATGTGCAGTTCATTTCACTAGAAGAAGGTTAAAGATGCGTAGTCATACCTCTATGACTGACTCAAGTGTCATAAGACCTTGTGCCTTTTTTCTATGGTAATAGTAGTTGGTATACCTACCAAACTTTCTTCGCTTGAAATTGATTGAAAATCCAGCACTCCAGTAGCCATTTACAATCACGTGGGCTGCTAGCTGCTTTCACCTCACTCCCAAAAAGTTAAAAATATTAATAAGCTCAAAATTAAAGCCGAAAATAAGTTATTTTCCTTTTTTACCCTGTAGATTGTACTTCTACTGACTTTACCAAAAGGGTTTTTTGTAAGGTTATCTTACCAACAAATATAACGTATAGTTCTACCATATACATATATACTATCTAAGAAAGTTATTAGTTATATTACCTCTAAATAATAACTTAATATAACTAATAATAACGTATCTCGTCGGATTCATTATCTTACCAACAAATATAAGGTATACTTATACCATGTACATAAATACTATCTTAGAAAGTTATTAGTTATATTACCTCTAATAACTTTAATAACGTAATATAACTAATAAGTTTCTAAGACCATGTGTGCAAATTGCTCGAAGAAGGGAGGGTCAAGAGTACTCGGATACCTAGACGTGCATGTATGAACAAAACTATGAATTTGAAAGAAGCAAAATAGTTATGTAAACATCGTGACACATGGCGATCTGTTCTATTTGGCAACCCATTCAGGGGTATGCCTGTGAAGATAAATAAATAATAAATAAATAAATTTATTACTTATAAGTGCACAGCTCTCCCTCCTACTGATACCTGCACTAATCATATTATACTACCACCGAAAATTACGCGACACGTATTCATCTCCAAAAAGGCTGTTTAACAAGCTTGTAGGCTCTACGATGAGCGACCGCAGAGTCGCAATTAAATTGTATATTAACAACTTTAAAAATAATGTATCTGTAAGCATTTTCTGCAATTAACCCGGCTATTTACACTATTAGGCGTAGTAATTAAGTAGTAACAACGCAATTAAAATTGCGACATATTTTCTTTATTATTTATAAATTCGTGTCAAAACGTATTTAATTTTATTATATATGAAATCATCCGAAGGGCTCTTGTTTCCATAAATATTCCATCGGTTTTAGAGCCTTGTGGAATATTTAGGGAGGATGGTAAGAGACCCGACGGCTTGACTTTAGTCCCTTGGGAGAGAGGCAAAGCTCTTGTGTGGGACGCAACTTGCGTCGATACATTAGCGGCCTCTCATATCAAAGTTACTTCGATAAGGGCCGGGGCGGCATCAGAGGCAGCTGAATCGGGTAAATGGCGGAAATATGAGTCTTTGAAAGGAAACTATATATTTGTTCCATTTGCCGTAGAGACAATCGGTCCGTGGGGTCCCCGCGCGATGCAGTTTCTAAAGGAATTGTATCCGCGACTTATCGTTGCCGCTGGTGACAAGAGGGCTGGTTTTTTTCTCGCTCAACGGTTAAGTCTAGCCATTCAACATGGAACAGCAGCCAGCGTTCTTGGTACCATGCCACGAGGAGTAGGGCTCTACGATTATCATAGTTTTTAGTTAATAAGTTTTGTAAATATTAACATAATTTTTTCTGTAAATAAAGTATTTTATGTGGCGACATCTATGTCTCCACACAAAAAGCTCGCTAATGGCGGATTTACGCCATCGAAAACGAAAACACATCGACATCCTACATAGCGCTATTGAAATTCTTACGGTTATACACATATATACGATTACCGATAACGCACAATAGGGGAGGAGACGTCCTCCTCAGGTCACAAATACCCGACATGACAGGAACCTACTCTCGGAACAATATAGATGTTTTTTTAGGTAAGATATTGGGAGCTGAGCTCACATTGACAGTTTATCTTTGACTTCGAAACATGAGCAACGAACCCCACTCGGAAGCATGGACTCAAGAAGGCTTGTGTTTAGCCCACGCGTCATCCCGCGGTGGACTAGGAGATTGGCTCCGCCGTCAGCGGCGCTTCGTAATACTGACACTCCACTCGGCCGCATAAGCGGTGTGACCACCGCCCGAGGACAGGATGCATAATGAACCGTAATATTAAAAATTCCTCGTCAACGACTGCGTATGGTAAGATTATCAGCGAAAAGGCAACGACGTAAACACTCCTTCCTCAGCCTACCAACGCACAGAGGGGTGACCAATCTCGTTAAGAGCGTTCGTCTCGGACCGGCCATTCCCCACAAGGTTAGGCCGGCCATGTCGCTTGCCGTAGTTATCCATGCCACGGTTACTAGATCCCACCGGAACGACTTGGTGCTCAATCAGAGGGTCGATAATACTGTAACCAGTCTCAACTGACTATGTTTCGAAATCTCCGTCTGGTTGCCTTGCTACTTTCTTACTGCCTTAGTCTTACTAAAAATAAAAATTCTTTTTTTCTTACTGCTTTATATTTTCGTATTTAATTAGTACATAATTCTTATAATACTTATTGTACGTGCAAATACTTTTATTTATCTGTATGTAAACGCAACCTGACCATGGTTAGTAGTTATTGTGACGATTTAAAAAAAATATTGGGATTTTAACACCAGTTTTTGAAAACTCGGCGTCGCCTGTAGAAAGGAAAAATCAATAATAATAAATAAATATAATAAATATCTTCACGCAATTCCCAATACAGGGGTAGACCGAGGTCTAGTCTAGACAATTAAGTCCCTTTGACCCACCTACCACCGAAGATATTTTCGGGACAACGTGACAGGTGGTGAGCCCGTCGCCGTCTTTATGTCCAAGCCAACGATGTAATTCGTACATAAGTTTTTTGAAAAACTCATTGGTACTGAAACCTGGGAATCGAACTCGGATCTCTTGACTCGAAATTCCGACGACCCAACCGCTCGCCTATCGTGACTTTGAAAGGAACAATGATTTTTAAATATCAATCAATTCAAATACAAACATCGAATCAAAGGTATAAAGAGTATATAATCACTAAGTTACATACGTAGCATAGATAATACATATATAACTGAAACGTACGTAGTGTAATTGAGAGAGTGTATTCAAAACGTGTACGTACATACGTCAATCACATATAATCATAACATTGACCACGGACATGAATCAATGTTATGATTTTTTAAGAAAGATACCACAGAGTGTATTGATATATATGACTTTGTCCTTATGGTTCCAATTCCATGATCATATGTTTTAAAAAGTAAAAGTAAAAAAAGTTATGGAAATTCAAACTACCCCCATATGTCGCCCGTAGGTCTAACAAGAAAAGCGAAGCGGTTTGCGATAAATCATACCGCCTCAAATGTTACATATTTTAAACTAACAAAAAATTTACGGTTTTAAAAATATGGAGGTTGTTGTCACGACTTTCACAAATCCGTTTTCATTTTATTGCGTAGCTAATAGTCATGCCAATGAAATAGTTTGCTTAGCCGATAACACAGATGAAAATTTAATTTCTCGGTCTAAATTTGCAGCATCTGATGTCAATCATGGACAAGTAAATAATTTATCAGAATCATTTCTACAAACGGAATAGTATGAATAGCATTTGTAAACATTAATATTATGTTTTATTGTTACAGTATATTGCAGTTATGTGGAAGAATAAGTGGACCCGCGGAATAGTATCAATAGAAAATCAGTTCTTAATTTGGCTGGTTGATTACGGCATTTTCTTGCGTCCAAATAATGATACAGTCTATATAGATTTACCAGAAGAATACAGAAAATATCCTAGTAAAGTTTTTGAAGCCAGCATTCATGGTGTTACCCCTGTGGATAAGGTACATAAATATAATCCATTGATATAATATGGTATTTATTAATTTTTTATATTTAATTGTACACCAAAATATGTAGATTATTTTCAATAGTAGTATATTGTAGATAGGTCATCACCACATAATACAGAACACTTGTGTAGTTATAAGGCCAGTTTTTATACTTTATGTCGCAGAATATAATAATTAATTGACTTATTATTTTATGCATTTAATTTTTCATAGATTCTCAGCCAAGACTGTCAAATTAAAAATAATGTCACAACATTGTGGAATAAAGGAGCCACTGAAAAAGCTCAATCATTAATAAAAATAGCTAAAAAGGCACATTTTGTACCTATTGCATTACTGTCCTTAAAATTCAATGATGTGGTTAGTATTTATAATAAATATTTGCTAAACCTAGTTAATGTTAGGGAGGATGCTAAATTGGTGTAATGCACAACTTGTAGTAACTAAGAATTAAGGCATGTTTAATGCTCTTTTAAATGAAAAAATAGTTAGTTATTTTAAAATTTAAAAGTAGTCACCATTCCAGAGAAGAGCTAAAAAGAAAATGAAACTTTGTTTCCTTTCTATATTTTTTTTTATTATTTTATGTATTATTACAACATTATTTACATTATATCAAAGTTATACTACTACACATTTTGACTTCTGGATACAACATCATGTTTTCTCTTTACCTATTTTCTACTATGATGTTAATAAAAGTGGCCATGTAGTATTGAGTGGCCTTAGGTGGTAGACTCACCGCCTAGAAGTGATCTGAGCCAGTGGTGCACTCGTTTTCTATCTCTTATACCAAAGAACAGAGAGAAAACAGCTGCTTGGATTGGAGACAGTTTCCATATCTTCTTTTTTTAAATGGTTTGCAGGTGTCCTTTGGTGGCATTTACCATTAGTTGGACTGTTAGCTTGTTCCATCCCGTATAACCATAAAAACATCTCTCATTTTCATTTCAAAATGTCTTTAATTGTTACCTTAGACAGTCCTAGTATAATTTTTTCTATTTTTATGATAGTTCATGTTATAATACAATCTTACAGGTACTTGGAGATTTATATCTTGAAATGTCTGACAATAGAATTATTAACTTAGTGGATGAATTAGAAACATGGCCTGTGTTTTTGGAGCAAAATAAAGAAGCCTTTATTGAAAGTATAACAGTTTTAAATACATTGGATAGTTTGAATGTTAATTATTAGTAAATTTTAGTGTAGTAAGTTGCGAAAGTCTTATTATATTTATGTTTCAGATCTATCCACATTTTACGTAAGTCGAAGGAAACACCGTGCCTGTATACTTAAGCCGGATTTCATAGATATGACACTGCCTGTTATGACTTTACAAACTTCTTTAAATGAATATACCGCCATCTGTACTAAACGCATGCAATTAAACAAAGAACTGCAAAAGTGCGATGGTAGTTCAGAAGATGGCAGCACTGTGTTAGATTTAAAATGTTATTACGTAAAAGAAGAAAAAGCATACAAGCTTACACATAGTGAGATAATAAAATATGCCGATATGTATGTGAATATACATGGCCAAAAATATAATCTTTTAAATGTTTTAAAAAATAAAATTCGTGATCTTAACATTTGTGAACGTTATAAGGATCATGACTTGAAATCACTTGGATGTGGTATATCAAAAAGAAGATCCAAGGATTAAATTTCGGTCTTGATTGTTGCTTACAATTATTTTCGTATTAATTTGATTATAATACTTATAACAAAAAAGTTACCTCCAGATATATTACATATATTTTTGTTATGTTTACCAGTGATTACGACGCATACGCCATATTTCCTATCACAGACATGATACCTGCGTATTTAGACATATAACTTTAGTACTTACAGACATATAAGTTTTTCGTATAAATCTCTGTTTAAAAAAGTATTATTATAATAATTATTATTATTATATTGAGAATTATTGTTTGTGGAAGTCCAATGTTGGCTATCGCTGCAACTGGGTCTTCCAATAGAAATAGAATGGGTTTTTTGAGTTCCTTTTTATATCGCTTACTCGGAATGATCAACCTCATACATTGCTTATTCTGTGAACTTCCATGGTAATGATTACGCCGTCGATCGGGATACCTTTTTTTGTACCTACTATGATTTTATAGTACATAATTTTTACTCATGGTGCAAGGTCTATACTGTGACATGGATTAATGTTGAAGTTTTTGTCCTTTAAATAAAAATTATTTTGTTTTCTCAATGTTTATTTTATATACAAATAGAAATTTTTTCCCTTAAGTAAATAAACTTATATAACCTTACGTAAGTCTTAAATTAATATTTTTTTGTACAGTATTTGTACGAATGAATTCGGGCAGTAGGATAGAGATCGCAATAAGTACAATATTTATGGCAAACTGGAATGTTATGTGCAAAAATACCCTTATGAATACAGTGCTGGGCTTTATCGAGCATCTAAAATACGTTTCTTAGACAAGTTTTATATTACACTGATAAAATCTGTTCATAAGCTGTCAATATGAAGGTAACTGTAATTGTTTGCAAGATTCTGCTAAAACTTTCATTGTTGTATATGTCTTGCGTCAAACTTATTTGAAGTGAAGTTAGTGACGGGAGCATAGGCATGTACACATTCATATATTTAAACTATTAAAAGCATCCCGATATAAAGTTATATACACAAATTAATTTAACTCAAAAATGTGTATTTTGCTCGATAAAAGTAATTAAAGTTTATGTTACATCAAAAATTGCTTAAAAAGGTTTTAAAATCACAAGGGTTGTTAATAAGGATTATAAATTCTCGAAATTAATCTATCCCGAGGGAGTGATCACAGGCGAAGTCCGGGATTAGTGCTCCTGACATAATTAAGGAGTTCCTCAGAATCCTCGCAGACAACTGGCTTTTCGTGGTAGCAAGCCACATCGTGCCACGCGATTCCGTCGTTGTATACGTTATTGAGAACACTCATACAAGACTCGGATGTACCGTTGATGTCGAATTCCGCGTTGTCGGGTTGACGTTGCTTCTTATGGCCGGTTTGTGACCATGGATTGTAGCCCCAACCGTTGGGGATCTGAAATGTTATAAGTGAAATTTAGTACACATTTATTACATTTATTTTATAGAACTAAAATTTCTTCTTCACGCCGTTCCCAATACGTCCGTTAAGTCCTTTACACCCACCATTCACCGAAGACATTTTTTTCGACAACGTGACAGGTGGTGAGCACGTCACCGTCTTTATGTACAAGCCATGGATATAAATCGTACATAAGTTTTTTAGAAAAAACTCATTGGTGCAAGCCTGGGAATCGAACTCTGGTCTCGTGACTCGAATTCCGATCACCCTACCACACGGCTATCTTGACTTTTCTAAATTTTCTTCAATTCAAAAATAGTGTCATTTTAGGTAAAATGCTTATTTGGTATATTTTAATTATTGTCCTGTGCTAATTCAGTTTTAACTTTTAAGATAATTCAGAACTATTTGAATATTTCATCAGATATATTTAATTTGTTATGCGGTAGTTTCATTGATAGCTTTTTATTTGTTGCTCGTTAATGACAGATAAGTTTTCATGTACAGTATTACAGACTTACCTGATTAGTGGGTGCCATCTTTTCCCTGTTTGCTGACCAAAACCAACCGAATATATTCTTAGGCTCAAGATCTTTGCGGGACTCGCATCCTTTGAAGTCGCAAAGGCGACCCGAAGTCCAAATGTAAGGAACATCATCTGTAATGTAGAGAATAATAAGTAATCAGACTTCTGACGTGTAATTAAAAAAAGTGATAACTTCCCGAGCCATTGCAATCATGGACTAAAAGATTTCATGTGACAACTTATTTGCAACATTCCTTTGAATCCTCCTTTTTCACCGTACTCTCATAAAAAAGCTTTCTTATAAAAAATCTTAGAATATGCCATATTTCAAAGTTCCCCTATATGAGAAAACAATATTATTTTTTTGAGATATAAAACAAACTAGTATCAATTTTAAAATGGTGTAGTGAATAAGATTGCTATGATATGAATGATACTGATTTCTTTCAACCCCTGATTATTATAGGCTTAATATAAATTCCAATATTTATGCATATATATATATATATATATATATATATATATATATATATATATATATATATATATATATATATATATATATATATATATATATATATATATATATATATATATATATATATATATATATATATATATATATATATATATATATATATATATATATATATATATATATATATATATATATATATATATATATATATATATATATATAAGTAAAATAGTTTTTAATAAGTCGAACTATTTTTTTTTGCGTATAACATTTGACTATTTTAGGTTGTAACCAAATGAAAAAGGAACCCCTTACTTTGCTGAATGAGCTTGAAAATCAGATTGTTTTCTTCTTGAGTTTCCATAGAAACCAGGTCCATACAGTATTCACGACAGACGTTGCGTCCATCCAACCAGTCAAATTTCTTGCCTTTCAAGGCAGGAACGTGATCCGTGTAAAAGTAATTATGCCCCTTGTAGAAAAATTCCTTTGGTCCTGAAAGATATCAAATGGTCAATATGATAAGTAAAATTATTTACGTCGTTTGTTGGAATCATTTTGTAATCTCTTATCACAGCAAGGTAAATCGTTATTATATATGTATTAAGGCTGTCATATGTCACTAAAGATGCCTGCTTTGCCTACTTGTGGTCAGATAACAATTATCTTGTGTTGTTGTATTCCGAACAATATAGACACTGGTATTATTAATTTCAGGCTGCATGAAAACTGCTTTCTTAAAATTCATCCTGCATATCTTGGTTGGTTTGTCCATATTATGTCTACGTTGGTTGGGTGTTATAGTTGTTATAGTTGGTTGATAAGTATCATAGTAAAATTTTTTCTTCGACTCTTATTTATTACTTTAAACTTTTATCTGTTACTAACGCTACCCGGGACTCACCAATATACTGCTGAGTATAATATAACTACCCCATCAATTTAAATCAAAAAAATATTTAAATAAGCCGACGTTAAGACAAGCTTATTTCGATGTTCTCTAATGATAGTCGTCTATCTTTACGACAAACAGCCGAACGATGCAAGGCTGCGTAATAATTTGACCTCACGTACCTAACTGACAGAATAATAGTTCTGTACACACAGTCAGTGATAATAGGCAACGGCCCTCGTAAGTCGGGTCATATACCCATCGAATATCTCAATCATGGTCATGACCTTCATTGGAGCTTCCTAAGCGGTTTAAACAATCGTGCTAATTAAAGTCTCTGTTACAAGTTGCAAGATCATACTTTTACATAACCCCTGTTTACAACCTTTACGTGTTACGTAAAACGTGGACAGTGAACCGTGCGTCGCGTGTTGGTGCGTGAAGCGACACCGAATCATCGATTTCGTATTCGTGGTCCGTTTTTGGTTGTCACTGACATACTTGTACTGCATCCAATGAATTTAAATTTTATTTTTCAATAGTTGGAGATAAATTCGTAAAATATTAATTGCGGAATCTTCTATCTACGGGTTTATTTACTAATATTGGAGTAGCGTTTTAGAATTTTTCATAGAGTAGATAATACGATGGGTACTTTAGAACCCAAAACAATAATTGAATTACAATAAGGGAATTGAATTTGACATCCGCATTGCCTACAAAGCTAACTAATAACCTTTCGCGTCTCTTGCGTTACTTAAAACTTAATTAAAAATAAATATTACTACCAAAGTTACTAAAATTGAGTTAATGAAAAAAAAATTACAAAACATTTAAACGAAGGCTAGTAATTTTCCTAATTAGTAAAACCCATAGAAGTCAATTTACGTCTCCTGTACTACAGTCGGCTTACTTGCAAATAAGCAGATATATAATAACATTGCTAAAAGTTTTGGTTTAAAAATACTTGAAATATATTCAATGCGCATGTTTCTTATTTAGTTTTTTTTGTGAAAACATGTGGCCGAAATAAATTATAGTCAACACACGTGAGTACCAACGCCCGCAACACTACAGCAACCGATCGATGCTGACCTTTAAGAAAGGAATTAGGAAAAGGGCGGGGACAGGACGACAAGGAAAAATAAGCGGTAGTGGTGCTTCGTTTAACGAAACGAAAAGACCCAAAAGTCCTTTGTTAGATGACGAACTCGTTATTCACTTAAGTCGAATCAGTCAGCCCCTTTATAAACTTCAATGGGCTTGTTGAAATTAATATTTGAATCGCAGAATCCAGATGAATAAGCTGCCTTTTGGCTCTATAAATCAATTGTTATATTGACATTTTTGCATGCCTATATTTATAAAAATATTCTTTTATTACTAGATTATTCATACTGCATATAAAGAATGGATTAGGTAGAATCAAAGTAAAAGCTTTCCGCTTTCTTTAGAAGAATCCTTTTCCCTAAGATTGCCTGGAAAAGATCGCTGTTTAAGCGATAAGGCCGCCTTTTGTACTAATGTCCACTGTAATTGTAATTTTTATGTCACTCTTGGTGTACAATAAAGCATATTTTACTTTTACTTTAAAAGATCACAATTT
Source organism: Sericinus montela (assembly GCA_029286605.1). Classification (NCBI taxonomy): domain Eukaryota; kingdom Metazoa; phylum Arthropoda; class Insecta; order Lepidoptera; family Papilionidae; genus Sericinus; species Sericinus montela. The sequence continues at coordinate 14,761,775 of JAGSMR010000012.1, read as the reverse complement.
AAAATAAAAATCGAATTTACATAGTACGGAAACTTTATATAAAATATTTAAAGCGACATGCCCCATTTAGGCTTATAAAAATTACTTAAAGTTTTAGTAAAGAAGTGCGATATTGCTTGCAAGTGTGTTAAGATTCGCACAGTGAACAATAATTACTGCTAGTTGGACCTTGTGCGGTGACAGACAGACGGATATGCGATTGTTTACCGACAATACATACACGCAACACTGACAATAGAAACAATTTTTGCAAATTTTACGTATTTCATACCTGTTTTATGTTAAAATAATGGCCCATTAAAACAAAAGGTTTTATACGATCAGATTAATGTTTCTGTCGGCGGATGTTGAGTTTTTTCATTGAGTGGATCAAAAGACGGGTACCAGACATATAATTGTGTTATCATTTGCGTTTATTTCTCAGGTTATATACCTACATGGCCTTCAGTGGACACCTCTTGTAAATGCAAATTTATAAGCTGTTAAAAATCTAATTAAGTGATTTATTTTTTAGTTAAGAATATGTTGTGGCTGCTTTTGATGATCGGCTTAAATTTTTTCCCCGGAAATATATGCTTATATTATCAGAATATAATAATTTTTATATAAAAAAGTGAAAAAGTGAGACACGTGGATAGTAGCAGTGATATTGCAAAGTAACAATTTGTTTTATTCAACTTTATACTTGCAGGTACATTTAAAAAATGCCTGTATCGGCGACTAATATTTTTGAAGTAAAAGTTTTTAAACTTTACCCTTTTCCAATGAGATATTGGTCCATATTGGTAGATGGGTCAAGTCTGCAACATGGTGGTAAATATATCGCCGTTATTTAATTAAAAAAGCATATGACTCCGTTGATTTTCGAATATCTCCTAACATCTTAATAATTGTATTCGAACTCATGAAGATTTTGTTTTGGAATTGTAAGAATAGTATATAGTTAGAACTTTAAAGTTTAAAGTTAGAGGTGAAATATCATCGATATAGCTTTGAACTAATATTTTGAAAGGCTGTTCTTTGATGAAGGCTATATTTCGAAATTACTCAATCACTATTACTTATAACTATGTTTTGTAGTTCATGAACGATTACAAATTTGTTTAGTTTGACATTTCATCATAACCTTACAAACTAAGACCTAAAGATCTTTAAATAAAGTTTATATTAGGTCCATTTAAAAAATTATTTTGCCGTGATACTTTGCAAATTTACCTCTTTTTTTCTCTTGGTTTTTTCATGTTATGAAGAAAACCATGAACACCTTCAAAACATCCATAAATCATTTCTAAAATCATATCAAATGGAGCGATTATTAAAAACCCTATCAAGCAAAGCAATTTGCGTATTTTGTTATTGTGGGGAAAACAGAGGTTGAAACAATTTATTTCTTGAAGAGAAACAAAATCTAATATTTAGGAATACGATTAACTTATTAAAAATCTGTAGAAATCTATGGAAAAAACCCGTATCCCGGAGACATCGCTTCTTTCAGACCGTTAGGTAAGTAAGTTAGTAAGTAGGATCAGAACAATGTTATCAAGATGCTTGCTGGTTATGAAACTTTAGCGTGAAATACGAGTATGTTGTCAGATCCGTGAAAATAATATAAAACAATGTATTTTCTAATTTTATAGTTTGTTTATGACCATAGATATAGTAACAAGTAATCAGTTATGACCTTACGATATGAGTAATGTATTATGTTATAGTAGTGTCAAGCACATGATAGTGTTTTGGTAAAGTTATGTTACGTAGAATGTTCGAAAATTATCGATTACGATTGAGTACTATGTGGCATTGTAATTTATTTCAGTTAAAAACAAATTTGTGGAAAACGATGTTTCAAAAATGTGCCAGTAATTTAGAATATCAATGAAACTAGTTAAGCAAATGCATATAATAATTTAAAAAAAACTGTAGTTACAATCTATACTAATACATTATAAAGAATAAAACTTTGTTTTATGTTTCTTATTACTAATCTCTGGAATTACCAGTCACATTCCAATTTTTTTCGTTGGATAGAGCATTTACCATTATCACAAATAAACATAGTATTTGTTACATTCTGAGACTGAAAGGGTAGGCAGACTATTGAAACATGTTTCGAAACCGGGAGCAAAATTTCCATTCTGGAAACTTTTTGCGCACGTTGCCTGAATTGTTAAAATTAGATAGAAAGGATGAAATAGGAAGATACAAAATAAGGGCTCTATCAAACACAAAAGGATCATGATTATTTCGCTTTTTTATTTTGGCCACACTTAATTTTAATAACTGAAACTTTAAGTTCCATATTGACATTACCTTATTGTATATTAGACACGAAACAGTAGCATGTTTTTTATTATTATTTTAAGTTTTTAATTATTGCTTAGGAGGTATAATATCTGCTTACTGACACATCGTTTTGAAAATAACTAAAAAAAATACTAAGGTTCACACCAACTGGTTCGCAGTGGCTGAAGAGTAAAAATAAAAATGTTTAGTTGATTAATATAATAAATGTAGCGCAGACGAAGTCGCGCAGGTCAAGCTAGTAATTAGTATCATAACTAACGTTCCACTGGCTTTTATAGATAAAAAGATTTATGTATACTTTATCGGAACATGTTTTCCATTTTAACATTCGAAAAAGCCTTATATCTTTATGCGTACCTTCTGGCGATTAAAACTGCACCATTTGCAGCAATTTTTTTATCCTTATGAAAATAAAGAAGGTGTCGTTTATTGTCTATGCTTACCAGAAATTCCCTTTATTTCAGTAGTTTTAAGTTCAAAACTCCCTTACAGCGACAAATTCTTGTATTGCAAAGTACCTACATCATGCACACATGACAATTATGTTAATTTTTATTACCGGCGAACCGTTAAAATAGTCAAAGCGATTACTTCTTTATTTTCAAACTTTGTCTACGTACCAAAAAGTTTATCGGCAGGGTGTCTTCAGTTTTTTTTGGCTACATCCCTAAAGGTTAATGACTTCGGATGCGTACAGCATACGACACGCGTAGGAATATAAAATTGTCATTTTAGTAAAATTTATCGCGTTGACATTTATGTAAAAAGGGGAATTTGACACACATGTATGGATAACTTTTACCGGTTTTTCGTATGCACATTATGTCACGTGAGTCATTAAATGTCTTCGATCAATATAAGCTATTGTGCAACAAATTTATCTGAAAAATTAGTGTATTCATTGTTTTCCTACGAAAAGTTTACCAACCGCCCTTAGTCATTGAACGTGATGTTTATAAATGTTATAATATTTATAAATACTTGAAAACACTAAGTTGAATTAATATGTAATCTATTTCTTAATTATGAAAAAAACCATTCATAAGAAATTTCTTCTTCTTTTTTACAGCCCATCAAAAGTCCACTGCTGAACATAGGCCTCCACCAAAGCTTTAAAACTTTCAAATGGAAATATGAAATTTCTAATGAAAGACAATTTGAATGAAAAACTTTTTTAGTTATAATTTAGTTATATACTATACGTTACGTACTATATAGTATTATGTAGTATTTTAAAATTCCATCGTTCTTTTAACAACAGATACAAGGTGTCTGTACAATAAAATATGTAACAGTACTACATTAAAAACACTAAAATGGAGAACTAACTCATTGTGTTTTTAAGCAATTTATGAAGTCGGAAAAAATCGATTTATTTCTGGACGTTTTAATTTTTACAGTCATTCGATCTGATGCCAAAAAGATTGAGTAACAGGCAAAGTTAGAAAAGGAATAGAATATAACTTACTTCGTTCACGAGAGCTACGAATTTTGTAAATGTTCCTTCTCAATTATAAATTTTATTTCTATAAACAATCTATTTAATGTGGCCATCTATATGTATATATAAATTTATCGATACATATCACAAAAACTATGTTATGCGTATAATTATATATAAATACACAAACAAGTACAATACGTATAATAATTAGAAATTATAAACAGAAAATTTGTAAACCCCGCCTTAAAATAGTGTATTTGTTTTCATTTGTCGTGTCTCGCAAACGCCTAACATTCACATACGCCAAAATTATTACTTTACTTTTTATATACCTGTCATCGGTTGGTGTAATAGTTTTAGGTTAAACTTTCAATACTGCCATTGAAAACGGTTGTGTCATTATTTGGTAGCGATCATGACGAGCAACTTAATTATTATATTACGAGGGAGACCTACGTCCTTTTTTGTTAATTTCGAGTCTAGAGACCCAAGTTCGATCCCTAGGTGGCAGGCTCGTACCAATGGGATTTTCAAAGACTTGTGTACGAATTATATAAATAAACAATGGCTTGGATATAAAGACGGCGACGGGCTCACCACCTGTTACGTTGTCACGAAAATATCTTAGGTGGAAGGTGGGTCAAAGGGACTTAATTTTCTAGACTGGACCTCTGTCTACCCCTTTATTGGAAATTGCGTGAAGATGTTTATTTATTTATTTTATTTACCTATGTCCTGTTAACTTCAACCGTTACGTAAGTTAGTTTTCAGCCGTCTTTTGGCAACCAAGATCTCTAGCTTCTATTACGTTAATTCAATCTTCCAAAAACACAATCGCTGTACGGGGCAATGTGATAATAATATTATTTATTACTGCTATCTCACAGCGACTAAAAATACCAGTTCTTCTCTTTAGATTTTTTAAAATCGATATTTGATTCACAAAACTTGTTTTCTTACGTAATCGTAAATTAAGAACCATGCGATCAGCCTACTTACATTTTATCGGAGTAAAGCAGCATATCGGTTACAAACTTATGTAATATAATAAAAATATTACTCCGGTAGCGACTCATGTACGTGCCTGGGGATTTCATTTTAAGTTTGAGGAAACGAGAGAGCGCTTTCTTTGACGTCCGTGGCCTTGTAGTACACCGACCTGCGATGGCTTTTACTTTCAAAGAGTGGACGAAATTTATAATAAAATAAGTATGTCGCATTTAAGCGCGTTTGACCACCGAATATGGAAAAATACCCGTCATAAGTAATTTTTTTTAATCAAATATAATTTTGCCACTTTTATATCTAACTTTTTTTTTAATATTCAATATCAATTTATTCGGTTTTGCCTTTAAAAATTAAATTATTTCTTCTGTTTCACCACAAAAAATTAAATTAGAATTTTTTTTATACTATTATACTTTTGATGTGAATTTCTATTGATATTACACATTACATTATAGATATATGTTATTGTACTCCTGATACACTGATAATAATCATATAATTTATTTCACTTTCACAAATAAGAAGATACACAAGTAAATAATAGGTACATATTAATAGTTTTTCTATTCTCACGCAATTTCAGGGAGTGGGAGAGGCAGAGGTCTAGACATTGAAGTCCTTTCAACTCACTTTTCGCTAAAGCTTATTTGGGATAACGTAATCGGTAGTAAGCCTATCGCCGTCATAGTGGCCACACTTTGGTGCCATATACTTACATACATATATGCGTATTATGCATATTATATACCTTTGATACATTTGATTCATTCTTTTGGATTATTGAAAAACTTATGACCTACTACTACTAACAAGCCCAACTTCAAGGCGAACTTTTTCACTTGACGAAAAAACATGTGATTGCCAAATAGCCCTCTATTTTATTCGAGATTCATCTATCGATACTGTAAGTTGAAGGTCAACGATTACTACCAATAGAATTAACGTGTATAAGGTTAATAAGATCATCTTTGATTGTACATGAGTGTCTCAAGAATCAAAAGAATCAATGTCTTAAAACTATAGACTCCCGGTCTGAAATAATTTTCAGTCCCATTTTTTAAATTATTTATATTTTTTGTGTTATACATTCACACGAAATCCACGGGTATACTAGTATATTCTTATGCCGTACCCTAATGGCAACATATATGAATATATACACATATAATATATAATGGTAACTCACTATTTGCACACTTCTGCGGTACAGGTAAGGATAGGAAGCGGCCAGGCTTCTGAGCGGCAGTCAGCGCTGCCATCGCGGCTGCGCACACCACCAACACCCACGTCTGCATCTGCAAAATTGTATAATTAATTTTAGGCTTTTCATACAATTACAGTTAAATTATCTGCCATCTAATTAGAATCCAAATCAGCTATGTTCAATAATCAAGGTAAAAATTTTGTTTATAATTTACAATTGGTCAAACGTCTAAATCGGTTAGATGACTTTCAACATAAGACCTCAGATTTTCTTTCCAAAGGTCAAAACATTAAATATCAAAATTACGCTCATTACTTAATTTGAAATACTAAAATGTAATAATTTTATAATTTGTAATAATAAAATGCTAATACACTCAGCATTTGGGTTTCGAGTGAGTCCCATAAGCTGGTTGTTATTATCAGAATGAAAAAACCTATTTCTACTATGCGACTTGTTTTACAGATTCAGAACGCATGTTAATAAATAATTTCCCCTCATTTTACAAAATATCATGTGCTTTTCCCATCTACTGATGTTCATTCAGTATTAATCGTAATACAAAAGGTTTACTAAAATGGGATCCAGTATTATTCATTACAAAGATGCATTTCAAACGACATCCGTAGTTCCTCCATACAGTTCAATTCCCGGACGGGTCAAAGTAGAAAAACACGTCTTGTTTCGGGTATTTGTGGTGCCTTCGTTGTTTCCGATTCCACAATACAAATGCTTGCACAATTGCTTACTTTGAGATTAGAGTAATGTTTTCGATGTTGTTTCCATTTACATATTTGAACGTTTTAAGTTTTTATTTGTAAGATTCATTCTTAAATATACCTAAACTCGTTTGTAAACCATACAAATATTTCCTTAATACGTATCTATGTCCATCAGTGGTAAAATAAACTAATCTATTATAAACCTACTCATAAACATATTTTGACAAACAAAATCGATTTCGTAATACACCTTCTACTTTGACAAAGCTTGTAACATATCTCCGGTGAACTTTACTATTGTAAGATTGTTAGTTTGAATGTCAACGTGAGGTTAATAGGTATTTAATGGTCGGACACAATTTTGAAGAATTATAGTTTACAAATAAAATAGCGGTAATATTTATTGACTAATCGTAAAAACCTCGTGCAATGATCTCGCTTGGCAATCGGATTGACGATCTTAGTCCTAGATATATCTCACGTCAGATGCTGCTGCCAGAAACATCTTCTTAATGTTTCATTGGTAGTTTTCAAGATATTATATATATATATTACATTTACGCAATATCCCAAAACAGGGGCAGGCTCTAGAAAATTATGTCTTTTCCACCGAATCTTATACGAGACTTTTTTTATTTATTAATATTCGACTTTTTGATTTATTAATATAAAATTGCTTAAAACTATATCAATTGAGTGTAAAAGAACAATTAATTTGTAATAAGTTGAAATAGAAATTATCTAATTAAAATTGAAATTGCAGTTGTTAATTAATACCTGATATGAAACTAAAAGGGGTTTCACAATCATAGCCGCATAAAATTTAAAATTAATTAACTAAAAAGAAGTTATTTAAATAATTTCACACCCAATTAAGCATTGCAAAGGACAGTCGGTGTCACATTGGTGCAGTGACGATGCCGAACGTTGTATTATTATGCAATCTCATTAAGTGTATAAGTATGTCACATGTTGTTTCGAACTACAGCGACCCAACTTATTTAAAGCCGTTAAAGTTAAAATGACCTACATGACATAAGCCCGATAATGTTTTAAGTCATGTATTGTACAAAAACTGAATATACAGTTACGAATATATATATATATATATATATATATATATATATATATATATATATATATATATATATATATATATATATATATATATATATATATATATATATATATATATATATATATATATATATAATATCGGACCCATATATTTCTCTTGCCCAATAAATAAGGCGTACGACACTCATAAGATTATGTCGTTGAAAGCTAGAAACTTTCCGTTATATACTACGGATCGTGTAGCAACAACATTATAGCGTACAAATACAGTTATTTGGAAACTATGTATAAGAACAAAAATGTTTACTTAACACATCCATTCACACATAATCCAAAATAATTCTCCTTAAGCAGTTAAGAAGAATTAATATTGTATTTCCTATTTCTATTCAAAGTTTAGAGGTAAACAAAAACTAAAAGTGAAGATAGAGGTAGATCAAAGGAAATAGTAGAGCAACACATTATTTAAGTCACATTGTAAAACGTTATTACATTCAATGTATTCTAATCGGTGAGCATAATACATCGGTGATGAAGTAAGCAAAGTAAACATTACACACACATGACGGAATTACACATTTCTTTAATAGCAATAAAACGTCGGCATAGGCTTTAATTACTTCAGCATACCCACCAGTTATACAAATATAAAACCCGGAAACTAAAGTGTTGTAGCTAAGCGGATAAAATCACATCGAATAGTCGCAGAGTTGTAATAATGACCTTGACACGTTTATATCGTTCTTCAAAGACGTAACAAATATCAGCGGATAATCTCTAAATACTACGTGAATTATACAGCATATCATTACACATAAACATAATATTAGATCTTAGTCTTAGAAGTCGGTTAAATGTGCGATTAACAGGCCAACAAGTTATCTCGAAGCAATGTTTTACCTGCAATAAAATGAAATAGTTACGGCAGGTATAAAAGCTTGTCGTGTACATTCACGGTTACCGCTAATTTAACGTCTTCGTTTCTGCTTGAATTTGATTGTTAGCTATAAATATTCAAGGTCTTGTATAGTAGAGCGAACACTTCACATTTTAGATTACAAACTTTTATTAAGACGAAGCTTCTCGCCTACAATTCCATCTGCGTGGTCTGCTATTTATATATACTGATTCTAAATTAGATAATCGCAAATTAAGTAATTGATTATACAATTACTACATGTATTTCGAATTGAATTAACCATTCTCCTTGTAAATCTTTCTTTCACAGGTAATTCTCACAGATGAATACGCGTACATATTGCGATTTCCTATTTTTGTTTGTATTTCTTTTTTGGTAGTATGGTAACAACACACTTAGAAGCAATAGAAACACCAAAGTTATTAAATGCCCTTTGCATTGTATTTGCTTTATAATATATTTTATATTATTATAAGGATATTTATTTTTGCTTCATATATATAAAAATAAATATTTATACACTAAATAAAATATGTGGAAAATCAGTTAACACATACCGAGATGGCGACCTGCGGCCTCACACATTGTAAATGCATCGTAAATGTCGACATTTCCGACATTTACGATGCATTTCCGTTAGAATTGTTTTTCTTAATAAATTAATTTTGTATTATTCCGTATCATACGAGTAAATGCTCGGTTACCCTATGGCGTTCAGTGTACAAACGTAGTCGATTGAGGGAAGCTATATATCTACAAATGACTAACGTAGAGCTTTGTATGCGGACTATTCTAACACACATATTTAATACAAAAATTCCACTCACACACATATCTAAAAAAATTCTTGGTATACATACAGTATTCATAAGCATTATTTACAGATCATAAAGTCTCAAATTAAGACGGATCCAAATTAATGAAAACAAAATGAAAAAATACAAAGATCGATAATGGTGTGGAGATCATTATTTCTTGCATTCTTCTTTCAGCAAGAGCAAATCTTACCGTATATTTAAGGCTGACGACATCTCGCAACTCTATCTCTATTGATTTTTATCCGATAAAGTTATTTAATATATCCCATTTTCCTAATAGAACCTTATTATCTATTTATAAGATATAAATATGACATAAATATTACGCGTTTTTTAAATAATGTGTTTGACCAATTACATAGACCAATTACAATAGCTTTATGTTGTTAGAGATAAGCATTGACAGTTCAACTAAACCCCGGTTTATGTCTCAATCGTGAATTTAGTGCGAGGCTTTACAACATTGTATTTCCACGGGGGTGTTGCAAGCGGCTGTAAGCTCGAGGTCGACCGTCCGTCAGTAGATCACGATCCTGCGGTGTTCGTGCGCAGTGTTCTATGCACCAAGTAGTGCCTTGCCAAACATCTTTCGATCGTTCTAGTCACAGACTAAAACTCATTAGGCCAAATAGCGGTAAGTACTTCCAACACAGAACAATAGCGTGAGAATTATTATTTGTTCCAACATACGGGCTGATGCTTGCCATGTTGCAGGTGAAGGGAAACCTTTGCAATTATAATATAATGAGTGTAGTTACGAATCTTTACATTCATGATATATATATTTTTTTAAACAGAGTAACAGGTAACTTTACATGACTTAAACCCCTTTTCAATTAAACTTCAACATCGTGAAAATAACCTTTGTTTTGACTATATTGTGGTGCTATTTATAATTTCTTTTTGAATTAGATTGTTGACTATAACGAAACCCACGTAAAGAAAGAATTTCTTAGTAAACATTTCTATGCAGAAGCGAATATTTTAATTTATATTAAATTTACTTATCTAAAATATTTTTTTATATTGACTGAATTACTGTTTATGTTCTTCGAGTTTTATGAAGTGGTGACTTCTGTCAAGGAGTCATCTGAGTCAGTGCCACAGTCTTCCTTCAAATAGCAGTGTAATAACTGTCGCGTTCGGGTTTGAAGGCTCTCAGTCCTCAGTAGGAATAAAACACCTGTAACCTTTTTCCTTTGCAATTGTTTACAGGTGTTATGGGCCTACCTAAAATCAGGTGAATTGTGAGTGGCATTTTCCACTCTACTCCGCTAAAAAAACCATTGCTAACACAAGTGTTTTATGAAGTAACTTCTTTCAGCAACATCTTATTTCTTGTTATGTGATTTATGTCATTGGTATGCGATGACTTAATACTGGTCCTTATAAAACACAAAAGGTGCGTGCCCGCTTTATGTGCTATCTGACACAGTTAAATACTGTAACATTGTATCCGTCTGCATAACCGCAAAAATTTCTTAAGGTACTTTATGGCAAAGGTCATTAATTATTTTCATTAAAAAAATCAATTTGAATTTAAACTAATCTCGCAACCCGTTAATCGTAGGGATTTTTTAAATTTTATATAGATAATTTGGAACCCCTCACTTGTTTATTACACAAATTATTGAAAGGCATGCATTTTGTATTAGCATGCAATTAACACACAATTGCCATGGAAAAAACTCAAGTTCAATGCTGTTTAAACTAACATTTTTTTAACATGTCGATATATTGTTATAAAGCTTGTCTCAGAAGGTCATACGACATTTAATAACAACGCCCAGAGACACGGTTTCATGGGTTTGATGAAAAGCGGACTCCGCCAGGGAGCCTATGAGCCTATGCCTATTTAGAATATCACTTTCTTTCATTTAAGTGTATTGAAAGGCCGCTGATCCAAATTTTGACTTATTTTAATTTCTCTGGAACCTGAATCACTACTATCGAAAAGTAAGAAAAGCTGATACCTGTCAATATATTTATAATATAAAAAATATATTTTTATACCATTTCAATTCTCGGGTAGACTGAGGTAAAAAAATAGATACAGGTTTAGACAATTAAGACCGTTCGACATTTTAGGAAATTAAGTCCTTTCCACCCACTTCTCACCAAAGGTTTTTGGAATATTATGACAGATTGAGAGTACCCACAGTACAGTATTATTACTTAAATATATATCTACATAAATAAATAATATTCATAATGACATACTCATATAAACGATGATGTCTCGAGTACATAAATTCATATTCACGAATGTTTGCCCCTAGCGGGATTCGAACCCGCAACCCTTAGTTTCAAAGGCAGGGTCACTACCAACTCGCAATCGGGTCGTCTCGTGTGTAAATCCGGTAATATAATGTATGTTTTCTCAAAATCCTGTTATGAGCATGGTTTTCTAATAGTCCCTTGGCGAGCAGGTTGGCAACCGGCTTTTCGGCAATGGAATGTGCTTAATAGTCCGTAGTTACAAAGTTTCTCTATACATGAATAACTTTAATGTATCTCAAACGAGTACCTTTCAAATAAAGTGTTATTAAACAAAGATTACAGAGTTTTTTACGTTAGAGGAATCTCATTACGAAATAATGGTAGAATAAATTGCAATCAATGGAAGTTTTGTATGTCACTTATATCGATAAATACATTATTTTATATTGATTTCAGGGGGCCACATTTTGAATAAGTAATAAAGAGCCTAATTAAGATAAGTAATAAATAAAGAAATATTGACTTAACGTTGTAAACTTTGGAATGCAACATTATTCGATTTCAATCGGTTCGGAGAATTATCCACGAAACTTTCGCTTTTATTTATCAATCTGTATGCAAAAAGATTTTTAGTTTGTTGAATAAATTTAATTTAATTTATAAACCTTATATTACACCCCTTATATATATTACATGGTAGGATCGTACCAATCGGTTTTGCAAAACTTTTATAGGAATTGTATCGTTGGCTTGGACATAAAGACGGCGACGGGACACCACCTTTCACGTTGTACAGAAAATGTCTTCGGCGGAAGGTGAGCCAAATAAACTCAATTGTTTATAAATTTTAATCATAAATTCTTTTGTTCCCATAAAGATATTGCATGTGTGGTATAAAATATCTGCAATCTTTAAGCTTTTAACAAATACCAACAGACGACAGACATTTTGAGTAACATTCGCGTATATAATACATTATTTCAGAGAATTGAAGTGAAGATTCGTTCGAAATTCGGTAAAATAACTAAAAACAGAACAAGTAAGTAGTAAAAGCATACAGTAGGACAATATTTACTAAAGCTTTACCTGCTAAAGCTATTGCGATATAAAGATTGATTGCGGCCTCTTACAAAACCAGACCCACATCGAGAGGATAAATTACTATAATCCAACAAGCACTTCCAGTAATGACCTCAAGTATAACTTAACTTACTAATATAAGAGGATTACTTATTGATTTTCTGTAGGCAATTTATAAAGCAAGCACTATATCAATGAGAAATTGACGCTTATATAAAAGACTTCAACGCGTGCCTAAATTAGCATGCATTACATGCGTTTCTTTCAAAGTATATTTATACCATTCTTTTTCACGGTTGTGCAACTAACGCAAATTATAATAAAAATGACTAAGAAAGATAAAAATAGATCGTGTCATTACATGAACATAAAATAATAGTTTAACGTGTTAAAACACAAGTCGGCCTAATAAAAAAAATCTTCGCATAAATTAAGTACTAATTCTGAATAATTTGATGAGTAAGGTTAATACATTATGAAATTTCATCAGACATAAAGATACAACTAATTGCGAGTTATTTAATACTGTAGTCACCGACAAACTAGTGCTGAGAGCAATTTAATGAGAGAAACATAAAATAGCGAAAGTAATTGTTATTGTAACATGTTTTAATAGCAACACAACTATGTTCAGAAAATTATATAACAATGTTAGAATAGAGGTACTACTCGTACAAAAAGTTATGTACGAATTACATCGTAAATGATAAAGACGGCGACGGGCTCACCACCTGTCACGTTGTCCCGAAAATATCTTCGGTGGAAGGTGGGTCAAAGGGACTTAATTGTCTAGACTAGACCTCTGTCTACCCCTGTATTGGGAATTGCGTGAAGATATTTATTATTTATTTTATTATAAACCAAATCATAAAAAGTGATTATTGTAATGTGTGTTCAAAAGTTGGATCGCGTTAGGTTATAATGAAGAGGCTTCTTTGGTGAGAAATAGCCTTGAACCATTACGCAATACTGCCATTTGTCCAGCTGCCCAGTGTCCGATCTTGCGATGATCGGATATGGCAATTACCAGTATTATTACCAGTATTACTAGTGCTGGGATGAGCCTAGTTTTTTTAAACATTTTATTTAAAAGCATGTACACTTTTTTCAAAAAATTTTCTACACAATTGAATAAACAAAAATAAATTTATCTAATTTTTCAATGTACTCGTACTTCGACTATGATATAAATTAATTTATGATTTATGACACGTAGAACATCGCTGGTTTATGAATATGTAATTATTGCAAACTTTTATTCAAATAGAATATGAGACCGTAATTTTAATTTTAGTTGCATAAATTACATATTTTTCACTGTTATGTAATATGAGTGTGATACTCATATTACATAACAGTGAAAAATATGTAATTTAAAGTGTTTAATATAAATAAATAAAATACTTAAACCTTTCGAACTTCTAACAGTAGGCAATAAAAACAGGGAGCAAAGATTGCGCAGCCTTGAACCGTTGAAATTAAATAACCTTAGATTATCAAAAGATTCGTAGCGTTTGTCCACTTTGTTCTTTCGCGTAAACCTTTTTTATTATAATAGTCTTTATAAAACCGTGTGAAATTCTTATTTGGTCATGGAAATTATTGTTTAATAAAGCAGAAATACATTTGACGTATAAAGTATTTTCAACAATGTATATTTAATTTTATGTAAACGAAGAAATAAGTGACCTTATCGCTAATCATAAAAGCCTACTAGGTAATCTCTTGCTGGAGGAGAATAATGTTAAAAATACAGGGAAATGTGCATAAACGTGGAGTAAAATAAATTAGCAGGTAGATACCTAAAAAACAAAAGTTAATGTATGTTAAAAATCAATAAATCAATGGAGGTTATTTATTGGGCTCTGTTCTAGTGTGCCTGCCTGAACTGTGTCTAATAAATTCTTTGAAGATAAATTAATTTAGCTTTTAAATAATTCAATTCAATTATATGGGCCTGTAAAGAATATGTTTGACATTGATGATTTACTTATTTTATTTTTTAGTAACTATGACACTTTTGTCTATTTAAAATAGTACTTAAATATATTTGTTTCAATAACAGAGAAGACACTTACCTCAACAAATTAGAATAGCGTCGCTATATAAATAAACATACTGGATAAATTATTAAAGTTGATATATATATATATATATATATATATATATATATATATATATATATATATATATATATATATATATATATATATATATATATATATATATATATATATATATATATATATATATATATATATATATATATATATAAAATATGTGTATGTAAAAATATATAATATCACTTAGTAACAAAAATAAGATTGTAGGTCCTATTAAAAGTTCGTTCATAATACTTTCTTTGCAAACAATTGCAAAGAAAGTATTATGAACTTTGTATACTTTAACCGTAAGATACTTTGATAAGATTTACAAGATTTACAAGTCTCTCACGTTTTATGCAATCCGTGTTGACTGCGGTCATCATCTTCTTTCTAGCCTGAAGGTAAGGTCCCTTTTAAAACCAATAAGAAATTATGCACGTATAAAGTAATGATGAAGTTTATTGTCAAGTGTTTGCTATTGTAAGCAGGCTTAAGTAAATTTCAGTTGACTATATTCAAATATTTTTGTGTCTTCAAAGTGGGTTGAAAAAACTAAATTGTCGCGACCTCTGCCTACTTCTGTATGTGAATTCGTGAAGATTTTCAATATTCTGACTAAGCCGTTAGTGGTAAAACTATATACTAATTATTACTTTTATGGTTGTACATAGTTTGTTTGCCTTACTGACTGCTTTACTTAAGCCCTGTTCATATTTTCTGAAACCTTATAATTTATACTACACTTAATGCTATATAGTTTTTTAAGAACTATTTGGAAAGTTCCTTATGTTAGCCAAAGCTCATAAAAAAAGTTGTTTAAAAGCATGGACTTTTAATGTAAGTCGGATGTTTGTTTGTGATCGCGTCCATCCCGGTTATGATGTTTTCAAGCCATGCTTATCTAGAACCGTCAATAAATTAGTTCCGAGAATCTTCTTAATTACTTTTATTTATTCTCCGTTTCTACTTCCCATGGTCTTCCAAAACTTAATTCAAATGTTTTAATTGCAATATCACAAGTAAAATTTACGACGACTATTATAGCAGCAATGTACCCTAGATTATTAATGCTTTGTCTTTTAGTTATTGAAATTTGGAATATATCAATTTTTTATTGATTTTAATCATGTAAGTTATGCTGAACTTTATGTTATTAAATTAAAGAGAAAAAATATTTTTTTTAAATTTCAAAGACACGGACGGGATTCGAACCCGCGACCTCTGACGAACCGTGGCAAAATACGATGGTAACCATTTTTAAGAGTTAAGACCTAATTTAATGATGTAATAAATAGTTATATCTTATGAAAATATAAAAAATAAGAAATTGATTAAGATTTAGAGGAGCTATCGTATGGAATACTAATGTTTTTTAATGTTACATTATATGCTAAAAAATGTAAAAATGTAAACATTTGAACAAATTGTAAAAACATTATTTTAAAATGGAGAAAGCTTTAAGTTAAATATTAAAATCTTTAAGACTATTCTGAAAAAAATAAGTGATACGATATAATATACGACGAAAGTTATACATATATCCCAATTTCCGTTCATTTTAACATATTACATTTTAATCATTCCCACTTGTGAAGTCGTGGTCAACGTATAAGCTAGGTCCATTGGCACAGATACATAATGCGATGATGCGCTCCACTGTTGACTGATGCAAGCGCCGGTCAGACGTCTACAATGACCATTGTAATGAATCTTTTTACAAACGAGATGGGCCAGAGACCTTGTAGAATTGATGTAATACCGAAACTGTGCATGATATTACGATGGAACAACAACCAAATTTGAGCAAAAAATTAGAGTTTTAGTCTAAAATTGATAGTTCGAAAACCGTAAATAAATGCATAGATAGTGGTATTTTAATATTTATTTCAAATAATTTATTCATCGATATAAATAACATACAGTACATCAATAGATCGTTATTTTTTTATACTTTACCACCGTTTCAAAAATACTTCCGAACAAAATTATACTTTTTATGCTTTAAAAATTTTATTTTTAAAGCAATTTTGAAGAATCGATTCATAAAAAGAAATCAATACATTGATTTTTTTAATTAATGGATTCCTTTAAAAATTTTTGGAATAATTTGCACATTCTTTCTTATTTTGTTGGTAATAAGTAAGACAATACCGCAACGTTCCGCAAATAGGGAACAAATATATTAGCCAGTAATATATTCTATATTTGGCTTCATTAAATTAATCATTTGCTTTTTTTATGCTATAGTTTTTTTTTCACTCACACTCCTTAGCACTCCATAATCTTAAAAACATCTATTTTAGTACTAAAACTTAGTAACTTCTTAAACGCATTTACAGCAGACTTAAGGTAGAATTTTACATACTTAAAAAACCTTCAGTAATAAGCTTAATAAAAAGTTAGTTAATAATAATACATAACAATAATAAAAAATATCTTAATACGTTTTAACAACTTCATAAAATACCAAACAACTGTATATAAATTTTAACCAGAATTTATGAAGAACAAAATCTGTTTAAAATAATTATAATGAAATTATTTACCATGCTCGTTGTATGGACACGTAACAAATAATTCTTTTAAAATATTTACTACACAAATTATATTATGACGTCGAAAAGTAAACATGGTTTTTATTTAAATTGACATGTGACTTCGGGGTGAAGGCTAGTCAATATAACCATTCCACATTAAAAACAGGTTCTAAATTCAATAACCTTAAATCTTACTTAACTCATACTTTTATGTCACATCAAATATTTGAAAGTCTCCATCTTTCAGCTGGCGCTGACCTTCGCAATGTTAAGTTTTGAAACAGTAATTTATTAAAACATTTCTGCATATTATTAGAGTGTCATTGTTTGATGAAATGATATTAAAACATGTCGATGAACGCTTTTAACGCCTTCAAACATTTAAAAGTTTCCTCCGTATTCATTTATGTTATTAATAAATGTGAGTGAATAATATTGCGCTCCAAAGCAAAGTATAGTGAAACTATTGTATCCCATATTGAGTCGTTTTTAAGACAAGACATTAAAATTATCTCGTTGCACCCATTGCGTTTCGATGGGCGAAAATGGTTCTATAGAAAAGGGCTCCCAGTCATAATATTAACATTGCTTGTTTGTGTCGCAACGAAAGCTTGACACACATCCGATGCTCTTCGTAATCCGCAGCCGTCACTTAGAATAAAATGAACAAATCATAAGGACACCAAGAAACTCATAGCGATCTTAGAAATATTTGTTAAATATCGACGACACGCTTGCGCTAACGGTTAAACGCAACTTATTTCATGATTAAATTTTCAAACTTTTGAGATTTCTATATAAAACAAAACTGTACAAAGTTTTTTAATTAAAAAATATCAGTTTATATTGTTTTACATTATTTCGAAAAATCAGTTGAATTCTTTCTATTTAATAAGTAATAACACAGTTAAATTGTTATTATATAAATAGTTTACTACTTAACACAGTCACTGCCCCGGACAGCTTCTAGTACACAGATATATACTCGTATATAAAATCTTATTTCTGTTATAACAAAACGCGTTACGAAGTAGTCAAGAGATGATTCGGAGAAATAGCTTTTTATGCGATAAATTTAAAATCATCAAATTATTACATTAATCTTAATTTATGACTTAACATAATCTTTAGCCCTAGTAAGCACAGCCCTGAGTATGGAGTACTTAGGGCTGAGATTATTAATCCGTTTAATTAATGTTTACTTACCTTGTAATAAGGAACAAAATAAATACGACGGCGGGAAAAATCACAGAGGCACTATCGTAATAGCGCGAAGCTGGTTTGGGCGACGTCTTTTATAGAGGTTGTAGCGGGGATGCGTCGCGTCAGACGTGCGCTCGCACATGGGGGAACCTTAACAGATACGTTAACATCTAGGCTGCTGCTGCTACTACCGCTCTTCTATGTCCCGAATGTTAACAAATGGCTATCCAAATTCCCAATATGTTGCAAATGAAATATAATATATATATTTCATCCCAAATATCATCGGAGAATATTTGAGGCAGCGTGACAAGTGTTGACCCTAAGAACCCATAGACAGTAATGAAATTTATCAAATTGACTAAAATAAGTGTCCTAGTCCTAGTACTAATTAACTAAATAATATTATAAATAAAATATAAAAAATTATATATATATATATATATATATATATATATATATATATATATATATATATATATATATATATATATATATATATATATATATATATATATATATATATATATATATATATATATATATATATATATATATATATATATATTAGCTGACCCAGCAAACGTTGTTTTGCCATATAAAAATAGGGGTTGATCGTAGGGTTGGACTACCCTTAACATTTAGGGGGGTGAAAAATAGATGTTGTCCGATTCTCAGACCTACCCAATATGCACACAAAATTTCATTAGAATCGGTCGAGCCGTTTCGGAGGAGTACGGTAAGTAACATTATGACAGGGAACTTTTATATATTAGATTAATACATCATATAAAATATTTAAAATATTAGAAAAAGATGAATAAATATAATCATATTATACAGAAAGATGTTATGTGAAATGAGTAAGTCTTTATAAGATTATTTTGCAAATTTTTTTAAAAGTAGATTTTTAACTTGAAGGATTGGATGGATTCTTCGCAGTCCTAATCTTGAGTACGAGGAAAACACCGTATACTATCCATTTTTTTCTACAAATAAATGTATAGTATACGGAAGGAAGAATGTACGAAATATTATAATACTGGAATATACTGGAACCGAGATATTGAAAATAGGAAGACAAATAGGAAGGTGGATTGGATGACATTAGTATAGAATAAAAAGTAGTGAGTACACGGAAGCTTCGGCGTGGTCGAATAAGTTACCGTTTTAATTGAGAGCGATACATGTCTTCGTGGTCATGATCCAGAGTTGTTGGGTGACCGGAATTCGAAACGAGTGACCCGAGTTCGCTCCCCAGGATGATTCGTACCAATGCGTTTCTTAAAAATATACTAATAAAATACTAATATAATAATAAATATAATAATCGTACATATACGATTTGTATCGTTGCCTTGTCTCTGTCTAACTTAGCGTTAAGATATTCTATTTTTTTTTAATCTGGTTATTCCACCATTGTGGTTTCTAGTACTGCTATCGCTGATTCACCTAGTAGATGTTTAACACCATCAGTCTACGCGATGGTAAATGACAGCCCATAAAGCATGCAAACTATTTCACAAGAAGTTTACATATGAGTACACTTAGAGGAACAAGGTCAAATACCTCTCGTGATTGCTCTGACTCTGTATACCCATCAAACCGGAAAACAACAGTTGTAATACTGCTATTTGGCGCTAAAAATAGGTAACACTGTAATACGGACCCAAAGCCGGACTACACCAAGGCCAAGAAGAAGTCTACAATCTTTAAAATAACAACAAAATATAGCATGTTTCTCAAAAACTGCAAGTGTATATGTTGCAAAAACTTCCGACAACAGAGGACAATTGCATGTATTAAAATAAAATATTATCGCAAACCTCACTTTTGTCACGACTTCAGTATGCACTTGTTTCTTATGAAATACTCAGTTCCCAAATAAGGGTCAAGTGGTTGTCAGTTAACGTCTAGCACTTGTATAATTTGTTTCAGACATGCCTTCTACTACCTGTAATTTCTTCTTCCTACCCTGCCTGTTATCGTTCTGCTTAAATTTGGTCTAGTACTTTTCGAGATCATTATAAAAACAGTCCACAGATAAATAGAAGTGCTCGTGGCTACAATGGTAATGATGAATTTTTATAAGCTCTGAAACGTATTTAATAAATTTATTTTACAAATATGACAAATTTAATGAGATATAGATAAAATATTGCCTTATTAGGTCGTCTTCATCGTCTTCATCTGAACCACTTTAGTCATATAGCAACATTTCAAAATTATTAATGACAACAATTATGGAAACAATAAATAAATGTTACAAAATTAGAAATATAGTTGCTAAGGACAAACGTAAAAAAAATAAACAAAAAAAATGAGAACAGGATATTCGCAGAAGCCATGAAGTAAACATTTCTTAAAACCGGATTATTAGTTAAATGGCGCCAAACAGCTAACTATTAAGAAGCTTTTTAAATTTAAGTTTCGACGTAAGGCTACAGGAAATATATCTGATAAACGGAAATTGACCTATTTTATTACTTCCACATTATCTTTATCTCATCTTTTTTCACATAAAAGTGAAAAATCGTTCAAATTAAATTAAAATATATTTGCTGTAATGAGTTTCCGTTTTTTAAATTCTTGAATATTAGACTTTCCATGTTGAACTAAAGAGGTGAAGAGCTTGCCGTGGCGAAATTGGTCTGTGGAGCTCTAGCGTGTTATAGTTTCTAAAAGAATTGTATCCGCGATTGGATGTAGACGATGTCGACAAAAAGGCTGTTTTTTTCTCGCTCAATGGTTAAGTCTAACCATTCAACGTGGAAATGCAATTATTGGTACCATACCACGAGGGTTGTATTTTATTTCTGTAAATAAAGTACTAAAAAAACTAGTAAGTTAAAACTACGGAGATCCTGTTTAAATCAGATTAACAATAAATTACAAAAACTCTAAATCTGACAATCTTGTAATCAGGTACGTGCCCCGGGGCCTATCTAGAGAATTTGGCAAAGAGGCTCTATATTATGATTTAATATGATACTTAGAGAAATTAAATTTCTTATATTAAACTTCTTCTGAGTGATAAAGATATTAGATCTGAACATAATTTAAGAAATCTACAGTCAATACATGTATTAATTGAATTTATGTAGCATTTAACATTCCTCTTACTGATCGTTTTGGTAGACTAAACATTTTTACCTAGTCGTTGTTCATTGCTTACCAGACGGTATTAAGCTATATAAATATCTGTAAATTGAGACTTATATTTTTTCCAAAAAAAAATTGTATAATCAATAAATATAAATGAATTGGCAGATCGTACCATCGTTCTATTTAATATGATTTACTTTTTTTTTTAATTAGTCTGAAAATTTACCAAACAAGTAGCTCCTGCAGCATACGACACCTGCGAACTGAAATTTATTTATTTATTTATTTATCTTCACGCACAATCCCTGACGGGGTAGCCAGAGAGAACAGATCGCCAAGTGTCACGATCCTGAACTGAAAAGATAAAGTATACAAAATGCCCTAGTATTAAGTCGGAATGCCGCTTAACTCGTAAGTACACTGGCTTAATACATTCAAAATCGAAACACATCAGTTTCTAAACTATTATTTATTGGCAGAACTGGGTATGGTACTGACCATAAGCCTCCAAGTGAGAGGAGAGTAGCATCTGTTGTATACTACAATCTGTTAATTATAATCTGATTATTATTAATCTAACATTCTCCTAAGTATTGAAAGAGTCACGATTGCCGAGTTGTTGAGAGGTCGGAATTTCGAGTCAAGAAGCCCGAGTTCGATCCCCAGGTGGTAAGCTCGTACCAATGGGTTTTTCAAAAACTTCAAAAACAAGAGACGGGCTCTGCACCTGCCACGTTGTCCCGAAAATATCTTCGGTGGAAGGTGGGTAATTGTCTAGACTAGACCCTGTATTGGGAATTGTGTGAAGATATTTAATTTTATTTTTATCCTCCAAGTGTATGGGTCAATTTCCATGGGAAGTAATACAGTTTTAATTATTTTACCATGAAATATTCAAGTAAAAATACAAATATGAGACATATTAATTTAATGGCTATATTACATTTAAAATGGCTATCTGAAAATGCCACATGATTATGACAATCATATGATGAGCCATCCTATCGTCGTTTAGTCACGAGATCGATACAATTTAACGTTTCTAAGATCGTTAATGACCCTGTTCCACATTGATGCGTCGTGCACAACATTGAATTATACCCGATGAGTTCGCCGTCAACCGTACAAAACGGATTTTAGTTAGAGCGGAAAAATATTCTTCTCGTTTTAGACGTGGCATAATTCACGATACGTTTTAATCTTCGTTAATTTCAAATTATTCGACAAAATTGATACTACAGTTTTTGCCGTGGTAGGATCGGTCTTAAGTATCTGCCACCCCTTCTAACCATCGATGTCATAAAAGGTGAACATGAGAAAAAGTATTAAAATGATAAGGGCTAACGACGTAAGCTTCTTAGAAATACCGGAAATAAATAAGTAATAAACCAGGATGAAATATGTAGTTATCGAGATGGCGAATCCACTTGGCAACTTTGCGATTACAGCCAACGCTCCTCCTAATTATAGAGATAGGACCTGTAGTGGACTTTTAGTGGACATTTAACAATTGTAGATACCCGGAGTTGTAGTATGAGTAGAAAAATTTATTTATACTCGTATTCATAAATAAATAACTAAATATCTTACGCAATTCCCTTAAGTCCTTTCGACCCACCTTCCACCGAATATATTTTTGCAAACTGCAAGTACCTGAAATTATTGAATGTGTATAACTTTGTTTTTTTGTAATATAAGTTAAGTGTATTCTGACAAGTCAACTTTAAATTTTAAACAAATAAAATTTTATCACTTCATACGCAATCAGTCCATAAGAGTAGATAACGTGGCCCTTCTAGTTATTCAACTCTATTTACCTCAAACAAACTTTTGTAGAATAGGTTCGCGAAAAAACATAATCTAAGTAGGCCAACACTAATTGGTAAGTTGCATTAATATTCACTGTAAATTTTTAGTTGAAGACCGTATATTCTGTGAAAGATATTGAGACATGGATGACTTTCTTCGCGCTTGTGTCAAAACAGCAACACCAAACCTAAGAATTATTAATTTACTGGTGAGTATTACCAAAGCTTTACCTCTGTCAAACGCCATATGTTCATTCATTCATTCATTCAAGTATCGCAGGAAATTTAATAAGACGTTTATTAATTTAATAAGACGATTTTACAGTATCATAAGCGCCCCCAAAGTTATTGGATAATATTAAAATGTTTCCCTTTAATTCTATATCATAAAAAGACATTTTAAAACACAATAATTCAAAATTAAGCCCTTTTTTTTTGAAACTACATTTTCGAAACACAGCATAATTTGGCACTTAAAAATAGATTTTGAATTGTTTTCACGTCTCTGTTTCTGTCCGTTTGAATGTTTAATAGCATTTGTATGTAAATTAAATAAACTATTTTATATCCCACTCCACTACTATCCATAAATGGATATAGCTTCTTCTAATGGAGCCACTTTATAATCTTCGAGGTAAGATTGTGAGAAGTTGTATCTTTTTTTATATGTATTTTTAAAATTTTTGAGTGACACAGTAGTGCAAAAATGGTAATATACTTAAATTTCAATTAAATGTCAATATATATATATATATATATATATATATATATATATATATATATATATATATATATATATATATATATATATATATATATATATGGTAGTTGTTTATTAAATTTTAGTTAGTGATAGATTGAAAGCTAAATGATAAATCTTGTTATATGTAGTTTACAAATTACCTCTCTCCTTGGCGTTGATAGATTTTTTTTATAGGGAAGGAAGGCCAACGAGCAGGTGGCTCACGTGATGGTAAGTGATTACCGCCGCCCATGAACATCCGCAATACCAGAGGCATATCTCGGGTTTGTGTAGCGGTGCAATCGGTGAATAAGGAAAGTTTTTAACTAGTACTATTACCACGGCACCCGTCGCTCCGAAGAACTCGGTCGAAGTTCTGAAGGTTGAGTTTACTCCCTGAAGCTCCTAGACTTTGAGACTTTGGGCGACCACACCCCGGGATAACGTCTGTTTGCCAATTGACACGCCCGTCGTTGCAATTGTAACTGGCCAACAGCGTTCCAAGCGCGTCGGACACCCTATCCCTTTTCTTAGAAAAGGGCACCGGTGTTCGGCCCTGCGGTGTACTTGTACACTTCGGGGTATTAAATCTCATTTCGCGGGGACATCTCTCATTAAGTTAACAAACCCCCAAACCGCTCGCTGGGCGCTGTGCTGGGCCTCCGAAAGGTTTCACCCGGCTAAGTTGCCCGCGCTGAGGGGCGGGGGGGAGTGGTCAAGCGACACAGGAACCGTATCGTTCGCACGCCTACCGGGATACGCACACACACATACGCACCACATTAGGTACACACTACATTAGTGTACAAGAATGTCAGATGAGGGGGACCCACCCCCCTCCCGCCGACCTAGGGAACCACCCGACAAGCGGCGGACAACGACGTTCGAAAGGACACTGATGAGGAGAGACCTATTTGATCCCGAGAAGTCGGTGATACTACCTCCCCGGGACAGCAACATCAAGACCGGGATACCACGGCCGCTATCGCGTACACGCGCATTGCCCCCGACCCCCGAGTCTACTGACCGGCGCGGCAACCAGTATAAATACCGGTGAAACGGACCTCGCAAAAATCGAGACGACTCCCCACCCCCTCCTGCAAACCTCCGTAGCGGGGTCAGCGTGCAGAGGGGGGTCGCCTCGACCATACTAATTGAGCCAAAGAGGGGCATGGCTCAAAGCCGCTCTACCCCATCTCCCTCCGAAATGGAGGTAGAGATTAAGGCAGGGCATAAATCAATGGCGCCGGTAGAGACAGCGGTCGACAAAGATACACCAAGGCTAGCTGCCGCCTACGATGCCCAAACGTGGGGGGGCCCTACGCGCCCAGGAACGTCGTCCGCGTCGACGTACGCCACGAGTGCAGCTGCACCCAAGCGCCCGCGCAGCCCACCTGTGCCATCACCTAGGAAGGTGGTGGCCAAGGAAAAGGAGGATAGCAAATATCCTCCTATTATAGTAGAAAGCCTACCAGAGTGGGCAAAACATTTCCGTGCCCTGCACAACATTTTAGGGCACGCGCCGAATGCGCGCCCCGCCGAAAGGGGTAAGATTTCGCCCGCATTCGGCTGATGAATACCGGAAGGTGCAGAGGTGCCTAACGGAGCGCAGCAAGGAAAACGCAGCGCTCGCATGGTACTGCTATGCACCAACCGCTGAATTGCCCACTAAGGTGGGACTGCGTGGGCTACCAGCGGATACACACCCCGAGGACATCGAGGAGGCCCTTAAGGCACTGGGCTTTCCCGTTACGTTCGTAAGGGCAATCCCCCCGAAGAAAGGGAGACCGGGTTGCCTTTTCCACATTAAGCTACACCACCTTAGCCAAGAGGAGCTCAAGAGGCTGTATGATGTACACGAGCTCCTCTACATGCCCGGAGTAACGATTGAGGCATGGCAAGGCAGGGAAGGCCCGGCTCAGTGCCACCGTTGCCAGGGGTTCGGACACTCCTCGGCAAACTGCTTTCGCCCGGTAAAATGCGTCAGATACGCCGGGGATCATGTCGCATCAGACTGCCCCAAACCCAGGGATGGGCCACCGAAGTGCGCCAATTGCGGTAAGGCGCACTCGGCAAATGACCGAAGATGCGCTGTTATTCAGCGCATCGCTCGTAAGAGGGGTATTAGAATGCCCCCTCCCATCCCTCCCCCGCCGGCGCATGCACCGCGGCAAAACACGCACAGAGGTGCACCACCAGTCGCAGAGGGCGCACCCAATGCTAGACCCCAGCCACAGCCGCGACAGCCGCGGCGCCTGGAGGTGGCAACAGAAGTGGCACCAGCCACTAAACCTGTAAAGGTAGCGGCGGTCACAACACTGCAACCGCCGGCTAACGAGGCCACGGAGAGGGGAGGACCCCGCTCCACTAAGAGAAAGAGGAGGGGGAAGAAGAAGAAGAAAAAGATGGCCAAGTCCGAGGCCAGGGTGACCTCCACACCCATACCCCCTCCCATCGCCACCATCCAGCCAGGGCCAGCAGTTGCCAACACACCAGGACCTGTATCTCTGCATGTGCGAGTGCAGCACCCAGCTCCGAGAGCACAAGCCTCAAGGGGGAGAACCGAGGCCTCCCCCCCTCAAACTATATCCGTGCCGACCACGATCGAGGCTGCACTAGCACAATTGGTCACAGTCGTCATGAAGATCCTAGGCGACGTCCTAGCGGCGATGACCACGGGAGCTGACCCACTCACGGCTATTCTCACAGCCCTGACCCACCTGACAATGGCAAGAAATGGCTGAGCTCCGGGTAATGTACTGGAACCCAGGCGGCATCCAACAACAAGCCGCTAGTCTCCGAACTATGGTGCAGCAGCACGGAATCCAGGTCGTGCTGCTAGGGGAGACTAAACTCAGACCCGGACGCCATTTCAAGATCGCCAACTTCTTCGTGTATCGTCGCGACGAGGTCTCTCCCGAAGAAAAGGCGTGAGACTGCGTCCACACGCAGAGCTCCGAAAGGAGCAATTTGGATTCCGCAGCGGCGACTCCACCACGGCGCAGCTGACCCGAGTGCTACACTACCTAGCGGCCGAAACCCATCGCGGCCGCTCTTGTCTGGGGGTCTTTCTCGACATAGAGAAGGCCTTCGACCGGTTGTGGCACACGGGTCTAATCTACAAATTATTACATAATACCACAACGCCGCCAGCGCTCATACGACTAGTGGCGTCATTTCTGGAGGGACGGAGCTTCTGTGTTAGCGTCGAGAGGATCGACTCGGCAGTACGAAGAATAGAGGCAGGAGTGCCACAAGGCTGCTGTCTTTCTCCGCACCTGTACGCAGTTTACACCAACGACATCCCCACACTTGAAGGTCGCGTCCAAGAATGGGAACAAGATGTCATGCTCGCCCTCTACGCAGACGACAGCGCGTATTTTACGTCGTCCCGTCGGGCAGACATTGCAGCCAGGAGGATGCAATGTCTGCTGAACCTGCTGCCTGAATGGCTGGACAAATGGCGCATGGCCGTGAACGTTGGCAAGACATGCGCCATAACTGTCAACAGACAGGGACGTGTACCACCACCACTCAAGCTCCGAGGCCAGGATGTAGAGTGGAAGAAGACAGTGACCTACCTTGGATGCCATATTGACCGCTCTCTACGTATGACCCCTCAGGTCGCATACGTCATACAGCGCGCAAGAGCTGCGAGGGCGGTCCTCCGTCCGGTTCTGGCATCCAACCTGCCAACGAAGACCAAGGTAGGGATCTACAAGACCTACATCCGCTCGCGAATCACATATGCTGCACCAGCGTGGTACGCGTTCACATCTCCCGCACAGCGGAAAAGATTGCAGGTTCAGCAAAACATTTCCCAAAGAACGATTGTGGGAGCTGGTCGTTACGTCCGGAATGACGTCATCGCCAGAGACCTAAGAATCGAATCAATTCATGACTTTGTGGTCCATTTGGCGCGGAAAATGTATGACCGCGCTGATAATGGACCACATGCACACCTGCGTGACCTGGCGTCCTTATCGGACCTCCTGCCGCAGCACGCGCGACCACCAGAGCGGCGACCTCTCCCTAGGGAATTGTTGCAGCCACCACCCGACCTCGTTGAGGGGGAGGACGGGGAAGAGTGAAAGACCCGACGCATGGCGTAAAGTACGCAACATTTCTACATATATACCGCAAAAAGCGGTACCCAGGACCGGGGGAGCAGCAGCCCCTGAGAAGATGCCCGGGCAATGAGGCTTGCCTCGAGGCCCGATACCTGCGAAAGCAGACGAAATCCGCTCACGCTCACCAGAGGCATAGCAGATGCGTTGCCGGCCTTTGAGAAAGGTATAGGCTCTTTTGTTGAAGGTCCCTACGTCGTATTGGTCCGGAAAAACCGCTGACGGCAGCACATTCCATAAAGTGCAAGTGCGTTCCGGAACTCTGCGAAAATTCCGCGAAAAACGCACTGTGGTGGAATGCCAAACATCAAGATGGTGTTGATGGAATTTTTGACTATGCCGTAAGGTTGGATGGTGAAATTCAGCGGCTGGGATTAATCCGAACAATTCCTCAGAGCACTCCCCGTAGTAAATCTTGTAAAAAATGCAAAGAGATGCAACATCTCTTCGCAATGCCAGGGGATCTAGCCTATCAGATAGAACATGGTCGTCGACGATTCGAGCCGCTCTTCGTTGGATACGGTCAAATGGAAGGAGCTGATAGGCGGGTGCCCCCGCCCAGAGATGCGAACAGTACTCCATGTGCGGCCGAACCTGCGCCTTATAAAGTTGCAGGCGATGGGCCGGCATGAAGTACTGTCGTGCTCTACTGAGCACGCCAAACTTCTTAGAGGCCAATTTGGCCTTCTCTTCCAAGTGACCGCAAAACTGAACGTCGCTCGATATGTCGACGCCAAGGATTCCGATACTGGCTGAGGCAATTAGGGGAGTGCACTCAAAATGAGGTGACACGACGAAGGGTTTCTTTTTAGCGGTAAACGCGCAAACTTGTGTCTTTTTAGGGTTGAACTGGACTAAATTTAGTCGGCCCCAACCCGAGACTTTGTCTAACAAAATCTCGACTTCAGACACAAGTTTGTTCCGGTACACGTCGACGTGTTCCCGTGAAATATTGGTACGGCCGATGTATAGGGCATCACCAGTACTGTCGTTTGCATAGCAATGAATATTACTAATTTGTAACAAATCATTGATATGCAGAAGAAATAGGGTTGGCGATAGCACACAGCCTTGTGGGACACCAGCGTTCACAGACTTGGAGTCCGAGCATGTACCGTCAACCACGACCTTGATGCTCCGGTCTGTGAGAAAACTAGTGACCCAATTGCAAAATTTCTCGGGAAGCCCATATGATGGAAGCTTCGATAGAAGCGCTTTGTGCCACACCCGATCAAAGGCTCTTGCTATTTCTAAGCTAACTACCAGGGCCTCCCCCTTGCTCTCTACTGCCTCCGCCCATCGATGAGTGAGGTACACAAGAGATCACCAGCTGAGCGACCCCGACGGAAGCCGTACTGGCGGTCACTAATCAACTGGTGCTCCTCGAAGTACCTCAAGAGCTGGCAGTTTATAATAGACTCCACTATTTTGAAGAACAAGGAGGTGATAGCGATCGGTCTGTAGTTGCCCGGATCTGAGCGGTCGCCTTTCTTAGGGATCGGGTGCACCAAAGCTGTCTTCCATGTCATCGGGACGACGCCCTCAGTAGTAGGAGTACCGAAAAAGACGCATTAGAACCGGTGCCAACTCTGGAGCACACATCCTCAGCACAATAGGGGAGACACCATCGGGCCCACTCGACTTCTGGATGTCCAGGGAAAGGAGTGCTTTTCGCACTGAGCTCTGAAAGAACCGGATGTCCGGCATAGAGCACTCACTGCACGGGATGGTCGGCGGTGAGTTCTCCTTGTCATCGAGAGTCGAGTTGGACGCAAAAAGAGAACCTAGAAGATCGGCTTTCTCTTTTGCGTGATGGGGCAGCGAGTTGTTCTCCCTGTGCAGAGATGGTAATGATGGCTGACTGAAATTCCCTTGGACAGCCTTGGCGGGGGACCAGAACGCACGAGTCCCCGAAGGAAGACGAACCAGTTTCACGCCAATTCTGCCAATGTGCTCGGACTTTGCCGCAGCAACTACTCTTTTGAAGGACCTGGCGGCAGAATTATACTTCTTCTTAAAACGCTAGTATTTGAATCCCGGGACGTCAATGCATTAACCCAGGTCCGGTAGCACTGCTGCTTTTGACGAGATGCCATTCTGCATGCGCTACCAATCCAAGGCTTAGATCTACCACCGATGGGCACCACAGAGGAAGGAACGAAAAGTTCCATTCCTTGACGCACCACATCGTCGACGGAATCTGCAACGGCGTCGGGACTATCCAGCAAGAAGCAAACCTGGCCCCCATGGGTAGGATGCAAAAAAAAGATCGCATCCCTTCCCAATCTGCCGACCTGTAGTCTCACACACGGCGGTGGCCCGCATATCGCGACCGCAATGGGCACAAGATAGGCACTTTTCTCCGAATCAGGCAGTGGTACGATGAACCCAACATGTGGGCATCAACGGAGAGCACATAGCCGTCCGGATAAGAGGTCAGCAGAAGATCCAGCAGGGAAGGTGTATGATCTTCGACATCCGGAACCCGCGTTGGCGAAGTAACCAGTTGTGTCATATCATATGCTAAGGCAAAGTCAAAAAGAGATCTCCCCGCATGATCAGTAGTTCGAGATCGTAGCCATTCGGCGTGGTGGGCGTTGAAGTCGCCGAGTACGACGATCTCTGCGGATGGGATCTGCTGTAGCACGGAATCTGCAGCCATTTGGATGTGGTCGATGAGTCGGTCAGTTTCGGCATTACCGCTGTGGGACCTATAGAGGCACCCATAGACGCGAGGGTGATCGTCGCTGTCTATGGGTAGCCAAAGGGTGGACATGTCCCTACCTTCAAGGCTGCCGAGGCGCTGAGAACATATATCCTCTCTGACGTACACAAACCCCCGCCCGTGGCACAAAAGAATGTTCTAGCTTGTACACTAGGTAGGAAAGATAAGAGGTATCCGCCGGAAAGGATATCTGCGTCTCGGTAAGAATACGAGGGGCAGCCTGAGCATTCACACTCAGGCAGCGATTGGTTGCCCGAGCGCGGGTACCCCCCTGGGGTAGATTTTTTTCATCCGCTACCATGTTTTGGGGGAGAGGGGTGTGTGGGCCTCCGGTTACCTGCACTCACAAGACGAAACGCAGAAGTTTGTTAAACTTCTCTTTCACGCCGGTATTCTGTGAGGTCGTGGTTCTTCCCCGGTCGAGCCGGCCCATGCAATATGAAACATTTATTGTAAATGTATAAATCATAAACCACAACACCAAAAGCTGATGCGAGGCTTTACCACACAACAAAAGCTGATGCGAGGCTCTACCTAGAAAATATTTAAGAAGATTTATTGATGTGTAACATGAAACATTTATTGTAAATGTATAAATCATAAATCAATTTGGCTCAATTTATTGTTGAAATGTAACTTACCAGCGCCTATACTAATGTGTATTCATCACGCGTCAGAAAATTCAAAGACGTTTAAGCTGTATTCCGTCCGTCCATTCATACAATTTAAATTATTCAAAGTTTCCTTACTTAAAACTATTAAAATTGTTTATCCTAACTTACCACAAAAATCGTACAAACTTTGACTGGGAAAAGAAACAGGGAAAGACCAATAAGGCCATTTTATACAATAAATAAACGAAAATATAGTCTTAGTAAGAAATAATTTTGGTCAGGGGATATATGGGACTTGAGACCCTGAAAATGGTTCTAAATGTAAAGGAAAATAATTCTATAGATTACTTTGTAGCGTTCTCATTTACTTAAAAGTGGTAATTCGCTCTCGTTATCTGAACCCATGTACTGGGTCAGAATCCTCTTCTGCCTATTGCTGATTTTATTAACTATAGTGTTCCGGATAAAAGAGTACAGAGACCTTATGTAATCACGTGCTAGGAAAATCGTGTATGTAACATTTTTTTATTGGTTTATAAGTCTTTTAGAATACTGGAGCCAGATACCATCTTTCATTCATTTCATTCATCCTAGTTTTGTATCAAAAATATTCATTATATATTTAAAATATATAAATTTTTATATAAAAATATAGTTTTTTGATTTAATTCGCACAATCCAGATTCTTCCTTCAGCCCCAGACGCAACGTAGTGCTTATAGGACTGTGTTATGTAACGCTGGGCGTGCATTTTTCTCACCCTACCTTTTGAATAACGTAGTTAGGACGACGTTGCCCAGTTTCAAACTAAAACGTCCAGGGTCTTGGTAATATAACAGAATTTAAGGTTCTTATAACCTATAACTATATATTTACTACTATACACGAAGTTGTTTCGATACTCCACGACTAAGAGCTAATTTATAGTAATAAATCATAGAGTAGTATAATATATCATATGTAAACAATTGTGCAGGTACCTCTGAAATTGCTTGTTGCAATTATAAATACTGAATTTGTCACAAAGTGGGGGACGGAAGACGTTACTAATTCAAAAATCCAAGATCTCAACTTCATCATCAAGAAACATATTTTATAAATAAATATAAACATCTTCACGCAATTTCCAATACAGGGTTAGACAGAGGTCTAATCTAGACAATTAAATTCTTTCGACCCACCTTCTACCGAAGATATTTTCAGGACAATTTGACAGGTGGTAAGCCCGTTGCCGTGTTTATGTCCAAGACAATTATAATTCGTACATGAGTTTTTTGAAAAACCCATTGGTACGAGCCTGCCACCTGGGGATCGAACTCGGGTCTTTCGACTCAAAATTCCGACCACCCAATCACTCGGTTATCGTGACTATATTGTCGCTTACATGAAAACTTTTAAGTGCGAAAGTCTTCTATTCAACAAAATCCCAATTTTGTATTCATGTTTTATATACTTTTAACAAAGAAACTTGTTAATTTTAAAGGATTGTATATTGTACAATAATAAGGAATGAAAACTAAGTAAAGCATTATATTTGGATAAAACAAATTAGTTGCAATTACCTAAAGGACACTCGTTAAGTATAATTTCACAATAAATGGAATAAAAACTATAACTAAGAATATTAAAGTTCGAGGAAGTAATCTTAATTTCAGGGAGGACGAGCTTGTTTCGTCCGTATGATCCCTTTTTAAAATTTAAACATTCTCAAGTCAACTGCCGCGAAGTTATTGAAAGAAATAAAATTGTAATTACATTTAAAATTCAAAACGCGTCATGGACAACCCTACGAAATATGTAAGAGTACATCCAATGCCTATCAATTTCTCGCATGTTTTGTATAGTCATACGTAGTGGAAGAGAAATATAAATGATTAATGAATAACGAAATACAGTACGGTTTCCGTTAATGTTGGTCAGCATGTGATCTCCTGGTGTATCTGATAGATGTATGCGTTGATCTATTGTTTTGAGATGCTTTAGAACTTAGTTAAACGGATGGAAGGCCTATGCTGCGATGACGCAATGCGCTACCAAATAGCACAGAGCATCTATATAAGTTCTGATTTCAAACACTTGGATGCTGGCATTTCTTAAGGCTGTATGCCTTATACTCTGTTGCATTGTTATACAGGCCTCAGCACTGCTAAATCCTTAATCACAGTAATTAAAGTTCCACAATGTCATATCATAACTAAATACAAACAGATCAATACAGGCGGTTGTATCTATTGTACGTTTACTATTATTATGTTGTAATAAAGTATATAATGGACTAATGTATTCGAGGGACGGTTTTTTTTTCTTTAAGCGTTGTCTTTGTGTATATTTATGAATAATAATTCATTCATAATAATAGAAGCACTATTATGATTATCATTTTAAACATATAAAATGTAGGCGGAACGAATTCATAGCGCGGAATTACACTTGGAAGGAATACAATGTAATTTCTCAGAAAATAATAATTTATGTTTGCTATGTTTTATCACAGCAAAAAGATTAACAACGTGATGAACCGGAGATCCGTGAATCGAAATCCGCGTGAATTTCCTGAGGCATCTCACATTTATAAGTAATGTTTTGTGTCTAGTTACTCGAAATTCACGTACCGGATCCAAGTGTCTGTAGCTAATATACCATTACTAAATGGTTTGTGTATTGTACCGATGTCTCAGCTTCCGCCTGCTGCGATGCAAAATGTTATTATCAATGTCAAGAAATATCTGTTTGCAATTTTGAATGAATGGTAGCAACATCTGCAAATGATAAGGTCCCTCCCAAGCAAGTTTCTGATTTAGATTATTATTGTGTGGTATTATAAAACATTAATAAAGCAAAATATTAAAAAAAATATACGTTTTTATAAATGTTTTTGGCACCTACAGCCTGTACAAGAGTTTCTTTTAGCTGTTTCTTCATAATTTGGATTAAAACCTGCATGCGACGTTGACACACGACGACCTGACGTTCCCCGCGCGGTGTTCCACAAGAATTTATTAACAAAGTTAACAAATAACAATAATAAATGAAATATATGCGACCGGATAAATAAAGGATTTGGTTTTATAGTTGTCAACAAAAAACGTTGGGCTTGTTGTTAAAACAAGTAACTTTCAAGTAATTTATAATTTTCATATAAAAATGTCATTCATATTCTAGATAAAAATAATGTCACGATATCGGCTAGACATGGTGATCGGAATTCGAAAGACACAAGTTCGATCCCCAGATGGTAGGCATCTACCAATGAGTTTTTTAAAAACCTATGTACGATTTAGATTGTTGACTCGGACTTATTCACTAAAGGCTACACGTTCAACACCTGTCACGTTGCCCCAAAAATGTCTTTTATTAGGTTTATTACATCATAATGTGGTGGAATAAAGGACATAGTTGTCCACTAGACCACTGCCTACACTATTCTATGTATTGGGAATAGCGTGAAGATACATATTTTTAATTCTTGATAACTATTTGGTTCGTTAAGTAATAAACTGAGCGGTATTTTGTTTTATTAAGTTACTAAAATATTATTACTCAAAATGCAAATTGAATAGCTTTATTTGCTATCTGACAAGGTATAAAGTTATAAGTCTGATTACTTTATATTTTAATAGTCTTTGTTACAATAAAATCAAACAGAGCGCTTGTTGGAAAATAATTACCAAATGGCACGTACACACAAGTAAGTTTCCAAAGATATTCAGTTGTACTTTTTGTATATGAATATTAAATTATTATACAATCAAACTATCAGGTTTTAATGTTTTATATTTTTACATATGATATTAACCCAAGGATCAAGAAATGTACTAAAATATGAGAAATCTTAGTTCAATAAATTTTTCTTCTACTATTGTAATTAGATGATTAATTTGCAATTAATTCTAATGTTTGTATTCAACGTTATAAAGAGCATAATTAATACAACCAGTTTAGTAGTGAGTATATGAGTAATTTTATATAAAATAAGTACTCAATATAATTATTAATATTTATTAATAGATGCAGAGTATATATTATTACATTATATAAGCTCCACCAATTAAATTAAATATACATACACATACCTACTTACTTTTGCTTGAAGACTGTATCCTTCATTGTGAGCCTGATATGCAGAATAGGACGTTGATCAGGTTTATTGAAATGCGACGTCGTGAGCATAATTATACTAAAGGTACGTTACCCACAAACAATTTGAATAAAATTATTGTCATCACAGCATTGCAATAACATATTTATGGTTACTTGAATAAAAGTGTCTCAGAACCGTTCTTTGTGGCAATCTTTGAGGAGGGCAACTCATTTCAACTGCTGAATTTTAATAGACTGAAAATAAAAAATTAATCTAAGTAATTTTAGAAATTAGACATAGTTCAATGAAAATTTTTTATATATTTTTTTGGCTATACTATTTGAATCTGGCTAGTTTTGGTATCATTATAAGTTTAAATTTTAAAGAAGATTTTTATTTATTTTTCGTACTGTATAATATGAGTGAATCTAATAAAGAAATTCGATACATTTTAAAATTTTACTACAAAAAAAAATTGCGATGTTTATGGACCTTGTCTGTAAGAGTAGCACAAATTTAGTATAAGCATTTTTCAATCAGGAAATTTTTATGTCAAAGATGCACGTCGCTCTTGTCGCTCTATTACGGATTAAATTGATGCCATTTTTAAAAAAGTGAAACAAGATCGGCATACCAGTAGTTACGATGTAGCTGAAGAACTGGGAATTGACCACAAAACCGTTTTGGCGCATTTGAAAAAACTGGGTGAACAAAAAAGCTCGATATTTGGGTACCTCAAGAGCTCACTGAAAGAAACCTTTCTCCTATTTATTATAATGGAACATTAATTCCATTTTCTAATACCGTAGTTGATCTAGGCTTGCATTTGGATCAGTCGTTAAGCTGGGAACTTCATGTTGCGGAAATAAGCAGAAAAGTCAATGCCACTTTACGTTCACTCTACCGCCTTAAAAATTTCCTTCCCTTTAAAACTAAGCTTTTGCTGGTTCAGTCCCTGGTATTGCCCATTATCGACTATGCCGATGTATGTTATCCAGATCTATCCCAAACACATCTCGACAAACTGGAGCGCCTTCTCAACAACTGTATTAGATTTATTTTCGGTTTACGTAAATATGACCATATCTCCTCTTACCGTTCCAAGCTTAAATGGCTTCCCATTCGTCAAAGGCGTAGCTCCCGAATTCTGTTTCTGTTGTATTCTGTATTGACTAACTCTTATTCTCCTTCTTACCTAAGAAATAACTTTCAACATCTCCAATCTACTCATGACAGAGCACCTCGCTCCATAAACCAACATAGGATTCACATTCCTCAACATAATACAGGATACTTTAACTCCACTTTTACGGTACAAGCTGCACTACTCTGGAACGCCCTACCTTTGAAGATAAAATCTGCTCCGAATGCCTATTCGTTCAAGAGATTAGTTCGTGAGTATTATCTTAAGAATCATTAATATATATTTATGTATATATTTAAAAAGTCACGATAGCCGAGTTGTTGGGTGGTCGGAATTTCGAGTCGAGAGACCCGAGTTCGATCCCCAGGTGGCAGTGCCAATGAGTTTTTCAAAAACTTATGTACGAATTTCATCGTTGGCTTGGACATAAAGGCGGCGACGGGCTCACCACCTGTCACGTTGTCCCGAAAATATCTTCGGTGGAAGGTGGGTCAAAGGGACTTAATTGTCTAGACTTGACCTCTGTCTACCCCTGTATTGGGAATTGCGTGAAGATATTTTTTTTTATATATTTATATGTTTATATTTTATATATATTATTTATGTATTTATGTATAATTATGTACGTTTAGTTTATATAATACATACATACATGTATGTATTTTTCCATAAAATATTTATTATTTATATGTATATATTTTTTATTAGGAGCATTAATCTATATTTTTCTTGTTAGCGCCTGCCATCTACTTCTCACCATAACAAAGGTTGACTGATAGAGAATGCCACAAGGCATTAAGTCCGCCCATTGTAGCCCTTAGTATAAGGTGTAACAATAAAGAATAAATAAATAAATAAATAAACCTAATGGACCGTGTACTCATTTGTGATTCTTTATTACGACGTAATGAAAGCGAACAATTTTTGAAGAAGCTGATAACTGTGCTGAAAAGTGGATCACGTACGACAAGAACG
Organism: Sericinus montela; assembly: GCA_029286605.1. NCBI lineage: Eukaryota > Metazoa > Arthropoda > Insecta > Lepidoptera > Papilionidae > Sericinus > Sericinus montela. Next base: position 14,723,814 of record JAGSMR010000012.1, on the reverse strand, counting down.
TGCGAAAATGGTCGGGGTAAAAGGCTGGTCAGGCTTCACAGACTGTGAAGAATTGTGCGAACCTCGGGTTAAATCGCAACAAGGTGATGCTGTGTGTGTGATAGGATTGGAAGAGCATTATTCATTATGAGCTGTTACCACCAAGCAGGACTATCGATTCTGAACTCTACTACGAACAATTGATGAGATTAAAGCAAGAAGTTGAGAGAAAGCGGCTGGAATTAATCAACAGAAGGGGTGTGGATTTTTAGCCACTCAGCAAAAATTAAGAGAGCTTGGCAGGAAGATGTTAATCCGAAATGCCACCTTGCACCTTCAGATTTCCACCTGTTTCGGTCTCTTCAGAATTATTTAGGCAGTGTCAGGTTTTGCCAAAACCGGTATCAGAAGCCCCAAAATTTTCTATAGTAATGGGATCATATCCCTACCTACAAGATGGCAAAAAGTTATCGAAGAAAATGATACCTATATCTCGTACTTTAGTTAAATATAAAGACACTGTATTATAAATTATGTGAATTTTCTTAAAAGATGCGAAGAAACTTTTCTCTAAACTATTACGTACCCACATATATATATATATATATATATATATATATATATATATATATATATATATATATATATACACATATATATATATATATATATATATATATATCTATATATATATATATATATATATATATATATATATATATATATATATATATATATATATATATATATATATATATATATATATATATATATATATATATCTATATATATATATATATATATATATATATATCTATATATATATATATGTATATAAGCTGAGATGTAATGCAATTATTTGTAAAAAATAAAAAGCAAATACTCCAACAAGTCACCGAAGCATCATCATAGACTGTTTAATCATGACATATCGATTCGTTAGAGGTCTTTAAATTCCAGCAAGTCATATGATCTTGAAGGTGAAGCGCGTAGTCACAAGATGTGAATTTATTTAAATAAATACATGTTTCCTGCGAGAACACATTTTTATTATTCAAGTATCGAATCGAGCCTTACTTATTGTTTTGTTTACTATTAATACATTTTCACGTTGCGAGACAATGCCTCTCCCACGAAACAACACTTTTTTATTTGCAAACAATAGATGCAGTTTGGCAATGGTTTTAATTGGATCGTTTACCTCATCCATGCCTTCAAGCATTGTTGTTCAACGGGTATGTGCAGCTACTTTGAAATTAATAGTGTAGCTGAAATATTAAAAGGTATTTATTTCTTTTTTTAAAATGTTTCGTTTTAATTATAAATCAAATAAAATCACTTATTTATCGACATAAAAATGTACATTCGTTTATCGATAGTAATTTTTAATCTACCACCGTTTCGTAATTGAGGTTCCTCTAACGGAGAAGAAAGAGGCGAAAGAAACTGTAGATGTCCTCTTTTTTGGGCAATATTTTTTTGCAATGTAATGTATTATACAAATGGATGTAATATTTTCCAGAAACAGCTTGGGAGCGATCACCTCATTCCCAGGGGTTTCTGTCATAAATATATTCATTTATATTATAATAACCCTTCTTATAAAGTTTTTTTCCTATAATAAATTTCTTAAACCTGTTAATAGACAGGCTTTGCACATTTACCAGGATTTTGTTGTAGAAGCGTATACACCGCCCTATGAACGAGTTACTATGTACGAGTATATCGAAGGAAACTTAATTTTGATTTATAATTATTCTACAATGGGAAGAGCACTGCTTTAGTGCGACTTGTTAAGTCCAGCAGGTTATAAATTTCTATCTTGCAGTAAGATGAAAGCAGAGAAAGATCACACCCAAGCTGTTAGTTGAAATATAATGTCCTGCTAGTTAGATGTCAAATATTAGAATTATTTCTACAAATTTCTTACGTAGTTTTCACGATAAAAGTCACGTTAACCGAGTGGTTGAGTGATCGGAATTGGAGTCGAGAGATCCGAGTTCGAATCCCATGTGCCAATGGGTTTTAAGAAAAAGCTTATGTATTACGATGTACACTCATTTTATTTATTTATTTTATTTATTTATTTATTTATTAGGGAAAACAAACAGTTGTACATTATAAAAGTATAATTTGTAAAAACTTAATTTAAATACACAAATGCATAACTAACAACGTTATGTTAAGTTAATATATGTTAAGATAATGTTAATGTTATGTTAATATATAAATATTTTTTTATGTTGCACAAAGAAAGTTTTTCTATAATTTAAATAACATTCTTTTGAATTTACCTGATGTAATGTGTATTAAAATAACATAACTTGGGTTTTTCAAAAACTTGTGTACGATTTATATCGTTGGCTTGGGCATAAAGATGGCGCCAGGCTCACCATCAGTCACGATGTCCAAAAAATGTTTTTCACATTGCCATGTGAAAGGTGTCACGTTCCACAATTCATGTTTCAAGAAGATATCTTTGGACGAGTCCCGTATGCGCCGATCATCATGGTATCGTCAACTCCAAGTTCTTTTCCCGGACTCACTCGGAATAATTTACTTTTTGTCGTAGTTGTATTAGCCAGTTGCATCGAGCCTGTCAGTTAGATTAAAAATATTTAAAACAATTGAAATTTGCCTGTTGTTACTAAACGGTGATAAGAAAACTCCTTCGTTGTATAGATCTCTGCGTACCTGAGTATGGGAAATTGCATGAATATGTAGAAAAACCTATATAAACAAATAGAAAAACATAATATCTTGAAATAAATATTTTAATTTACAAAATGTCACATTATCGTTAAGAGTTTTAACGATAATAAGACATTTTATAAACTTTAGCTCTGCAGATCAGATGTTAACGCTAAATAACTTTCGTATAATTTAATTTACTTAATCGTGAGACTCGAACAATGCTATGAATGCCATGTTACTTATCAGTTGCGTATAAGTCCACAAAAACTATCTTCACGTAATAATTAGAATGAGGTGTATTTTTTTAAGTTTGTGACTTGGTTTAGATTCAAGTAGGCATTAGATTCATACGTAACCAATTCTGCTCAGTTTCTTATACAGTAGACTTGATATAGACAAAAATAATGAGATGCGTACCTTTTAGCTTTTACACTTCAGTCGCGCTAAACGAGTTGGTTTAAATAGTAGTATTTTACCATGTTTCAGATAATCATAATAATTTCATTGATTGTTTTTAAGGCAATGGAAAAGTATGTACAATAATAAAAAAACGAAATAAAATTAAACTCCTTGTGTTAATTAAATATATAAGTAATACAAACTACGAACAATTATCAACCTTTTCAGTTTTCCGACACGTTGTTATATTTAATTAGTTTCTAATATCTTGTAAACAAATCGATTAATTAATGTAATTGAAAGGATAATTATACTGTGTTATAAAGTTGTATTATGTTATTATATTATACTATAGAAAACACATATGCCAATCGCGAAATATTTTTCATATAAAATTATTGTCAGCCTACTTAAGGAGAAACATATATGTTTGTATATACCGATATATCTTTTCGACTTTTTAAACAATAACGTTTTGAACATTATTTTGTGACATTATTTTTGTTTGTAAAAGTCACGATAGCCGAGTTGTTGGGTGGTCGGAATTTCGAGTCGAGAGACCCGAGTTCGATCCCCAGGTTGCAGTACCAATGAGTTTTTCAAAACTTACGGCGGCGACGGGCTCATCACCTGTCACGTTGTCCCGAAAATATCTTCGGTGGAAGGTGGGTCAAAGAGACTTAATTGCCTAGACTTGACCTCTGTCTAACCCTGTATTGGGAATTGCGTGAAGATATTTTTTTTAACATTATTTTGAAGTAACTAACTAATTACGTTGCGCACACTACGTAAGGGCAAAGAAGGGATATTTTTTCTCAGTTTTTGAAACTTTTTTATGTCGCTTCTTCACATCTTCCGTGTGGTATTGGCGTAAGAATATTACCACTACCGTTCTTCCCGTGTCCGTTGTTCCGTGGTGTCGTTAAAGGCGACTAAGGGAAAGAGCCTTGAATATCGTTATGGCAACCGATAGATAGCGGGATAACCATCTATAAAAATATCAGACCAAAATAATCTGACCGTAGATAGGCAGCGGCGTCTGTCAGGTGGATTGGTACTGCGATCGCCAATCCGCTTGCCAAGCGTGGCGATTATGGCAAATCCTTCCTCTGGGAGAGGCCAATGCCCTGCAGTGGACTTTAACAGGCCGATGTGTATGTGTGTATGTAATATTACATATCCTGTGTTATTTCCACAAAAAAAAAAACACTACCTAAGAAAAAATAAAATCGTACGTAGTTCCAGATTTTTCTATTACAAATTTTCCTCTTTAAAATATTATTATATATTAGTGTAGATAAAGTCACATAATAAAGGAACTCGGGTTTCATAATGCAAATAAGGTTATGTCATTGAGCATAATACATTTTTGATGTTGATATATTAGTATTTTATGGCTTAAGAACATATCTAAAAAACATTTCTTAATTTGGGACAAAACATAAATAATCACCGCTGGTTATTTCAATTTAACATAACTTAACAACTACTTCGTAATCATTGTACACCTATTCAATAAAACCTGTGAATGTATTTTGTATTGTAAAACAGAATTATTGTGTGAAGGTAAGAGACTACAGTAGTTAACCTACTGACGTAGGGTATACTCTGCATTTTACTAGGTGTGGCTTTGAACGGATTCAGTGATTAGCTGATTTTTGCTGGATGTTAGTTTATGATACTTGTGTAACGCTAAACTGATATCTTAGCTAATGTTTTAGACATATTACCGTTTTCAATAAATAAAAATTTACAAAGATACAAATTTGTTATTGAAAAAATTACTTCGCAACTTTCAATAACAACTTTACAATGAAAAGTAACGCCTGAGTCAATTAAAGATACAAATTACAAAAGCTATGTATGAATATACATGACAGAAGTGTAGAATTATCTAATTATTCTAATTATTTGTTCATTATTAGTAATTGGCGCGTTCATTTACTAAATCATATTCGTCGGGCATGAAAATCTATCGAATTTAGATCCATTATTTGTATTAAGAATGTAACCGTATATTCATTGCAACGCTAAGCTGAAACCTGAAGCATTTTATATAATTACAAACTACCTCAATATTTACTGTTGTTCGTAGTGAAATTTTCCAGTAGTCTTAGTGATTCAAGGATGCAACGTAGACTAGATTTAAAAGATTTACTGGGTAGTAAATCTTTTAAATCTAGTTAGAGTAAGTTTTGGATGAAAAACACAAAGAACAAGCGGAGGAGAAGTGAGGTAATTGGACGAAACATATGAATTCTGTGAATTGGTATGTGATTTTACAAATCCCAGAGAGTTAAGGAACTTCCATACATTTGCGGAAGATGAGTTTGAAATACAGATGTGAAAATAATGGCGTTTAGTTGTTCTTACCACATTATTACATCGATTTCTTGTCCGCTTAAACTGCCGAAAATTCAGAATACTTCAGAATCTTTCTTGTAGACACAGGTATCTATTTACAGGGATTATGGTCGTTGCAAGTCTAACATAAGTACTTGCAGTAATTAAAAAACGTCATAAATATTTCTCTATACTTTAAAAACATATTCAATACAGATTAGATTGAATAACCGAAACGATTCAAAGCCGAAACAAAAGAAAAAGTAATGGACCTTTAAAGTTGTCTTTACTAACTGTTAACTATGACTGACCGATGAATACAATACTTATTAAAAGATTGCGAAAAGCTGCAGGCAATTGTTATTATTACGATGGTGAATAAAAGCTGCAGGCAATTGTTATTATTACGATGGTGAATAAAAGGTCATCGACCAATGACTTATAACCCATTGCAATGGTAATTGTCCTAATACCGAACGTATAATGGCGATATGTAAGGTTACCTTCAAGAAAATGAATGCTCACCCCTCAATTTCATAATGCATCTTTATTAAACAAATGAATACGTTTTACACGTATAAAGTTCAACAGAGTCGCAGCGTGAGAATTATGCATTAGTCTTTACATCTTTACACATTATTTTTATTATTATTTACTTTACCACTTCTCTTCACCATTACTTATACATAAAATAATACTGTACACATTTTTGTAGATATCTAAAATGTTAATGCTTTTGTACTGTTTATGAGAGGAAACGTTTAAAACCATTATTTCTTGGAATATTTTTAAATTCTATATCTACATTAATGTTAAGTCACGAATAGAGGTTTTCACTTGCATTTCTTTGGTATAAAATTGAATTAAATCCTCTTTGGTTTTACTGTTTGTATCTGGCTTATTTTGACACCCCTAAAGCATTTCTGTTATGGAATCGGAGACAACGAAGAAGAGTCCAAAAACCCCGACCCGAGAAAATGGTTTTCTACATTGACCCGTCTGAAAATCGAACTCGAGACCTAAGATTTAGCGACACTTTGAAAACCGGTGTGTACGCCAATCTTCCACGGAGGTCGAAGTATTGTACTAATTGTTAAGAGCAAAGCAATTACAATGATCTAATTATATTTCACTGACGTAATTCTTTACCTCGAAGCTGATTAAACTAGCGAAGTGCCGTGGACCTTGCGATCGGATGCGCCTGTCGTGATATGTAACTGCACAACCTAGTAACTGACCTTTACTTGACCATTATCACTGGTTTTATTAACGTGATAAGCCTTGTATGCTTTTTTTTGCGAAAAACACAGTGTAATAATACATTTCTGACTATTTGTATTAACAAATAATAAATACATTGCGAATTTAACCTCGTTATTGAGACCGAAACAACACGTCTTCTTTTGTTATATTTACTTATTATATTAACGTAAATGCTGCTTGCAATTTATGTTATTTAATTAATGACACAGACTCCAAATAATATCCGAATATCGAGAACGATGATCTAATTTTGGTTTTTATACCAAATAAGAAATAAACAGTAGACGAGTGAAGGTAATAAATGTACGAAAAATAAAAGACAAGTTTTCATAATGTCATAATTCTGGTGTGACCAGTAAAAGTCTGGGTACCGACCGAAATGATACGCAAAATATTATTTTTAATTTTCATGTCGTGCCAGCGGCTATATCAAACGTAACCTGTGATTATGTGACCTATGTGAAACGAAACCTCTTCGTTCGACGCAGAAATACAGTTTAAAATCCTTGTTAGAGGTCAACATCATCATGATCTCGTAAATACGTAATTTCCATCAACACGTTTCCTGTCAATAAATGTCGGGGTCGCTTTTCTTATCATCAGAACGCGATCGACTTACAAACACATCTCTAAAATTGTACTTTATTTTGAACTCGAATAATAATTTTATAGTTTTAAAATTCATGCTAAAATTATATCAATTTGTAATCGAATAAATATAGGGTTAATTTTTTAAATACTTTTAAATAATAAAGACATTTATTATAAAAATATTATTACACTTATAAAGTTACTAAATTGTAGTAATTTCATAAATAACTTAAACTTTAACCCCAATATTCTTATGTATAACATAAATATTTAAAGTAAATAAATGAAGTAGCGGAACGCGGAAGTGAAATTTTGTTCGTTTATCTTAATTACGTTTTACCCTGTTCCGGCTTGTCGGTCCGGTTCACTGGGTTCACTTTACAAGTGATTTTGTACGACTCCACCATCTTAACCGAATCCCGGACCAAGATCGTGGATCTGATCGTGAAGGCGTGCGAAAAGCACACCGTGGCATCGCAGAGCGCCGTTTGGAAGCTGAGGTACAAGCGATAATGTGTCTTATCCGTTCTCAGTTTGAGTTTCATCTCCACCCGGCCTGGTAATTTGGTGCCTCTGTGGGAGCAAGCGACAAACTCGAAATCGTCCAGCGTCACGTCCTTGTTGTTGTCGTCTCGGATGCAGACCTGCCAGTTCTGCGGCGCGCCGGGAGTGAACTTCACGTTCTTTGTCTCGCCGTCCAAGCTGACGTTGAAGTAAATGATGAGGTTACCGCACTTTCTATTCACGAACAAGTCGTTCTTGTACAGTATTAGGTTCTCGGGCTCCGTGAACTTCAGATCCGGCAGGCGCACTCTGAACTCTTGACAGACGTTTTTGGCAAGATTTAAAATTTTTACTCTGTGACTGTTTGTGTCGGCTATGTATAGATATTTGCCGTCGGAACTTGCCGATACTCCAGACGGTTCGTTGAACTTCGCCGGGTCTGTTGTTTCGATCATTGTGGGGTTTAGAGTGGTGACTTTTTGGGTTCCAATGTCCACTTTTTTAATTTTATTGTTGTAAGTGTCTGCTATGTACAGAGATTTATTGGCATCGCAGTAAGACACTCCAAGTGGATGCTGCAGTTTCGCTTCCACGCCTATATCGTCCACATCTCCATAAGCGAATAGGTTCTGAAATAAAAATCAATTATCGACAACTTCCTTCGTATTTTCATGAACTTGTAAAGTTCATGTGTAAGTGGATTCTAGTGACCAATGAAGTCACGATAGCCGAGTGGTTGGGTGGTCGGAATTTGGAGTCGAGAGACCCGTGTCCGGTCCCCGGTGGCAGGCTCGTACCAATGGATTTTTCAAAAACTTATGTACGAATTATATCGTTGGCTTGGACATAAAGACGGCGACGGGTTTACCACCTGTCACATTATCCCGAAAACATCTTCGGTGGAGGGTGGGTCGAAGGAACTTAATTGTCTAGACTAGATCTCTGTCTACTCCTGTATTGGGAATTACGAGAAGATATTTATTTATTTGCAAAGTTAGTGAACGTACCAACGGATTCCGATCGCCACCACACAAAGTGGAAACTTGACCGGTGGCGAGCGCCAGCCTCCGTATCGAGGAGCTCTCGGAGTCAGCTATAAATATCTCCGGATGCGTACCTGGCACAAACGAATGTTCATGTACAAAATGAAACTTTATCAACGATGTTTATAAGTCACGATAGCCGATTTGTTGGGTGGTCGGAATTTCGAGTCGAGAGACCAGAGTTCGATCCCCAGGTGGCAGTACCAATGAGTTTTTCAAAAACTTATGTACGAATTTCATCGTTGGCTTGGACATAAGGGCGGCGACAGGCTCACCACCTGTCACGTTGTCCCGAAAATATCTTCGGTGGAAGGTGGGTCAAAGGGACTTAATTGTCTAGACTTGACCTCTGTCTACCCCTGTATTGGGAATTGCGTGAAGATATTTATTTATTTTATTTATTTATCAACGATATTTAACGACCTCCAAGAACGAGTAGATACACAACGGACAGCACTAAGATCCCCGGGGTCAATTCCCGAACGGATTAATATATAGAAAACACTTTTTCTACATTGCCACGGGTCTGACTGTTTGCGGCAGCAACGTTGTTTCTGATTCCATAACGCAAGTGCTTTAGCTACTTAATTTTAGTTCGGGGCGATGTAAGTGATGTTGTCGCTGTCTACGCAAGTATTTATTAACTACTTTATTCAATCAATATACTAACTTTATTCAAAATAACCTAGACGTGCGTGTATGAAGAAGATGCATGTATAATGAATCTGAAATAAGCGAAAGAAAGTAGGTAGGAAGGAAGGAAGGTAAGGATCATGACACTTGGCGATCTGTTCTCTCTGGCTACCCCGTCAGGGATTTTGAGTGAAGATAAATAAATAAGTTCATTCAAAATAAGCACGTTTACAATTACCATAACCATATGCGCTTTGCCTACGCATTACGAAACAGATGGAAATTTTAAAAATAGATGACTCGATAGATTTAATGAACTAACTAACTAACTAACTAAAGCATCTCTTGTGAAAATATCGAGCATGTGAGTCGTTTACCAGTCCGCAGCGCCAATCCTGAGGGCTGCGCGAAGGCGGCAGTGTTGGGGTAGGCGCTATTGCGCGCCGCTTCCACGCCAGAGCCCGCCACGCACACGCACGACCCTGCACCGCAATCCAGAAAATAAATATCTTCACGCAATTCCCGATACAGGGGTAGATAGAAGTCCAGACAATTAATTCCTCTCGAAGCGAGCAACATAAGTCGTACATAAGATTTGAAAAAACACATTGGTATCAGCCTTCCATCTAGATGAAAGGCTGATACCAATGAGTCAAGAGACCTGAGTTCCGATGCCTAGGGATCTCTTGACTCGAATTCCGATCACTAAACCACTCGGCTATCGTAACTCCACAAGTAGGCTATGCTTACACTACAAGTGATTCAAAGTGAAGAATAAAATAACTTAACTTTAAGTGAATTAAAAGTGAAATAATACACTTTTTATGAGATCTTTTTATTTTCACGCATTTCCCAGTACCGGAATAGCCAGAGGTCTATAATTTATTCATTTAGACCCACATTTACTTTAGGACAGCGTAACATGTGGTTGGCCTGTCTTCGTCTTTAGCCACCCATACCAAACATAAGTCATGAAATTATTCAACATGAGTCTGTTTACTCGAATTCATGACTTATGTTTATAATATGGATAAATCATGTATCCGGGTCATTCAATATCACACCATCCGCTAAATAAAAATATTTCACAAGGATTCCGAGAAAAAATATTGTAATATAAAACCGTAGTGTTTATGTGTAATTTTCACGTTCAAGATAAAGTTGTATCGATAAGTAACAGTGACATAAATAATTGAACCCATGTAAAACTGTCACCTGGCTAATTTATTAACTAATGCAACAGCGATCACAAAGGATTGTTAGTAATTAAATTGTTGTATCACGGTTAAGGCCCGGGGAAGAATAAGCGACGATTATGACAAATTTCACTGGATTTCTAGTTTCTTTAATTTAGGATGCATTCAGGATAATATTTAATACATTGATAGCATGATATAACCTTCTCATACCTCATCAACAGTCGTCATTGCTACAGATGCTCTTAGTTTGGCTCTTGTAAGAAGCTGATGAAAGCTAACGAATATCTAATATAACTTCTATACCTACCAACATCAAACAGTAAAAGAAACATCATTTACATTACGGTCTTTTAAAGCACACCGCAGTACATAGGACTCTCCCTTGATTAGGATCGCAGTACCAATCTTCGCGCACCGGATACCTTTCTGCCCATTCCCTGTTCTGTTTAATTCCGGTCTGCTATTTTCCCAGATAGTGATCCCACTAGCTGTCCATTTCCATTTACAAGGTTTCTCCCTCTGTCGACTCTTATGACGCCCACAGCAAGAGAAAAAATCATATTATTCTGAGTCTCATTGCCTCACGACAAAAACATGTTGTGTACTGAAAAAAAAATTATATTTTCTCACAAAATTTAATTAAACAAAACAATGCAAACCTTCCGAAAAACTTTTGTATTTCCACCATATCGTATTGTCAAGGAATAGAGCCCATATTTGATGCGAACCCGCGCAGGCAATCAACAGCACGCGCCGTTTTTCATCCTTTTTCATTTTTTCTAAAAAACATACAAATTTGGTCACAAAAGGATATATTAAATCAAGTGTATATGCATAAACTATATAAATGTATATGCTAAATACCAAATGCTGGAGTGTTTTCTCAACCTTACACAAAAATAAAATCTTTCAGAGGTTCAACATTATATGAGGAAAAATGAAAACTGCATTACACAGTCAGTAGGATTCCGAACCATGGTCAAAAGAAGGAAAAGGGGAAAGTTAATATGCATAAACGCGTGTTAGCATTTCGGCGTGCATTCTATTACAAGGTAAAGATAGTACAAGACGAGTAAGATTGGCTCGGGACTGCAGTTTCTTTTTTCCTTAAATAATGACGTTTTATTGTCTTTGGGCATTGGGCAATGGGGTCGCAAATTAAAACAAAATATATATAGTACAATTTGATCAATAATGAAAATTTCGTAAATAAATATATATAAATAAATATCTTCACGCAATTCCCAATACAGGGGTAGATAGAAGTCCAGACAATTAATTCCTCTCGAAGCGAAGCTATTCTTGGGACAACGTGACCGGTGACACGTCGCCGTCTTAAAGTCCAAGCGAGCAACATAAGTCGTACATAAGATTTGAAAAAACACATTGGTATCAGCCTTCCATCTAGATGAAAGGCTGATACCAATGAGTCAAGAGACCTGAGTTCCGATCCCTAGGGATCTCTTGACTCGAATTCCGATCACTAAACCACTCGGCTATCGTAACTCCACAAGTAGGCTATGCTTACACTACAAGTGATTCAAAGTGAAGAATAAAATAACTTAACTTTAAGTGAATTAAAAGTGAAATAATACACTTTTTATGAGATCTTTTTATTTTCACGCATTTCCCAGTACCGGAATAGCCAGAGGTCTATAATTTATTCATTTAGACCCACATTTACTTTAGGACAGCGTAACATGTGGTTGGCCTGTCTTCGTCTTTAGCCACCCATACCAAACATAAGTCATGAAATTATTCAACATGAGTCTGTTTACTCGAATTCATGACTTATGTTTATAATATGGATAAATCATGTATCCGGGTCATTCAATATCACACCATCCGCTAAATAAAAATATTTCACAAGGATTCCGAGAAAAAATATTGTAATATAAAACCGTAGTGTTTATGTGTAATTTTCACGGTCAAGATAAAGTTGTATCGATAAGTAACAGTGACATAAATAATTGAACCCATGTAAAACTGTCACCTCACTAAATTATTAACTAATGCAACAGCGATCACAAAGGATTGTTAGTAATTAAATTGTTGTATCACGGTTAAGGCCCGGGGAAGAATAAGCGACGATTATGACAAATTTCACTGGATTTCTAGTTTCTTTAATTTAGGATGCATTCAGGATAATATTTAATACATTGATAGCATGATATAACCTTCTCATACCTCATCAACAGTCGTCATTGCTACAGATGGTCTTTGTTTGGCTCTTGTAAGAAGCTGATGAAAGCTAACGAATATCTTATATAACTATTATACCTACCAATATCCAACAATAAAAGAAACATCATTTACTTTACGGTCTTTTAAAGCACACCGCAGTACATAGGACTCTCCCTTGATTAGGATCGCAGTACCAATCTTCTTCTGTTTAATTTCGGTCTGCTATTTTCCCAGATAGTGATCCCACTAGCTGTCCATTTCCATTTACAAGGTTTCTCCCTCTGTCGACTCTTATGACGCCCACAGCAAGAGAAAAAATCATATTATTCTGAGTCTCATTGCCTCACGACAAAAACATGTTGTGTACTGAAAAAAAAATTATATTTTCTCACAAAATTTAATTAAACAAAACAATGCAAACCTTCCGAAAAACTTTTGTATTTCCACCATATCGTATTGTCAAGGAATAGAGCCCATATTTGATGCGAACCCGCGCAGGCAATCAACAGCACGCGCCGTTTTTCATCCTTTTTCATTTTTTCTAAAAAACATACAAATTTGGTCACAAAAGGATATATTAAATCAAGTGTATATGCATAAACTATATAAATGTATATGCAAAATACCAAACGCTTGAGTGTTTTCTCAACCTTACACAAAAATAAAATCTTTCAGAGGTTCAACATTACATGAGGAAAAATTAAAACTGCATTACACAGTCAGTAGGATTCCGAACCATGGTCAAAAGAAGGAAAAGGGGAAAGTTAATATACATAAAGGCGCGTTAGCATTTCGGCGTGCATTCTATTACAAGGTAAAGATAGTACAAGACGAGTAAGATTAGCTCGGGACTGCAGTTTCTTTTTCCTTAAATAATGACGTTTTATTGTCTTTGGGCAATGGGCAATGGGGTCGCAAATTAAAACAAAACAATGCAAACCTTCCGAAAAACTTTTGTATTTCCACCATATCGTATTGTCAAGGAATAGAGCCCATATTTGATGCGAACCCGCGCAGGCAATCAACAGCACGCGCCGTTTTTCATCCTTTTTCATTTTTTCTAAAAAACATACAAATTTGGTCACAAAAGGATATATTAAATCAAGTGTATATGCATAAACTATATAAATGTATATGCAAAATACCAAACGCTTGAGTGTTTTCTCAACCTTACACAAAAATAAAATCTTTCAGAGGTTCAACATTACATGAGGAAAAATTAAAACTGCATTACACAGTCAGTAGGATTCCGAACCATGGTCAAAAGAAGGAAAAGGGGAAAGTTAATATACATAAAGGCGCGTTAGCATTTCGGCGTGCATTCTATTACAAGGTAAAGATAGTACAAGACGAGTAAGATTAGCTCGGGACTGCAGTTTCTTTTTCCTTAAATAATGACGTTTTATTGTCTTTGGGCAATGGGCAATGGGGTCGCAAATTAAAACAAAACATATATAGTACAATTTGATTAATAATGAAAATTTCGTAATGTATGTAATAAGGTGTTTGTGTACTAAATTAAAATAAAATCTAAAGGCGAATTCACCCTTGGTGCTATCGTCGTTAGCCTCCGTACTGATACCGGCACCGGGCAGTGGTGGCAGCGGTGGCAGCGGTGGCTGCGGTGGCCGCACCGACATGTCCATGTCTGGCGTGATGTACAGCGCCACGTCCCATGGTGACGACAACGCCTGCAGACCAAGGCATTTCCCTCCTGGTCGATAGCAAATTATTCACCTTTAGAAATAGTCAATTCTGAAAGTCAGTACCGGGATTTAGATGTAGAATCTCGGTTACTAAAGAGTCCAGACTATTTCGCATTCTTACGCTGCAGCATAGCTTTAGATATTTATCTATTTTAGAATATGAAAGGAAAACAATTCAATAAATAAACAAGCAAATTTTCATTTTTAATTAGTTTTATCTTATGATTGACAAAATGAACTTTAAATTGACCAGATTTTGTATAAAATTTCTGCAAGTCAGTGGGTACATCCTCATTATGGGATCGAACAGACCTCTGTACTGGAGGAGTTTTAGGATGTCTGTCTACATACCCAGGTCGCCGGGGGCTGCCTGCTCGCCAGTCCCCACCAGCACCTCAACAGTGCCCTCGTCGATGTGCACGGCCCGGACCGCGTGGTTATTGGTGTCGCACACGGCGAGCACCGTGCTCGATAGCCAACAGACGCCTTGGGGGGAATCTAACTTTGCCTCGTTCAATTCTGCGAGTTTCGAGTATAATTTAGTATATTTAGTATTCGAGTATACACTTAATTTAAAGAGTCACGACAACCGAGTGGTTGGATGATCGGAATTTAATGGCTTGGCCATAAAGACGACGACAGGCGCACCACCTATCCACGTTGTCCCAATGTTTTCGTTAGAAGGTGTGTCGAATAGACCTCCGACTGTATAGACCTCTCTACCTTTATATTGGGTATGGCGTGAAGATATTCATATCTTTTTTTCTTAATTTAAAATATTTTATTGTGTAACCAATAAAATATTTTAAATTAAGCCACTTAAATTTGAATGGTTACTATAAACATTATATAATCAAAGAAACGTATTCAGACACACTTTAAGGTTTATCACGAAATGTCCGACATTTCGTGATCATCCAACTGAAACAACGCTGGTACACTTGTACCTTTTTGTGACTTCTTTCTACCCAATAATTGTTCGTTTTAGCTCCTATAATAATTGGTTTCGGTGTTTAAATTTAATTAAAAAGCACCACAAATTTTCTTCACAAACAACCTTCGTCCTTATGTCAGCTTAAACACCTTTTGCCAGCCCATTTAGATAACTTATGAATACCATCATCATCACATAATTATTAATTAAATTATGCGCCAAACAAAGACAACATACATATTTGAAACTTTGTCCATATTTTTATATTATAATATTGCAAACCATCTTCCGTAAGAGATTGTTTATTTTATGTATGGGAAGAGAAACGACAAAACAAAACATCTGAAGGTATATGAGCACTGCAGTCTACCGAAATCTGCAAACAATCCCATGAAGACTAAGATAGATATGAATTTTGTATGGTGTATATGAAATATTAATGTATGCACGCACATAAGTCAACCATGTTTACACGTAATTTGTGATTATTTTTTAATTTAGTATGTTATTTATATTTGGATGTATACATATTCTATTAACATCCAGTTACCAAGGAATTTATACATTGGGGATTGGATGATGTGTATCGATTAGAAGTACGAGTAATAATTGTAAATAAACATCGATAGATACGAACACTTAATTGACACTGTATTAAGCATTACATATAAAAAATAGATGGAAATACATATATTAGTAATAAAATCTTGGCACATCGCAATATTATTATGTATTTTAGAGGTGAAGCACTTAACTCGCTATGTAAATATATTGATAGGGTTTCTGTCAGCGGTTGCGTATTCGTAATCAAATAAAATATAAATGTAATGTGCAACGTGTGTGCGTAACTCATAACGTAATGTGAGGCTAATATATTTATTTCCCGTGGTTTTCTGACGTTGGAAAGCAGTTTTATGAAATTGATACTAATGTCATATGATAACATTTTTTTTAAAACCTTCAAATAAAAAACGAAATACTTTTACTTCAAAAAACAAAACCACTTATTTATGCATTAGATTAAAATATGCAGAGCACAGAGGGCTATGTATGACAAATTTTTATAACCTTTTTTTATGTACTTTGAGAGACAGTGGTTTACTATAGATATTTGTTCCATTCCGTCCGTAAGACAACATTGATTAGCCTCAGTGTGATTATTACGACCAAAAAAGATATCTTCAAATTTCTTAATGGATGACCGCAGGAATACATAAACGTTTATGATAACCAACGTTGAGTTTTCGAAAATATCCATAGACAATAGTATTTGAGATAAATCTTCATACACAACAAAGAAATACTAATAACTAGTTTAATCAAATATTGCTTCCGATTGTAAACTTAAAGTCAAGACAAGAGAGAAGAGATTACGATCCCCAGGTGGTAAGCTCGTAGCTGACCAACTCAACACCTGTCGCAAATACTTAAAAGGTGCGTCAAAAATGACTTAATTATTTAGACCTCTATATAAAGTGCAAGTGGCCTGCTAATGCGATCGCCAATCCGCTTGCCAAGCGTGGCGATTATGGCAAGTCCTACCTATGGAAGAGGCCTAAGTCCTGCAGTGGACATTAAGAGGCCGTTATGTATGTATTTACGTATGTGTGTGTGCATGTATGTATGTATGTATGTATGTATGTATGAATGAATGTATGTATGTACGTATGATAGAATCAGAAACATCGAAATAACCACAAACACGCAGACCTGAGACAATGTAGAAAAAGCGTTTTTTTTAACCTATCCGGCAACGAACCCGGAACCCAAGAGCTGAAGACACTTAAAAACCTGGTACACGTGTGTACACCACCACGTCCATGGAGTCGTCATGATATATATAAGTTAATATAAACAAACATTCATAGCTAAGTATATTACAATTATTAGGACAATGTACTTACTGCCGTCTAGGAAACCAGGATCTGGTCCGCCGATGATGCGCAGAATGACACCGGAGCAGTCGGTGAGGAGCACGCGATGGTGGCCAGTGTCCGATATCGCCAGGAACGGCTCCTCAGATCGACCTCGATAAAACGGGTTTAAGGCGACCTGATGATAAAATTATACGTGAAATATCCGTCTCGTAAGTCTCTTTAATATTTTATTACATATTTCTTAAGGAAATATAATAAAAAATGGGAAAAAATAATTTTCTTTCTCAAATAATTTAATAAAAAAAATATCTTCACGCAATTCCCAATACAGGGGTAGACAGAGGTCTAGTCTAGACAATTAAATCCCTTCGACCCACCTTCCACCAAAGATATTTTGATAACGTGATATATATTTAGACAACGTGACAGGTGGTGAGCCCGTCGTCATCTTTATGTCCAAGCCCACGATATAATTCGTACATTGGTTTAAGAAAAACCCATTGGTACGAGCCTGCCAACTGGGGATCGAACTCCGTGAAAATATGTTTAATAATCGAAATAATTACGCTGTATAATTAAAGACTAGAGTGTGATTGCTTAGTTAATTTAGTAATAAAATTATTTTGCATCTCAGTTTGATTACATTTGAAAATTGAATATCAGCATAATTAATGGCTTTGTTATTCAGTACAAACCTTGCTTGGAAAATATAAAACCTCATTATCTTTGGATTTAATATAATTAGAGGGTGACATAGGCAGTGAAGTACTTGAAATACGTGAGCCAAAATGACGAAATGCAGCATCTACATATGACACTAGCTCATCTCTGTGGCCTTCCCCGGTTAATATGAAGATTGGTTTGTTCCCCGGTCCTGCAAAATGTAATAACTGCAAAGTTTTTTTAAAAATAATTGTAAATTTCAGCAAAAACCAGTCACTCTGAGCCAGCAATTTGTTCAGCAAGCTATTTAAGAGCTTTATCTTTTGTATGTTTACATGCAAAAAACTTTTTTTTTACTTTGATTAAATTTTTCTTCAAAATCAATAAGGGGGTTTCTTAAAAATTTAAAGCTTAAGTTTAACAACAATTGCTTGCTACTATTGTTATCTTCACCCCATTTGCAACAAGGGGTAGACAGTAGTCTAGACAATTAAATCAATTCAACCCACCTTCCACTGAAGACATTTTTTGGGAATACATGATAGATGGTAAGCCCGTCGCCATCTTTATATCCAAGTCAACGATATAATTCGTACTTAAGTTTTTGAAAAAATCCATTAGTATTAGCCTGCCTCTCTCTGTCTCCGAATCTCAATCACTCAGCAATTTGGTTATTGTGACTTTTTTACAATTTTTAAAACCTAATAATTATAGCAATTAGCACTACTACTACTACTACTACTAGCAGACTATATTCCTTTCTAACATATGTTTTGAATTTTTATATGGTTCTTGCTGTAAATAAAAAATAATAATAATATAATAATATCTTCACGCAATTCCCAATACAGGGGTAGACAGAGGTCGAGTCTAGACAATTAAGTCCCTTCGACCCACCTTTCACCGAAGATATTTTCGGGACGTGACAGGTGGTGAGCCCGTCGCCGTCATATTATGTCCAAGCCAACAATATAACTCATACAAAAGTTTTTGAAAATCCCTTTGGTAGGAGCCTGCCACCTGGGGATTGAACTCGGGTCTCTTGACTCGAAATTCCGACCACCCAATCACTCGGCTATTGTGACTTTATTTGACTTTAAATAAGGGTTTTAAAATTACATCTTACCTAATATAAGTAATGTAGGCCAACAACGGATTCCAAGAGTGTCCCAAAATAGACTGTCAGCATCATTTACAACAGGATGATGAATGTTATATCTTTGCACTGCTGCTAAAATATTTGCAGAGTCTTTCTCATTGCTGAACTTTGCACAATGAACTCCAATCTGCAATAAAATCCTGATCTTGTCCTACATAATGATTTGTAAATAGAGCTCACAATTTTTCAAAAATTACTATTTAAACTTATAACTCTCACCAAGTGGATGAGTGGTTAACTGTTTTAAGTAATTAAGTAAAGTATACATTTTAAATTACCACCATAAAGATTAAAAAAAACTAACCACAACTAGTCCATCTTCTATTGTATGTAATTTCTCCAAGTATGCTAAATCAGGCAATATGTGGTAGCAATTAATACAGCAATAAGTCCAAAAATCCAATACAACAATTTTGTCTGCACAAATTTGAGAAAGAAAAATTGGTTCTGATACATTGACCCATTCCAAATCTGGAAAAGAAATATTTCGATAATTCTGTTTCTGTCTTATGTTTATAGTAAGTAGTATTAATATATAAGTATGTACCTTTTTTAAAATCTTCGATAGGTGTAACAATAGACCAAACTTTTTTAATGTGATTAATAATAAGAGAATCTCGATCGGCTTCAGATGTCGATGCGCTTATAGCATCGGATAAATCCATGCAGGCTTGAGCCACGAAATCTAATGGACTTGATTCCATACTTTAATAATTTGGTGAAATTTCACCCACTTTACGAGTAATTTCTAATTCATGAAAAAGTTAAGGTTTGAATAAAATATCTCTTTTTTTGCTCACATTAAAAGATATAAATGTTTTTATTATAACGATAAGATATTATCATAAGAAGGATAATTGTTATGTACTGTAATATAATAATAATTTTTAAAATTCAATTCATAACCCCTAAATATAAATAACACTATTTATTTATAAGTGACTACAGATGTGTCCGTCACTCCAGATAGATAAGTATAGATACAAAAAATGAGAAAAAATATATGGCAATTCTCATTTTATTTTTTTAAGTGTCACTTAAGTGATTTCTGTATTTTCTGTGGTCACAAGACTACAACGTTGCCAATTCAAATTCCACAGATTTTTTTAAATTTTTACCGAATCTAAATACTTCCTCTGACTTAATACGTACCGATTGCCGATTTTGTAGTAGCTTCGCCTTCAAATTCAAATTTTTTATTTGCAAGAAGTATACATAGTACACTTACAGGTATTCATTTCATATATATCTATATGTTCTACCATAATGGGCACGCGAAATTTAATATAATTATTAGTATAATATTAATAGCCAAGTCATTTGCGCAGCAGATATTATAGTGCAGGATACATTACAATGTCAGTGTCGCGCTAACACAGATGCACTTTTGCCCCTGCCTCCCCGTCCAATGGAACGGGGACCGCTACAATCGGAGAGAGGTAGGGACGTGGACGTCATCGGGACCTCTAGCGCCGATATTACTATAGTAGCAGCATTATCCTGCTATATTAGCAGGTCTTGTGAATGGCCGGGATTGCCAGTCTGTGTTAGTGGGAGACCTTATTAGATGGTTGTGAAGAAAAAGAGGAATAGGATACTACTGTCACAGGAGAAGGTTCATGACAGCAAAAGCTAGAGCAGTTCGGGTTCGCATACCCGTAGTGATTCCTACAGTACCGGAAAAACAGATGAAGAAAGCACACTCTGAATATAAAAAAATTATAAGTATGTCATCAATTGTTATTATTATTATTACAAGACATCATTAATTTAACAGTATTAGAAAGTAATGTTAACAAAATTAATTACATATTACATTTTTTATTACAATTAATTACAAAATTACAAATTAAAAAAATATAAGATTTTGAAGATAAGCTTAATAATAAAAAAAATGTTCACGCATAACTCCCGATGGGGTAGCCAAAGAGAACAAATTGCCAAATGTCATGTTAAGCTAGAGGATGAAAATTTATTTATCAGTCAACGGATTAGTTGTGTAGCAGTTTATTTGTATTGTCGGTAAATTTGTACTGTTAAGTTAATTACTCTACCAGCCCTATTCACTTTATTGTAATTATTTGATTACATAAATATTAACACATAAAACATCAATCATAATTATAAATTTTAAAGACATCATAAAGTCACCCATCAAAATATCGTTGTCTACAGATAACGAGACATCTTGTCTTTAACTGTCATTGCTGACAAACTTTAATTTTATTGAATGAAATTAAGGCTATTGTTGCCACATAATAAATCTTACTATACTAAGCTATGAAAGTTCTACGAAAATAATATAAATACGTAGTGGTTAAATACTCACATATATCTATTTTATATATAAACTTTATAAACGAATTCTGGGTTTACTACATGTTCTTATTAAAATAAATACAAGTAATATTGTTAAACTTAGACTTTTTGAACACATGGAACTATGTACACTATGCTAAAAATACTAATTTTATACTCTTTGCGCAATTGTTTACAAAACACATCAATGACTTGATAATTCATTTCAATGAATTTGTTTTTGTTGTGAAAAATATTGTTTAAAATATTTCATTAAATTGTTATTTTATAAAAAATATGTAAGATAATGGATGCTATGTTTGATATGTGTTACCTCTCTTCTGACGCTTCTACTGTTGAGCCAGATGATATTCCTAAAACAAAAGAAAATGTTTGGATTTTGGGAAAGAAATACAGCGCTATTCAAGGTCTGCAATGCAATTAGTTCGTATCCATTATTCTAAGATGTCTATTGTTAATCCGCAATTTATTTTAACTATAATTTCAGAATTGGATCGTATCAGACGAGACATAAGTTCAATTATCTGGTGTACCTATAGAAAAGGATTTGTACCCATCGGAGATGAAGGTTTGACTTCTGATAAAGGATGGGGATGCATGCTACGTTGTGGACAGATGGTACTTGGTGTTACTCTTAGCAGAATTCACTTATCTACAGACTGGGTTTGGAGCCCAGAAACTAGGTAAATAAACAGAAAAATTTAACTTTAATAATATCAAGTAAACAAAAGACACAGTTGGCATTTCAGTTATTTGAATACTAAACACAAATAGGGGGGACAATAAGTAGTAAGTAAATATAAGTAGTTAGGGTGTTATAAGGCTCATAGTAGCATGTTCAGCTCATAGCTCCCAATGAATAGACCAAGTGTGATATGTTTTTTTTTTGTTTTAAAGCAGTATAACAGTTTGATGTAACTTTATAAGACCTTTTCAGGCATTAAAGATAATTGAAGAGATACATCTATAATTTGAAATTCCACTGACATAACCTATGCGCAAAACAAATGTCTACTGTACTCTCTCTAAATTAATTTGTATTCGGAACAGCTTAGCAATTTCTATAGGTTGTTTATGATTATTGAGCAGATTTAATCTTATGTTTTGTGTATATATTGTTTATATTTTATGTCACGTCATGTAAAAATTTAACCTTTTGAATCCAAAATAGATAAAGTAGTTTCTTAAAGGCAGAAATGCTAAATGCACCTAGTCTCCTTTTTTGTACTTTTTTGTTTACCAATAGGGATCCTACATACCTCAAGATTGTTCAAAGATTTGAAGAGAGAAAGCAAGCTCCATATTCCATTCATCAAGTTGCATTAATGGGTGCTTCTGAGGGCAAGGAGGTAGGACAATGGTTTGGTCCAAACACAATAGCTCAAGTTTTAAAGTAAGAATCTTGTTTCATTTTACATTAGTTTTATAAAGCTAAAATGGTTGTTGCTCGAAAAATCTATGTAAAAAGCAATGTATGTGAAGGTATTCCAATCTATGTATCTAACATAGATTGGAACACCTTCACATATATTGCTCCGATACTAAAGTAATTTGCTTAAGCACTTGTCTAGGAATCTAACCTGGGATCTCAGAATTGGCTATACCTTAATAACTGGTGTATACACCACTCACCCATTGAGATAGTCAAAGATAAGCCCAGAAGTCCTCAATCTTTGATAATGTTCTTTATGAGCATAAAGAACATTATAAATGTGGAAGCAATAAAAGATATATAAGAATATGATGAATATATCTCATATATAATTCTTTATATTAAAGGCATGTGATTAAAGTTTACAAGTTTAGTTTTGACATAGTTAAAAAAAAAACCTAAAAAAAAAAATTTTTAGTCCTATTTCATTTAATTTTTTGATATATTTTTAAAAGTTATATTTTTTGTAGGAAATTAGTTGTTTATGATAAGTGGAGTTCATTGGTGATACATGTGGCTTTAGATAATACAGTTGTCAAGGAGGATATACGTGAGTAACATTTATTATCAGTATCATATAGTAAAATATTTCTATTAAAACACAATCTCAGTTTTGTCCTTATATTGCAGTTCAGCAATGTATTGTAAAGAATGACAGAGGTGATATCTCGCACATAGTAGATGGTGAAACAGTATCAGATTGGATGCCTCTTTTATTAATGGTACCACTAAGATTAGGTCTTAGTGAAATAAATCCAGTCTATGTTAATGGATTAAAGGTAATATTCATATATTTTTTTATTTGTAATGCAAACATCTCATAATTTTTATTATTAGTAATGTTCTAACAGTTTTGAAATTCAATCTTTATTTCAGGAATAATCTAGAATAACTAAATGATCACACAAAATTCCTTAAATGTTTATTCCTTCACTTTTATTTTCTTTTCCTAATTTTGGCACATTGTCTACCTTCAGTCAGTTTACCTTCTTATTTCTACCCATGAGTGTCATAAGGTTCGACCAGATTAGTAATTACTTACCCTTTTAAGACACCCCAAAACAGATGTTTAACCCTAAATATTTTTACCATAAAGGCTGGGGATGTAGACATACCTAGATTGCTTTAAAGGAAATTGACCTAATTTTCTTGCAGTGACAGAATTGTAAGGTGGTAGATTTTTCTGCTTAGCAGTTTACCACCTTTGAAGTTTTATCTCCTTTTGAAACTTTTGAGTTGTGTCTGAATTAATCATTTTTTGATATATTTTTTCCAGATTTGTTTTCAATCTCCACAGTCTGTTGGTGTGATTGGTGGAAAGCCAAATCAAGCATTGTATCTAATTGGATGTGTGGAGGATGAGGTTATATACTTAGATCCCCATACTACTCAAAGATCAGGATTAATTGAAGTAAGTTATGACCATTAATTTTCATACAATTTTAATAAGCTCTGCTGTTATGGCATACATTTTTATATTTAATAAGTAAAATTAGCAATGAATATAGAACCAACATTTATATATAAATTCTTCTCAAAGCATTTTTTGTGTTATATGATCTAAAATCTAATTCATAATTAATATTTTTTTGCAGAATAAGTTAACAGATGAACAAAAGGAAATGGACTGTTCCTATCATTGCAAGTATGCATCTCGAATACCCATACTCTCCATGGATCCATCAGTTGCCATTGTAAGATTAATAATCATTACTTTTTTACTATAATATACACAAGTATATTGCTAATTTTTATGATTATTTTTATCTTATTGTATACGAACAAAAGTTATTGTCGGAAAAATTACGCCATTTTCTTACCTGTCGGTGTGGAACGACAACAATTCTAGGTGTTTATTTTGGCTGTCAAATACAAACTAAGAATTTACATAACATAGGTATTTGTAGGTGAAATGATGCGTGGTACAGAGTTGTGGTCTTTCACTCCTGGCCGAACAAAGAAGCATAAAGATGGCCAGCGTGCTATAGAAAGAGCTATGCGCGGTGTTTCTCAGCCGGATAGAATCCGCAATGAAGATGCAGCGGAATTAAGGAAACCGACATAGTAGCGGTAACAATTAGTGCGCTGAAGTGGCAATGGGCCGGCCATATAGCTCGATGCACTGGTAACCGTTGGGGAAAAAAGGTTCTTACATGACAACCTCGTTTAGACAAAAGTAGTGTTGGACGACCTTCCACAAGATGGATTGACAGTCTGCTAAATGTTGCGGGGAGTCGATGGTTGCAGACGGCTTGCCATATGTTGGAGACTAAAGCCAAGTGAGGCTAATAGATTCACACTTGCGCAAGCCTATAAAGTAATGAAGCATTTCAAATCATATTTTAAATAATTAAAATATATTTAAACAAAAACAAGAAGTTTTGAGAAATAAAGATGGATTGTCAGCGATACAGACAATGTAGTCCATTAGATCCAAATTTCTCAGGAGCATTTTGGGATAATATCATAATTGGTGGGGACTTTTAGTGCTCATGTTAACATTAAAAATTGGACACAAGCTTTCCTCTTGGAGATCTAACTCGGGTCTTCCGAATCGAATTTCGATCACCCAACCTCTCGGCAGTCGTAAACTATAATTGGTCCTTTTTCAGTCTTAAAAATAATTTCAATTCTTTCTTAAAAATAATAGAGACGGCGACAGGTTCAACACCTGTCACGTTGTCCCGAAAATATCTTCGGTGGAAGGTGGGTTGAAGGGATTAACTGTCTAAACTAGACCTCTGTTTACCCCTGTATTGGGAATTGCGTGAAGATATTTATTTTATTTAAGAATAATTTTGTATTATTCTTATTATTTTCAGTGTTTTCTTTGTCGGACTAAAAGTGACTTTGAAGAATTATGCACTAATATAGAAACAAATCTTATGCGCGAAAGTCAACCACTTTTTGAAATTTGTGAGAAGAGACCGTCGCACTGGGGTCCGAGCTCTGCCGACATGGACTTGCAGATCACATCGCTGTTTAATGGTAACTTATTGCTACTTAATTATTGTTGATCTTTTGTTTTTGTTTAGGGGTTATATGTTAATATATTTTTTTCCATTTTGTAATGATTTGTAATACTAGTTATAGTGTTGGTTTTATTAGATAGGATGATACTATCATCAATCAATGAGTGACGTTTCGCTTTGTATGTTTTTTTTTCTTTGTATTGACTAAGAATAGGCCTGTCGGTATATTGGGATAAGTTTATGAATGAACATTTAGATGACGTTTTCCGTTCACTTAAAAGTATTCAAGAATAACATAATTTAAGTTATTCTTGTAAGTAAGTAATTTAGAAAAGTAATTTAGAAAATATTATATTATTAATACAAGTAATTTAGGAAATATTTTTAATTAAGGATATATTTCGTAATTATTGTGAAAATCACATCAAGGGTAGTTGAAGGGTAGCGTAAGTTATTTCCTCGTACATTTAAGTGAAAGGTCCGTCAAAGTCTAAATTTTAAAAGAGAGATGTATCTAAATTGTATGCTGGACAAACAGAAGAACACAAAGTTTTTTTTTTACATTTTTGCAATGAATTATCAAACATAAAAGCAATTATATCGTAATCACAGATATTTTAACTTTATTTACATCTAATAGACATTAAATTTTAATAAAAACATTTCTCTTTACAGAACTTGAGGACGTTGATAGACAATTTGATGATTCAGATGAAGAATTTGAAATTCTATGAACCTAATGTATAGTTATGTTACTTTGATTTTTGAGAAAGATACCACTGCATCACAAAACCTAAAATTTATATGTATATAATCAAAATATACTCGTTCATAATTATAAAGAATGTATTATTTTTAGTAAAAAATGTATAAAAAGTATTTTAAGTGTATAAATATGCAAAAATAGTAAGACACTATAGAAAAGTAAATTATTCGTTTATGTAACACTTAGCTATATATCGCTATATATTTTCAGTAAATTTTATAAAGATGTCACGGTAGCAGCGAGAGTCTGAACTCTCTTTCTATCGATGAATGTCATATGTTGGTGTTGAATTACGTTCAAAATTTTCCGCAAACAATTGGTTTAATTAATCATCAAAGTAACTTTTATCAATGGCTAGCTTACAGCGATTATAATTGACATTTAGACACCAATGCTTCTCGTCCATTTCACTACATTTTTTATACATATGTAATACTTTGTCCTATTTTGTTACACCGCATTTACGCAGAGGTTGGCATTGAGTTTGTTTAAAATTCATTCCCCCTTTATTAAATTTTTGTAAGTGAGAATCTCTCTCTCTCTCTCTCTCACCGATTCATTTTCATGCAATAATTAGAACGTAGCTGAACTAATATATATTCGCACAATTTCCGATACTGGAATAGACCGAGGTCTAGACATTGTAGTCCTTTTGACCCCCTTTTTTACAATTTGAATTATTTTGGGACAACGTGAAAAGTGGTAAGGCTGTCACCGTCCTATTCTTCAAGATATCCTTGCAATATATTATTCTAGGTATGATAATTTCTTAATAAACATTATTTTGAATTACTAGTCATAAATAAAACTATAAAGTGTTTATTTTCAATAATAATAATAATAATAATATATAAATACCTAACTTATTTGCATTCAAGAGCAAAGATTTATCAAAATAAAACTAAATACTAATTCTATGATAGTCAAGTCACCCAGGTTGCTCATAATCCATGACGAGCCTGGCATCAATCCCCGTTGCGAGCATCTCCACAATTGTTAGTAAAAAAATTATAGTAAAATCGATAATTATTAATTAATTTTTTTTCCGCACAACTTAGTGCCAATGAAATTAAAATAAAACCAAGTATATGTTAATGTGTTACTCATTATTAATAGTGAATAAGAAAGTTTAATCCAAGTTTGGTTATATTATATGGGTATCAATTACATTATAAGTAAAAAATCTAAATATTATGTGGTCATATTTATTGTAAGACGTGCTATCTTACTTTTATATGTTAACACTTCTCGTGTATGTACGAAAGTAGGATATAATGTTTTTGCAAAAAAGTTACATTATGTACTCTGACATTAGAATGATATCAGAAACATTTCAACGTATGTATTGTGGAAAGCTTGACATACGTTTTTTTTTACTTATAATGTATATACTTATATGTATGTTTTTAAAGGACAGCAAAAGTAGATAAACTCTCATATTATTGTTTGACAGGATATCCAAAGAATGAGTAATTTTGATATTAATACTTTTTATAAAAAATGGATTTTTTTTTTCATTTTCTTTTATATTCCTCACATATCCCATCGTTAACAAAATCGTGTATATAACGCGATGTTATCGACAGCCAGTGCCGTAATTAGCGAGCTTCAGTAATTGCGCTATTAAAAATTCACTTGCTCATTTTTACACTCCTCAAGGCTGCGTCTTGCACAGCCCTATTTACGATACAGTGACCTATTACCGATTATTTTCTTATGGTGACGGAAGACGCACTGACTGTAACCATAGTATATGGAGACTAATAAACGATTTACACGTACATTGGCAACGTTACCTGTGCTGGTATGTATGTGGATGGCTGAACCACAGTTATTAAGCCCCACCATTACGAAATTCGCCTGTTTAGGCGAACAAGCTACGTTCTTACGTACAAACTTTTAAATAAGTAGCTACGTTATTTACGTAGCTACTTATTTAAAAGTTTGATTTGAGCGTACCTATGGATAAGTGTGTAATAAGTGACGGTACGGAAGTATTTAACTTCGATAAAATATAACATTTTATAGAGGAACGACAAGACTTACCGAGTAACCAAAGTATAGAATAAATCAGAATATGGATTTAAGTTATTGCTTAATGATAATTTTTAAAGCTCGCAGTGTCCGGCGGATAATCTAGTTTGCTTGACGCCGATTCAAACTTATTAAGATATTTATATTAATGCAGTAAATTACAGTAAAATTACTGCCATTTCCATCAGATCCCCGATAGTAGTGATAACCAAAAGTTACGTATAAAATTCTTATAATGATGAAATAATTCGCCAAAGCAATTGTAAACCATTCAAAGTTACCTTACATATCCGTAATTACAATCAACCTTCAGTAGGGCATTTTGTTTTTCAAATTACTTATACTCTATACAATAAAGTATGATCGGAAACGGAATATATACGGATCTGTTTTAAGAAAGTTTTATGCACCTAAAAGTAAATAGACCACGGCAGAAGTAAGGTGAGGTAAGAAGAACAAGGGTTCACCAGAATGAAAGTATTTAAGATTATGTGAATGTAAGGCAGACGCTATTTCCTCTTGTACTATTTCAACATCAGCTTTTTAAATCCTACTCATAACTAATGATGTAAAACAAATACATATCGCGCCATTTCCAATGCAGGGGTACACAGAGGTCTCTACAATTAAGTTTTTTCGACACACTTGAGACATTTTTGGGGATATCGTGACAGCTAGTGGGCTCGTCGCCATCTTTTTGTCCAAGTCAACGATATAAATCGTACACAAGTTTTGAAAAAACGCATTGGTACGACTTAAATAGGCTATTTAAACGGCATTTCGTTTACTAGTCTATTTTCACGCCTCCCGGTTTTATTAAGATAGAATTTTTTTTTAAACATAAACATCTCGTACTTGAGTACAAACATTCATATGCATAAGACAAATGTTTGCTACTGGCAGGGTTCTCAACCCTAAACCTTTCGATTCGAAGGCAATGTCATTACCAATCCATCGAATCTTGTTTATTAATTTCATAAATGTGGCTAGACGAAGTTTCGTAGTAAAGTTGTTATTGAAAAAATTACTTCGCAACCCTCCGTAGTCAAATATAAAAAGGTATATGTTACCTGGTCCGAAGAGAAGTAATTTTTTCAATAACAACTTTACAATGAATTTCCGCAAAGTAACGCCTGAGTCAATTAACGAAGTTTCGTAGGTTAGTTAGTAAAATATTTTTTATTTATTTTATCTTCACGCACAATCCCTGACGGGGTAGCTAGAGAGAACATATCGCCAAGTGTCACGATCCTTACATACCTCTTTCGCTTCATTTAGATTTATCATTTTCTTTATACATGCACGTCGAGGTATCCGAATACTCTTGACCCTCCCGTCTTCGAGCAATTTATTAAAATTAAGTTAGTCAAATATGAAATGTTTAAAACTTAAAATATGTGTATATTATATTTAAATTCATTTGAAAAGTTACTTTTGGTTTTCTATTTATTAAAATACTGAGAAAAAAATTACAAGTGAACACAATATATTCTAAAGACCTGTTCACCCTAGTCATATTTTCACGCGAAACCAACGCGTAAAACCGCTTGACCAATTCAGATATTGCAAATGATGACAAGGTTCCATCAATACCATTCAGAACAACTCCAGTTATGTACAGAATTAAAAGAAAATTGATCGCGATCTAGACAGTTTTCTTAAAAAATTAAGACAACATAAAGATATATGGGTAATTTACACGTTCATAAATGTCATTTACGATTAATTAACAGCCTATTTTGGTGTATTTGGTGGCAAAAATAAGCACACATTGTTTTAAAATCTTTTTATGGCAAGATAATTCTTACAACATTTAAGGTAATTTGGCAAACTTAACAATGTACACATACACGTTAAATAGTTTTAAATTAAAAAAAAATATAGATGATGTTATTTGTTTTAGATATGGAACATCAAAATTGTTCATTTGGCACCAAATATTTTAGGCCATAGTACAGGCCAGTACATGCAAGTTAAAAAAAGATTGGTTATATTAGGTTTTGGCCCCTTTATTCATAGCAATTTTTTTTTGTTGTTTAGGCCAACACTAAGGTCAAATATTTGTACTTAAAACAAAACTTTTGCTTTGTATTATGTAAATGACATAAAATATGTATATCCACAGATTTTGTAATCTCAATACAAAAATATTTAAGTTTGTTTTATAAGGGTATATAGTATTATGAGTTATACTCTGGAAAAAAGTATAATATTATTTAATGAACATATTTGTACATTGGATAAAGAATTGCTATAAAATTTAATATCCATAATTGAGACTTTAATGTATAAGTAATGACTAGCATCCAAAGGTAATTTATGTGTTAAACTTTTGTCACATTACTACTGCAGCGGTAATTCTTATGTACATTAGAAGAGTAAAAGTACTGATGCAAGAAAATTTGCTATCTTACAATTAAACAGAATAGCAGATTCTACATTAAGAAAGTAATATTACATGATTTTTGTAACTAGTCCATTATAATCTTTACCAAGCAAAAACATCATACTCATAAAAAAACAAAGCAACATATTCTCTTAAACAAGATATTAACTATACACAATCACAACCATTCAAAATCTTTAATTTTGAGTTCACTAAACATGACACACAAAATATATTAGCTTTAAATATCTTTATTAAATTTTCTACTGGACAACTATTTTAAATACATCAATAATCTTTATATTTAAAAACATGCAATTCACCATAGGTTTCTTAAAAATTCTTAGTATTTATGTCAAAGTGTTAGAACAATAAGTGTATCCTAAAATAGTTTTGAGTTCTCAATCCACATTTTATAAAATTATGATTATTATGCTTAATTCTTAAAATTATGGTTTTATAGTTTTAAAATTTCAATAGAAATTTATTACTGTGAAATGTTTGATGAGGATATTTTATTCTGTAAAAAATTTATGATTAAAACTGTGATGTTATCAACAGAGCCCCTGTAATATGCTTGGAGTGTCAAACTTTTGGCTCCAAAGTCTGGTTCATCAATTCTTTCTTTTATAAACTTTACAGCTTCCTCATTGGTAAATGTATCCCATAAACCATCCGAAGCAAGAACTAAAAACATTGGCTTGTGGTCATTAAGATTAAAAGTGAGTATATCCGGATCTGCTATTACAAAATTTTTGTCCTTTAAAGGGTAGTCGCCCATTGCACGAGAAGTTGCCAGGATACCTGCTACTCTCCATACTCCATTAAAAGCTATATAACCCCCAGCTGCCTCAATTCGCTTTTGTTCTCTAACCTGTATAAAAATGTAAATTAAATTTAATAAAAATTAAAAATACTTAAAACTTATCATACTAGTAGCTATTTTGTATACAAAATGGTTACTATAAGTCAGCAATAAAAGTCTACATACAAAGTTTAAATCTTGATAATGAAATATCTGACATTTCATAAATCTAGAAGCCCTTCACAAAACATATGAACTACTTGACAATTTAGTCTTCTTCTCTCTGTCAGAATCTTAATGGCCAAATTATCAATACAAATCATATATAAGTTTTAAAAATACTCACTAGCACAAGTCCATCTGCTGATTTGACTATTCAACTGCTGTGTATATTTTTATTTCTCTTTATAATAACTAATAAATGAAATTATGAAATTTTTATGGACGATGTAATGCAACAGAGTCAAGTATTAATAGCACAAAAGTAAACTTTGGTTTAAGTAAAAATTGTAATTAATAATAAAAAACATACCTGCTGCGGTTTGTGGTCAAATGATACCGGAATGGCATTCCCTCGGGAGTCACACATTACACCTCTTGAATCACCAACATTGGCAACAATAAGGAGATTGTCTTCTAATATTGCTATTAATGCAGTTGTGCCAGCAACATTTAAAGACCTTTTTGCTGCTTCTACAAGAAGCCTATCAGCAGCAAGGACTTCATCAGTCAATAATTTGCCGAAGTTAATTTTTCCTTTTTCCAAATAACTTGACAAAGGTACAGTCGAATTTTTAACTGGTTTCGGGCTAGCTCTGACTTCTCTGGTAATGGGTCTAGCTTTTGAAAGCTGGGCCAATAATTCTGGATCTGTTATTTCCTTTTTAGATGTATCGTCAGCAGCACTTACAGACTTTTTAAAACTGGTTTTTCTCTCAATGCTTATATTAGAATCCTGTTCTTTTTTTGGTGCTTCTGTAGTATCTTGAGGAGATGGATTGATTATCTTACCATCTTTAAATGCATTCAACTCGATTACTTTATTGTACAGATTTTGAATCAGATGATCTTTAGCATAATTAGCAGCGAATTCCCCTCCATGGCCATCGAAAATAGCAAATAGTGAAATACCTGTGTTATTAATGTTTTCATTGATAATAAACTTATCTTCCATATGCATTCTACGACCTTTGATTGCATAAGCTGCACTTAGGGATCCTTTTAATTCCCAGCTTTGTTTATCCGTATCTGAACCATCCATTAACTTCATTCGTTGAACAGCACTTAGAGGGTTCACAGCCTGGGACAATCTGCTCAGCAATGTTCGACTCCATAATTCGATTGTTTGGAGATACATGATAACAATTATTATCCCTAATGTGAAAATAACTACCTCGGAACGTAATAAATACAGACGTACCATTTTCCATAAATAGCTCACCGGAGTATCAAACGCCACACTGCTGGTAAAACGCGATAAAATTTTCATAAACGACAAATAAGTTTGATGTAAAACTCTATCTTCTAATTCGTCTTCCATTTTGAAACAATGAAACTTTAAAAAAACAACTAAAGTAGTATACTTCTTCTATTGTAACATATTTAGTATCTTTTTGTTTGTCTCATAAAAATAAAGAACGTAAAGTGGTAATGGTAATATGTATTATCTATGGTATCTCCAGTTGTCAATGTCAATATTAGTAACCACAGAGCTAACGCCAGTTGCCAACCTCCATAGAGTAAGTAACTCATTCAATGGGAGGTGTGTACGATTCTACTACAACATCCCGGCAAAAGTACAAAGATTGCTTATAAACAGGTTTAAAGCATTTATCAAAGCAAAACTGTACAAAAAGGAATGTGTTGATAGTTCTCATGCTATTTTTAATTAAATTATTGTTAACTGTTTTGTAATTAAATTATTTTGTATTTCTTTAATAAAAAAAAACTAAAAAAAGTGGATACCTACGGAGTTTCTTTCGCCGTTTCTTCTCCGTCAGAGAAACCTCAATACGAAACGGTGGTAGTTTCAAAAATGACGATCGATTGATGCATGTTACTTATATCGATAAATAAATGATTTGATTTAATTTGACAGAAGTTTTGTTGTTATTATCATGCACAAGGATAGGCAATTCCTCATAACCATACAGACTCTTTTTGTTATGTATTTAGTGAGGTAAACGAGTATTTTGAAGTTCAATAGTTATTTTTGTTAACATATATTTATTTATTTATTTATCTTCACGCACAATACTTGACGGGGTAGTCAGAGAGAACAGATCGGCAAGTGTCACGATACCTACATACCTCTTTCGCTTCTTTCAGATTTATCATCTTCTTCATACATGCACGTCGAGGTATCGGAGGACTCTTGACCCTCCCTCTTCGAGCAATTTGCTCACATGGTCTTCGAAAGTTAGTCTCGGTCTACCTCGACCCCTTTTAATGTTAACTTTCGCGCTATATATTTTCTTCACCATTCAAACCTGCCATATTGTGAACCTTTTCGTTTCTGTTAACATGAACCCGATAAATAAATAAATACAAAAACTAGTCTTCAAAAAATAAAAAATGTGAGCCGAACATATGGTAATACTTTCTTGATGTCCCTATAGCTCATTTTGTAGTGATCGTTGTGACCCATGGAAGCTGAATTTATTATGAAGATAGACACCAACGGGGAACCAAGAGGTGGACTCCCAACAGTCAAGGCGTAGATATTGCGATTCCTCTAATTCGACTGAGATGTGGTAGCAGAAATCGGTATTAGGATGCCCTGGTCTCCCTGCTTTCCGCCGACGTATTTGTGTTGGCGGCGGATTCAGACTCGAGACAATATTGAATAAGCAATTTTCTACATTGCCCCGTTCGGGGATTGAACATGAGTCCCCGCAGCTGGCAACACCATGGCAACCGGTGTGTATACCACCTGTCTACAGTGGTCTTTAATACAGTTTTTCTTCGCATAACCCCACAAAAAAGCTTAGCGGCGGGAGAACGAGTAGACTACGGTACCGGTCCGTCATTGCGGGAAGCTAACTAACGAGGGGACCCTCAGGGAGGTGCATCGAGTTGTGAGCTTCTCGTGCATGTAGGGTGGGTACCCACCTACCACCCGCCAAAATTGCAGGTGCCAACTCGGCCTCGTTTTTGAGATATTGCCTTTCAAAGTTGGGCAACAGTTTATGTTTAGAAAAGTTTCAACTCCTACAGTAAGCGAGCGAGTAGCACTGCGGCAAGCGAGCAGGGCTCCCACCCGGGCGGCTCTGGATCGAGGCCCGTCTATGATACTTTTTGTTTTCTTTTATTTTCAATTTTTTTTAAACGTAACGTAACATAACCAACGCAACGTAAAAAAACAAAAATGTAATTGCGACGAAAATGAATCGGCGTTTATTGCTTGCCAAAAACGTGGCGATTGCAGCAAACCCCGTAGGTTCCGGTAAAGGATAGACATATGTGCAATAAATTTTACAGGCTATTGTGTAATGTGTGTACTATTGTCAAATGAAAGTAATATTGATGGAAAAGGTATTAAAACTTAAGAAATAAAATGATTTAACTCCACAGTTGTTATTGTCATTATTGTATTAATCCTAAAAGCCGAAATACCATAAACTACGACGATGAAAGAGGATAAAAAGAAACAATTTTGTTTTTAAAAATGTAATAAAACAGCAAAATCGAGATTACAATACAGTAGACAATTCTTTAGTTTGTGCACGATTACAAATATTAATACAAAGACTGTTATTCTAACACTATTTTATGGCATAGATATATCATTAGTCCGAGTTTCGACGAATGAATGATACAACACATGAATAGTTAATAGATTTTAATTCATCTCTAGAATTCAAGTTCCTACCACCGGTTCCTTAATTGGCATTCTTGCATATATGGAACTATAAGGTATTTAACCGTTTATTATTTTTTAAATTATATCTCATTCATTAGTGAGAGTTATTGCTTATGGCAGTTAAATAAATAAACTATAACACTTTTTCAATAAGCCATTTATTATAAATGAAAAACAAATTCATATAACCGGAATGAAACACCTATCTTAGTATGTAGGAACACAATGTCTATAGTAAACTGTATAAAATTTATAGTTAAATACCTTATTGTCGTAGAAAAGTTTACGAATAATTATCTAATTAATTACATACATCTAGTATCTGTTTAGCATAAAATAGGCATCAACTGAACTATGAAGCGTTTTATTTAACTATAATCAGAATAATAAATTAAAGTATGTGGAATGAAAAGAGTATTACATGGTCGCATGAACGTCACGTACTATACATACACACAATTAGTAAAACCACCATCTTCAAAAGCAATAATGTTCAACACAAATGTTAAACTATTTCGAATACTAACAAAATAAATAAAACAGAACATATCTAAACCTTTTCAAATAAACATTTAACTTGCATCACGAAACAGATTATAATCTTAAAATAGCAAGTGACAAAACTAAAGTTCTTATGGAAAAATATCACGTCCATACTTTGCTGTAAAATCGATTTGGAAACTAACGATATTTTATATCACACAGAATATGAAAGTTTAAGGATTAAATTTATTGCAAGGGCAAAAGAAAAAAGTTTAAGCGATATGACTGGATAATAGAATAATACATTTTTGACGGCAATATTAGGACAAATATCTTATAAACTAGAGTATAAAATTGAATAATAATATGAAGATATTTAACAAACGTTGTTTGTAACTCTTGATCGATTTAAAGATTTAAGTAATGTTTGTGTTGCCATCAAAACGAATTAAAATAGGTGCAAGTCTTTCTCATATGGGTCATGTTAATTGACTTTGTATGCATTGTTACATTTTATTCATTTTCAATTTATAATTTGCTTTGGTTATTTAGTTTTCTTTTGTGACTATTTTTTATAACGCAATGAAGCGTATGCCCATGATAATTAATTTAGTATTCTACTTTACTACATGTGTTCAAGCCGAATGTCAAGGCCAATTTTGATCGATGATTTCCTTCACAGACCATTTTTTGTCATTCTTTAAACACTAATTCAACACCTCAATCAAATTGGAAGCACTCCATAGTACGAAGTCAACAAAGTACGAATCCAATGATTAGGTTGATGGACAAATCAACTCACGATTGATATAATTTAATTTTTCTGAGATTTCTTTGTAGCCTAGCTTCAGGCGTTACTGGACTCCATTTCCACACCAGTGACAGTAGTACTGAGACTTCCATTCACAAGAATGTCTTGTAAAGGTTGACCCAACACCCCAGACAACGAGTCACTAAGCTTGTAGTAGTTTGTCTCAAGTGCCTCGTGGTAAGAGACTTGATCGGAGCTGATAAGTTTTGCATTCAGTTGTAAGGCTGAGTGGCAGACCGTTAAGAACTCCCTGTAAGATATTGACAATAATGAAAATTTTCATTAGTACGTTAGATTAGAAAAAAAAAGCTAATTACTGCCTAAAGAACGGCGGTAATTAGCGACGTTCAATTCAAACAGTCACCATATCAGAGTAGTAATAGTAAGATAGCGCGTAATAGTAGTAGGGTGATCGGATTTCGAATCAAGAGACCCGAGTTTGATCCCCGAAGCTCGTACCAAGGGGTTTTTCTAAACTTATGTACGATTTATATCGTAGGCTTGGATAAAAAGCTATCGTAAGCTCACCACCTAACACAAAAATGTCTTCGGTGGAAGGTGGGTCGAAAGCACTTAATTGTCTAGACCTATGTCTACAGACCTATGTATACAGGGGTATTGGGAATGGCGTCAAGATATTTTTTCTCTTTAAGATTCGCAAGTCGCTTGCTTTTCGCTTTTATTCGAGCAGAGCTAGTAATCTCCGAGCATAAAGTATCGAGTTAGTAAGCATAGTTATGAAAACTGCATCTGCTCACTCAGGTACTTCCTATCAGTGTTGATTTTGACCCCAGATGAAGATAGGTATACTTTCGATAAGGTATGTGCTACAATATTTAGCCAGATGAACAAAAAATGCCACGATAGCCGAGTGGTTGGTGGAATTCGAGTTCGATCCCAGGTGGTAGGCCCGTACCAATGGGGTTTATCAAAAACTTATGTACGATTTATATTGTTGGCTTGGACATAAAGATGGTGACCGACTCACCACCTGTCACGTTGTCCCAAAATATGTATTCGGTGGAAAGAGGGTATTGGGAATGGCGTGAAGACATTTATTTTATTTAACAAAAAATAAATGATAAACTTACTTGAAAATTGATTTCAATTTGTCTACCATTTCGTCGGGATACATTGGCGCCAAAGTTGGATCTAGAAACGCATTCGCATAGGCCAACGGGCCAGCGTTGACTTGGACGCACACGCTGCCCTGCAACCTGTTGGAAAAATTGAGATTAGTTGCTATTCTAGTTTGATTAGTTACTAGTCACGATAGCCAAGATAGGATTCGAGTCGAGAGACCCGAGTTCGATCCACATCTGACGCGCTTACCACCTGTCTGTCATGTTGTCCCAAGAAAACATCTTCCGCGGAAGGTGGGTCGAAGGGACTTAATTTTCTATACCTCTTACTGTCAATGTATATATATGTCCTTTTCTTCCTTCATAGCCGATTTGCGCGAGATTCTTTACTAAAAAGTCTAACACATGATAGCGGCAGAGCTTTGGGAGCAATGCAGATACTCACGTCACGTATGTTTATTCATAATACTTTAAAAAAATTACGGTTTGTGATAGAGCTCACCACATGTCATGTTGTCTCAAATAAGATTCCGCGGAAAGTGGGTCGAAAGGACTTCACTGTCTAGACCAGTATGACTAATTGTGTGAAGATTTAAAATAATACCTTAGTTGAAGCTTTTTCAAATCGGGAGCTTTCGCATTAACAATTTCACTCAGTTCGGTCACTTGTGACTCCATTTCGGCAACTGCGACCTCTATGGGACTCTTCTCTTCAACTTGAGTCTCGATAACAGGGATACGTCTCTTCACATACGGGAACCAATTTTCAGCTAAAAAATTAACAATGAAAATCGAATCATTTGCTAGGTGTATTTTTTTGATAATACGGTGTTCGAAAAATTTCTGTTAGTAAACTGTCTAGGAGTTCTCTGAATTCGTACCGAACTATGACCTATTGTCGCAAAGAGTCGGGCGTTTATTGCAATACTAGACAAAAACAAAACGGCCGCGTTGACACACATATTTATACTATAATAACATTTAGTGCATTTATTTATTTTTCCAGGAGTACCAGTATTCTTTTTTATATCCTATAGAGGGTTGTCTAAGTTCAGTTCAGGGTGCAATATTGATTTTCACTTAAGCTTTAAAGATTTTGAATTTAATTCTATGATTAAATTTTTTTTTAAAACTTAGGGCGTTCTTGGCTGGCTAATTTCACATTTCCAGATCTTACCTCCTGGACTTGTGCATGCATTATTTACTAAATCAATAAAATTAGCATACAAACTTTCACATTTTAACATATGAAGGTTTTTAAAAATCTTTTTTACACATTTCATGTTAAATTTTATTTCAGAATTCGAAATTTACATTGAACGAACTTCACGTGACCCTTTAAACTTTAACTACGTACTAAATATACGGCAGAATTGTGAGACGTCGAAAGAAGCCAAGCCCCCGGTAGGATTGCAAACAGAAAACAAAAAGAAGCTCCACTGCACCGAGTTAAGTTTCAAAACACGTCTGTTGCGGACTCACTGGTGAGGTGCGTGAGCCGTAGCCGCTGGTGGTGCACGGGGCCGCGAGGCGCGCCGTCTCTCGTGAACGGCGTCTCGAATACGAACCGCCGCACGTTGTGCGCACGTTCGAAGGAACCCTCGCCGCTCGCGCTGGCCGCTGCCATACCCTCGGGGGCAGTGCGCACCCACGTCACCTGAATGTACGCCAGCCTGCCGTCCAGTTCCTCGCGGTTCACCTGCAATGACGACACGATTGAATGCCGATTGCTATCTTTAGGGGAATATTGAACGCAGTGTGCTTTGAGTGAAAGATTATTCGAAATAAAGCGACAGCTACACGCTGCGGTGAATTACTAAACGGTAAAGGAGTTATGGTTATTAGTATTCGATTTAGTTTATTTAACCGTGCTATAGGTTTCTCCGGTGGGTGTAGTGAAAGACGACTAATAGAGAAGGCTTTTAACTTAAAACTTTTAAACAAATAAGATGGAGTAACCATCTCGAAATATACCATACCAAAAACCACCAGATCAGGGTCGGACAACAGCGTCTAAGGTGCAAGGTTTCTGGTACTGCGACTGCCAATGCGCTTGTCAAGCGTGAAAATTATGGCAAACCCTCTCTTTCATGAGAAGCTATGACCTGCAGCGGACTATTATTTTACATTTACAGGCTTCAATTTTGATAAAAGTAGTTATTTCAAACAATTTTTGTGGCATTTATTCGTATTTATAGTTTTAATTGAAATGTAAAAACTCGCTCATGACGACGACTTTGTCGTTATGATGGGGCGAATCGATTGTATGTTGCAAATATTTTCCTTATAAATATTAGACTGCGTTCAGTAGTACAGGATTTTAAAACACATAAAAAACTAAACAAAAACTGGTAACAACAAAAAGTCAAAGTTTACTTATATTGACTTTTGGACTGGCTATATGAATGTTGCAAGTTAACCTCATGTATAAAATATAAATATTAATCAATTATTATAATTAAAATAAATAAATAAATATCTTCACGCAATTCCCAATACAGGGGTAGACAGAGGTCAAGTCTAGACAATTAAGTCCCTTTGACCCACCTGCCACCGAAGATATTTTCGGGACAACGTGACAGGTGGTGAGCCCGTCGCCGCCTTTATGTCCAAGCCAACGATGAAATTCGTACATAAGTTTTTTGAAAAACTCATTGGTACTGCCACCTGGGGATCGAACTCGGGTCTCTCGACTCGAAATTCCGACCACCCAACAACTCGGCTATCGTGACTTTTTTTATATATCATGAATTATTATAATTAATGACCAAAACTAACCGGAGCTGAATCCATAATCATTTTGACGGAATCTGCGCCAAATTTTTGCTCGTAATATGTTTGAAGCTTCTCAGAGATTTCACTCAGGGATGTCAACTTTGGTTCTTTATAGATAAACTCGACACCTTCCTCGTCTTCGCCGAAATGTGCCTTGCCGAAGAATGCCACGCGGTAAAACCTTCCAAGTAATCGTTTACCAGAGTTTGTTACTTCGATAACTTTAGCATAGGCTTTTGTCAAATGTTGATAGGAAGTGAGTAGTGCCTGGTAATCCTTCCTACGCTCATAAATGGGTATTATAAGGCGATACAACGGCCCGAGGAGTTCATATCTCTCTGCTTTGTCAACGTATTCGGTGCACACCATTAACTGCTCCAGGAATGATTGCTCATTGTAGTGGACATCGGTCATACCTGAAACGTGTTATATTTATGTTATATGTTATAAAAAAATACATACCACAACATAAACATTTCATAAACCACAAATCGTCGCAACAAAATAACCTAATTACAATAGAGAAAATGGCTGGGGCTAGTTTACCTCTCTGCATATTTTAATGCATGGCAAAGAGAAAGGTTTACGTTAGCTGGAACTTACTTCATCAGCAGGACTTTCAAGTCCTTTAGACCTCAGTCCCCCAGTAATTACGGGCGCAGTAAAACACCCTAACCGTGGGAAATTTAAATGAAGTAACAAGTAAATATTTCGAAATGTGTACTTGATGTGTAAATACAAGTAATAATTACGAATAAAATAGAATAAAAAATAAGGAAAATCAATGACCCAGAACAAGAATTTGAATTTAAAAGTGAAAATTATGGCAAGCTATTAACGTATTTCATCAGAGCATTGCTCAAAAGTTCAATGGCACACATTTTTAAAATCATTACGTGTTACTTTATAAGTTTTATCTAAGATGAAAGAAAGAGGTTATGTGATTTAGGAATAAAATCTCTATCAAGTAGTCGATGTAAACTATTTTTTGCGCTATAGTTATTTGACGTTTATTGTCTCTCGTAGGCAAATTCCTATGAGAAACCATAAACGTCAAATAATTTTTCCTCATAGGGCCTTCAACATCTTGCTATCGACTGCTAATAGGAACAATACATTTACTCTTTTTTTTATATCAATTCTACGTGTTACCTCAACTTACATTCGAAACTTTTTCTCGCATTACGGTTGCGATCTGCTTGTGAGTACAAAGAAGCAGTTTCTAACTTAAAATTTATACGGGGAATGCCTTGTGCTTGATAAGTCTCCTCTCCAATTTTTAATAGAGAGATTACAGCAGGGAAACGTTCGCGAGGGGTTTTTTTTTTTAAATATCTGCACGCCGTTCCTAATATTGTGGTAGACAAAGTTCTAGACAATTACCTCCTTTCGACCCTCCAAACATTTAATGGAACAAGGTGACAGGTGGTGAGCCTATCGCTGTCTTCTTTTCCAAGACAACGATATAAATATATATATATATATATATGTATATATATATATATATATGTATATGTATATATATATATATATATATATATATATATATATATATATATATATACATATATATATATATATATATATATATATATATATATATATATATATATATATATATATATATATATATATATATATATATATATATAATAAGTCCATTTGGTTACGAGCCTATCACCTGACTCTTTTTACCTCATGACTCGAATTCCGATCACCCAATCACTACGTAATCGTAATATTTCTTTTGTTAATTACGTAGATTCACAGGTTTCCTTAAGATGTTTTTTTCCTTAATCGTCGTGTCTGTGGTAAATTCAATACTCAAAAACTTTTTACTTAAAATTTTAGTAATGCTCTACCTCGAAGAGCTGATTTAGGTCACTCGCAAATACAACAAAGCATTTTGACCAATTGGCTGTCACCTCGCAAGTGAATAGTATATTAGTTATTTTGTCTTAACTTACATATTATTACATTAGGTTACATGTAAAGTAATAACCAGACCGGTAACCGATGGGTGAAGACATGGAAGCGTAAGATACCGATACTTACTTCACAACTCTGACTATCCAGAGTGGTGGAGCGTGGTCATTTTCAAGGAATGAACATTGTTACGTGTATCAACTTCCCAGGTCAAAACCTTTTCAACAATGACAAGACCTCAACTAGAACACGGCTTGAAATTTCCCAGCAGCGAAAATTTGCTCGACAATTCTAAATGTATGTTTTTTAAATACACAGACATACATAGACACATACATTGCTCTTAACCCAAAGAAAGCAGCAAAAGCACGTGTTTAAAGTTTTATGCAATTGAGCACAACGAAAGGACCTCAAACAACAAATTCGACGAAATGTAAGTTTTTCTACATTGAAAAAAAGTAGTTTTTCTACATTGACCCGTCCGGGAATCGAACCCGGGACCTCAGATACTGCGACACCTTGAAAACCGGTGTGTTCGACATTTGTCTTGGAGTTAACCAAATGT
Organism: Sericinus montela; assembly: GCA_029286605.1. NCBI lineage: Eukaryota > Metazoa > Arthropoda > Insecta > Lepidoptera > Papilionidae > Sericinus > Sericinus montela. Next base: position 14,680,425 of record JAGSMR010000012.1, on the reverse strand, counting down.
TTAAGACAGTAGTTAGTAAAATTCACGGTCCTATATAAACAATGTTTTTAAGAGCGAATAAATCTAATGGGGACACATTAACTACACAAAACATGTATAATTACTTGATATTGTTTGTGAATTGTTCATGAAAACGATTACGTAGTGTTTTCTTGTAACGTAAATACTTGCCTCAAGGTTTTTCAAAATAAATGAGTTATTTCTCTAATGTTTATAGCATTTAAAATTTACTTGCGCGAGAATGTTCCACCGCATGTACATAGATGTTTGCCCAGCTGTAAACTGTAAGTATTTTTTTTCTAATTTTGATATAAAACTACCACGGTTTACTACTATTAAGGTGGTTTGATATCATATCCGTCAACAATACAACGGTACTTTCGTCCGTCTAATAAAGATAATTAAAAAAGTATTAAAATTTACTTAAGTTTGTACTTACATTCTTACTGTGTTATCTTTTGAGATTGGTAAATTCGGCCTTTAAATATTAAAGTATTTATATTTAATTGCGAAGGACAAATTATGTCTTTTTTTAGGAGTGAAAATTTCTATCGTCACCATCTTCGAATCCCTGACGCTGGTTCTAATCCATAAATCATTAAAAATATGTGGTGAACCATATAAAAGTATTTAAGTAAATAATAAATCCCTTTATAATTTACTATAGACGAATGGTTTGGTGATCAGAATTCGTGTCTAGTGACCCCAGTTCGACCCCGAGATGGTAGGCTCGTACCAACGAGTTTTTTTTTTTCAAAATTTGTTAACGATTTATATAACAAACACGTCTGTTGTCACGTTGTTCCAAAAAAATGTCTTAGATGAAAGTAGGGTCTAAAGGCATTAATTGCCTTGATCTCTGTCTACTTCAATATGGGGGTTGCTTAGAAGATATTTTTAAATAAAAAAATTTTGAAATAAGAAATTCCCAAAAGTTTGACGTGATTTATTAAAAATCTGGAACCTAAACTAAGCGGTATTTTAGAGCCTTCCCCTAAAAGTACTTTGTATAACGAAATAGAGGAAATCGTAATGGAGTAACGGGATTAATTCGAATAGATTGTCTTGAGATTTTGTTTTACATGATTAGTAGTTCCATAAGTCTGTGATATAATAAATATCTTCACGCAATTCCCAATACAGGGGTAGACAGAGGCCAACTCTAGACAAATGAGTCCCTTTGACCCACCTTCCACCGAATGTATTTTCGGGACAACGTGACAGGCGGTGAGCCCGTCGCCGTATTTACGTCCATGCGAACGATATAATTCGTACGTAAGTTTTTGAAAAACCCATTGGTACGAGCCTGCCACCTGCGGATCGAATATCGAAAAATATCCATCGAACAGGTACAGTAAAATGGTTTTATAAAATCTCGACTACTGAATCAGTGTGTATGTTAAAATCTTCGAGTTTAAATTCGAAATAGATTCTTATATTGTTATAAACGTAGTCTATATTAAAAGGCATTTTATCAAGTAAGAAGAAGAAAAGGAAGAAGAAAAAAAATAGTCATTTCGCACCCGTTTATTGAACATTAAATAGCGAATCCCTCAGTCCTCTTGTGTCTATCTATACTATATAAATGGAGCAAATACTCCGAGCATTTCAGTCGAAATTGGCCCGCGAACGCGCGTACATAATGCTGATAAGTCACGCTCCGGTGATTGTCGTCTAAAACCTTTTCAAAATGGGGCTGGTGTTTGTGGTGGTATTTGTGGTGATCACGGCGTGTGGGACGCAGGGGTACAAACCGACAGGAGTAATGATAGCTTCTAATAACAAGGTTGATTCTATACGAAACAATATGGACGACACTGAACTGGTGCTTGCTGCTGTGGTACGTAGTGTAGTTGTAGTTACTTCGCGACATCACAGTTGGTTTAATTTACGGCTGATTCAAAACTGGTCCTAGATAGTGGGACTCGCCTATTATCTTCGATTCAATTTTTAATCATCACCCGAAAATATTTAATGTGTGTTTAAATGTGTTTTATAAAGAGTTATTAACGTAAGAATCATTAATGTTTGGTAGCCACAATGTAATGATGATATTTTAATACATTGTTTATAAAGAAACCACAAGTATAGTTTTTATTTTCCAATTATATATAAATTATTAATGACTAAAATATTACAAAAAGTTATTTTAGAAATAACATACATGCCTAATTTTATAAGAAACTTATAGAAAGTAAATACAATTTTGCAGGCATTTTAGTAGGAATACATTTTGATTAATGTGATTCGATGTAATATAAAGTCATGTATAGCTTTAATTAAGATATGTATTTAATATATTCTTGTGCAGATATTTCGACATGGGGATAGAACTCCTGACCAAGAAGAACTAGATAAGTATCCAGTTGAGGACAAGAGTGATAAACTGTTCTTTCCGTATGGAAAGAAAGCATTAACAAATGTAAGTACGTATTATTTATCATAGTTATTTAAATCGTGTAAAACTTAAATTTTTATTAATTTTAATGTAAGTTTAATTTAGTAACGATAGACAAAAGTATGTAAATCTTTTTGTTTTTAATTTTATACTACTAATAAAATATTTACATTATGCAAAATATGATAATATAGTAATAAAGTTTTTGCTGTTAACACATTTTTTTCAATACGCAGACAGGTTTGTTTCACGGCATCATCAGATAAAAAATTTTATATTTTAACTACAGACTAACATTATGTTTGCTTAAAGAAGCATACTAAACAGTTCAATTGTTAGTAAACTTATTAGTATTTAAGTTGTGTGTTAGTAATTAAAAATAATACTATAGTATTTTTGTTAACCAGTGCAACTAAGTTGCAATGCTTATGTCTGGAGTGGTTTACAACAATGGTCGAACGGCGGCCCCGAACCTGCGACGTTATGTTTAGCAGACCGCACCCTGAACCGTTACCCTATTGTATATCATCTCCGAGTTAATGATTGAAGTTGTTGATTAAAAGCAATTTGGTTCACTAGTCGGTATGAGCATGTACTTCTTTATCTTCATACCGGTTTCGTCGACTAAGCGACATAATAATCATCTTGCAAGTTAACAAATCAAATCGAACAAATCTATAATAGGCAGCAGAGGCTAAGGTTAAGTGTCACGATAACAGAGTGGTTGGGTGATCGGAATTCGAGTCGTGAGACCCGAGTCCGATCCCCAAGTGGTTAGCAAGTACCACTGAGTTTTTCAAAAGTTCGCGGCCCGTGTCAGTTGAAATTTTTTCTCTTTAATTTAATAAGTTAATATATATATATATATATATATATATATATATATATATATATATATATATATATATATATATATATATATATATATATATATATATATATATATATTATTATTATTATTATTATTATTATTATTATTATTATTATATCTTTGATTTATGTTTTAATCTCCCCTTTTATTTTTCTTTTCTTTCTTTACAATTTTGCTGTACCTACTACTTTCTCTCACTAACCCCTGGGTCGACTGGCAGAGAATGCCTAAAGGCATTAAGTCCGCCCTTTGTTGCCTTTATTTTTAAGGGTAAGCAATAAAGTATAAATAAATAAAAAAAGTTATGCACGATTTATATCGTTTGTATCGTGGCTTGGGCGTAAGCACGGGGACAGGCTCACCACCGATCACGGTGTCTCAAAAAATGTCTTCAGTTCAACCCCAGTATTGCGAAGGGCGTGAATCTAAAGTTAGAGGTACTGCAAGCAAATATACGATTGCTACTTGATTACTATTGGATAGGAAAACCATGTTACTACCTCCTTCTTTTTAGTACGTTTTATTAAATTCAGGATAGGCAAATGGTTATGAAGCGAATATATACAAACATAGACAAATGTGCCGGTGAATGGATTGGTTGATCGGTCAAGAATATATTATATAGCCTATACATAAGTGTAGATAGACCATCAGATAGGAAAATAGTTGTTTTTTTTTGGCTCTTTTCTCATCTAAGGGTAACACTAAAATATCAAAAGTTCCGAAAGTAATTTGGTTTTTTATTATTTTCTTAAAATTTCATGCATGGACATTTCTTATTAGAATTTGTCGGTCTAGGAGCCAGAAACGTATCGACGACAGCAGTTACAAAGTTTGTAAGAAAGATTCAGTATCAAACAAAATAACACGTAAATTTTCTGTACATATGTTACTATTAGTTACACTATAAATTATTGTAATTGCAGCGAAACGGTCTTTTTTCATAGTGTCATGCTTTAAGCGTGTGATATTTTAACGAATTTAGTTACGGACCACAATTTAATAAACATAAAACATTAGCAAAAGTTATAAATGTCAACATAAAAACGTGTAAATCTGAAAGATCATAAATTTACAAAACAATACTTTGATTACGATGAAACAAAACAAGTAGCACTGTGACGAAGAAAATTAAAAATACGGTTATGGTTAAAACAGTATGACATTAATTATTTTATCGCCGACTATCACTTAATAGCAAAAAAATGGATAATAAATAAAAATACCGTGGACTCAGACATTCAATTGCACTCAAATTAAATTAGCTTCATATTAAAGTATGATATATTGAAACACAAAAGACTTAGGATTCGAACCCGGAATTCGCTAGTCGCATACTGTATAATAAAACAATTGCATTAATGCTTATTTAAAAATGTTGTACATTATGTTGTAAACAATAGTAATATCATTGAAATTGCTACTAATCTTTGTTTTTTTTAATTAAAAATATGACCTCGCTAATACTATTTCATGGAGGCAGAAGGGAAAGACCAAGCATATTTTCCTTATCTATAACAGATAATTATTTTCATAGAAAGGTAAACAGCGAGGATACAAGGTCGGAGAGTACATCAGAGAACGCTACAACAACTTCATTTCGAAACTGTATCTCCCCGACGAGATTAAAGTGCGCACTACGGACTATGATCGCACAAAGATGACAGCACTAACTGCCGCAGCTGCAATGTACCCACCACTGCCTCCACAAAGATGGAATCCCGAATTGAATTGGCAACCAGTGCCGTACGACACAATTGAATATCAGAACGATGATGTTAGTACACCTATTTTTTTACTGATATACAAAACACAAGAATTTAAAAATACATTTTAATAAGTATTAGCAATTAAGTTTAATTGATCGTTGAGTTAAGATAAAGAACAAAAGTGTGTCTTTTTAAATAATCGAATACATAATATAGGTAGTTCAGACTTAAAACCAGTTAGATATGTAAATTTGGATGTTTTTGATCTGTTTATCTTTTACAGCTCTTGTATTGGTATAACTGTCCTCGTTACACAAAATTGAGAAATAGCATTTACGAATTACCAGAGATAAAAAAATGGTTGGAACCCTACCGTCCTTTTTTCAGTTACTTGAGTGAAAAAACTGCTAACAATATAACCACTCCAGAAGATGTCTTCTTCTTAGATAATTTGTTCCAAACATTGGTAAGTGATTTATGATGAATTTATAATGAAATAAAAGATTATTTTTTTTTCAAAATTAACTATTTCATATCTTTAAGGAAAACGTTGGAGTAAAGCCACCTAATTGGGCACAAGAGGTAATGCCTAGAATAAAAGAGATGACAAAAATTGAGTATGCCATAGAATTTTACGATAACGATTTAATACGATTAGCCTCAGGTAAATGAATTATGTACTAACTACTACATTCACTCCATGCACTCCACACACTCACTTTAAGTTTGCCGACGATATAGTCCCGATGGCAAGATCGCTAAAGGAGCCTAAGGCTTTGTTTAATGAACTCTGTAGAACTAAGAAAATCTTATGATGAACACGATGAAGATCATGTTTAACGTCCATGTGAGACCAATGCCGGTTGTCATTGGGAAGTTTAGTACGAATATATATATATATATATATATATATATATATATATATATATATATATATATATATATATATATATATATATATATATATATATATATATATATATATATATATATATATATATATATATATATATATATATATATATATATATATATATACCTACAAATTGTCAGACTGAGTTAGTCCAACGTCGGATGTCAATCGACGAATCCAAGCATTCGGGAAAGTAAGCAACTTCATCTCTTCAAATGTCGTGAATCTCTGCACGTGTTGCCAGGGATGCTTATGTATCTAAGATGTGGTAATTCACTGTAAGCCGAATGATGAAACACAAAGTTGCTCAACGTACTAAGTAACGGGCAATTCTAAGTGTTTCTCTGCGTGTAAGTAAGTATAAGTGGATCCGTAATAAGGAAATGAATGTGAATGAATCTGTAGCTGAACCAGGGAAATTCCTCGAGTGCAACCTCGTGCAGGTAAACGCAGTGTAGCCTGTACAATATTGCAGAAAGTCGGTGGATACAGACGGAATAAGAAATTTCTACGTGGCAAACTTTGGGGGAGACCTATGTTCATTCAGCAGGGGATTACTTCAAATCTCGCTAGGGAACAACATTTGTGTGATGAATATGAATATTTATCTAGAACTATGTAAATAGGCTCATAACTGTCACGTTGTCCAAAATAAGCCTCTGTGGAAAGTGTGTCGAAACTACTTTATTGTCTAGACTACCTACCCCATTTTGGGAAATTGGATAAAGCTATAAAAATTGTAAGTTATAAAACATTATAAAATTAACTAATCTTTTCTTTATTGTTGCTAATTGTTTACAGGAGTGCTTTTAGAAGATATAGTGAACGCGTCAATAATGGCTATAGCAGGCAACAAAGATCAACCTAAGCTACGTTTGTACTCAGCTCATGAAAACAACGTCGCCGGTTTAATGGCAGCCGCCAGAGTATTTCAGCCACACCAACCCAAATACGGCTCAACCTTCTCTTTAGAACTGAGAAAGCGGAGAGATACTGATCAATATGGCTTTATGGTATGAACTTAGGCACATTGAATACGTTCATTTGGTAAATGTATATGTATTTTTTTAAACAATACAAAATTCACATTTTCATCGAAAGTATTATGGTATTGTATAAAAAAAATGGTATTGTATAAGTATAGAAATATGTGCAAGTATCTGTTATAAGTAGATTATATATTTTGTTGCTTTATTCTAATTCAGAATTTGCTATTAGGCATACGTGTGGAGGTTTAGCGAATAAAAGTTTCACTAAATATGGTGAATTTTCTCATTTAGGCGCTTGAAATGAAAAATATTGAAGTATTGCAAACAAAGCATAACATAATAATGTAACACTCGGGTATGAATATTAAACAGAAATCGGCGAAAAAACAAATTTGATACAGTTATTAAAATAATTTAAATTATTAAAATAATTAGATTTATTGCTTTACGGAATAATTAAATTACTACCTTGCTAAACTATTACATTGAGAAAAATATTTTAAAATCTTTAAATCGGTTCTTAATAAATCACAAACAAGTTATTGCACCAGGCCATTTCCTGATAAGCTTAATTTAACCAAACATTAAACACTACCAGAGATTTCGACCGCGCGTTATATACAAATACTAGGGAGATGCTTTATTATCTGGAAAAATAAGTCTTAGATTTCACCCACAGGAAATACTTTCCCTAAATAAAAAAGGATTCGATCAAAACAGTGGTCACGGTGCTTGCCTGTTACCTGAGAGACAAGGTTCAAATTAGCAAATTTCAGGTGCAATTATTGCAACGAGTTCGACGGTGTAGGAAAACTACGCCTGAAAACCGGAATGTCAGACTCCTTAAAAGAATGTTTCAGGTGCTTTGCCCAGCAGTGGATATCCATAGGCTTCTTTACGTTTATACAACTAACAGTTATCATTCGCGACATTGTTCGAGGATTTTCGCCAAATTCCCGGGGGATTAAAAATTGCCTATGCCCCGTTATACTACTTTAGATAAAAGAGATCTATGTGCTTGAAAATAATCCTCAGATAACGCCGTATTTTCAGGATAAAAAGTATCCTATATTTTGAATCCAGTTGAAAGAATTCCTTCCCTGTGATCCTTCCTTTTATTTCCCTTCCTTTTTAATTTGTTTTCAATTACTACTGATTCGTTAGGTTTATTTAAGGCAATAATGTAAGTTTTTTTTTTATCAGGCTGTTTATTCGGCGATAGCCGGTGGTCCAGGCCAGGTTCTTGCCATAGCAGGATGTGGGGACACACTCTTCTGCGACTTCGAAACTTTCGTCAATCTCACGAAGGACGTAATGATTTCGAGAGAAGAATTTGCAAAGGAATGTTTTAAGTAAAAGAAAATGTAGCATTTAGAGAGTTGATATAGATATAGTTATTAAATTAGTGAGAAATTAAAAAATCAACTCACAAAGGAAGAGATTCGAATCCGCGACCTCGCCTTACCGACAATGTAGCAGATGTCGTAGTTGATAAAATAATATACGGTATGACTTATATGCTTAAAATTCTATAAAAATCGCATGCACATACAGTGTTACCGAAGATATTCATATTCAAAGATTAATAATGTTTAAATGAAAACAAAAATTTTTAACACACCAAGAAGAAATGTCATTACTGTGTCTTGAATATTAATATAAAATTAAGAATTTTTACATCTTAATAGGCGGACTACCCAGCTGCAGTTTACTAATACTTTATCTATTTATTTAAAGGTCGGCAACGTATCGGTTGCCTGTGCCACCTAAATAATCTAGCATATTGACACGGGTGTCTAGCCCACCTTTTCCATTAAAAAAAAAAACAATATTTTATGGGAAATGCTTAATGTGGAATAATAAAGTAAATTAAAATAATAAAGTGGCTGTGATTTTATTTCATTATTTATGATGTATTGTATAATAATACTACGAGCATATGATGCTTGTAACTAACGCAAAGATGTTAGGTTTATGTAAAAATGCTAGTTGTCTTCTTGTTTAGTGATGATTTTTAGAAAGCAGTAACTTATTTATTAAGCTCAACTCTTGCCTATTCGTAGACCACACGTCTTCAATAGTAAAAGTAAAACATTTCTTGTGTAATTTTTAATCAAATTTAAATGTTATTGTATATGTACCTACTAATAAATATATTTATTTAAGTCGTTCTACTTTTTATTATTACCTGTATATGATTTTATTAAAAACTATTTTTTCTTTTATTTAGTCACATAAAAAGTTCAGCATAAATATGCTTTAAAAATCAAAAATAAAGATTGCATAATTACGTGTATAGTTGTGATAGCACCGTAAAATTCTTTTCACTGTTTTATCTTTACACAAGTTTATAAGAATGGCTTCAATAGACGATGGTAAAATGCCGACAGCCTATCACAGTATCTAAAGTAAGCTGTGGCAACAATCTTAATACTGGACATAGAGTCAGGAGAGTATAAAAATGGAGTTTAATTCAAAATCTTTGTTCAATCGACAATGAAGTTATTTTAACGAAATGAGAAAAGAGATTACCATTAAATTGTTCTATATATTTCTAATGCTTGTTGATGTACTGCATGAGCTTTGCCCTTTACGAACTATTTTCTGAAATAGTCTATAAATAAAGTCGATTTATTACCTTATTATTTCTCATTTCATACACGTTTGTAGTAAACATAATAGAATTAAATTCACGATTAATCAGAACATATGTGTGAAATATGCACACACTGGGAAGCACCTTGAAACACATGATACGTGGCTACTGCGGGCCATGCAAACAATTTATATCATAAATGTATTCATAAAATTTATTAATTAGGGCTAAATTGTACACTACCACATTTTGAAATTTTACCGCCTTCTAACTTTAAAATCGGCTCGCAAATAGTATTTTAGTCGTATTTAATGTATGACGACATAGGAAAGGTGTACTCGAAACGCTGCCTCAAATAAAAATACGCTAACAACTAAGTTTAAAGGCTAGTAAAAGAACTGCTTAGTTTATCACAAGACAGAGAAAAGTATGACTCGTATAGTTGTTACGTTAAACAAATATACAATTCCCTCAACATTTTTGTAGGTACTGTATGTTACAAGCACATGACAATTGCAGCTCGATAAAAGACAACAAATAACAATCGGCTATAAGGCTGCCAAGCAGCATCACGAAAGGCTTTTTTAAATCAGAGTAATAAGAAAAGAAATTTCTAATTTTATCTTGTAATGACGTTTGATATCATTAAACGTTCACGTGGGAAGTAGCATGTTTTGCGAGAGAATCACGCTGATCAAGTATTTGATTAATTTAGATTAGATATAATTAACAGTGCCATACGAGATGTGTCTGTCTTCTGATGATGAATGATATGAATAAATGAGACAAAAAAGTATTACTGTGTGCCTGTTAAAGCAGTCACTACGACAGTATTCAAAGATGATCGTTTTATTTTGTGACAAATGCAGTCGTAAAAAATGGTAATATTGTCAAGCATTTTATGTACAAAGTAAGTTTGTGTTGCTTTAAGTTCAATTTAAAAATTTACATATTGGGTAAATTGTTATGAATATGAGTATAGAAATATGGACCACTATTTAAATGGTGGCTTACATAAAGATAAGGTTAATTTTATCCATTAATTGTTAGACTTTGTTAACTTTACGATAGAACAATTTTGAAGTTAATGGGTTTCCAATGTTTTCATACAGAACTTTCAGTATTTCGGGTATTTGGTAAACACAATCAGTATTAAGGTCTTGTAATTGACTGCGGTGCAGAATACGTTCACAAGTGAAGCTATTTAAACTATTAAGATAAATTTTGTACCTTGAGTACCGTGTATGAAGGTAATGTTCCAGTTATTTAAGCCATAAGTAACTAACAGATTTTTATTAAGGTTTGGATTTTTATCAAGATTTTATTTAAATGAAGAGCTAAAAAATGACAATAGCGAACAGAAGCGAATAATTTGCAGACTTACAATATCTAAAGCTAAAGAGTGAAAAAAAAATAATTTGAACAATTTGATATTAACTTTAAATATGTATGTTCATTAACTATAACGTTTTAGATATAGACATTTAGATATATACATATGAAAGCGGAAGAAATGTTTTGTTCGCACGCAGTATGCGCAATCTTTTAATTCACTCTATCAGCCAAATCAAATCAAAGCACCCGTGGCAATACGGCCGACGATAGGACTGTGCGAGGGGATAATAATTTATAAAGGATTTTCTTTACAGTAAAAGAATATAACTATAAGAATTGTGGTTTACGAAATTGATTAAACATGAGCTAGTTTCATTACAGTATGTAGCAGGACCATGGACAAAAGGAGTTTTCAATAGATAGACACACAACAGACTGACTTATATTAAATGTCTCGGAGCGAGTGCATAGGCTGTAATGAAAAATCCAATGTGTCCATTCAAAATGACGTCGGCAAGGGCGTTACGAGAGAGTTTATACACCCATACAATTGGAAGTGACGCAGTGCTTGTGCACCGTGTAAATAGATACCGTAGCACAATCGATTGGTCAAAGTCAATCATCTGAGGCAGGTCGGTGCGACCGTGAATACGGCGGGCATCCCGTGCGGATCGCAGTGGGACGGAGCGGCGCGCGACGAGCATTTCCTGCTTTGCATCGTTCCATCTGAACATCCCTAGGCAAAATCGACAGAGCCCAGTGCGTTGGACTAATGTTTCGAACATAAAATTTAACGAGATGTCTAACAACATTTAATTATAACGCGTATCGATTTCGTGTTACAATGTAGAGCTGCCGACTCGTCGGAGGAAAATGTGAGTGATGTTTTGAATTCAATTCGTTCAGGAGTGTGCCATTATCAACGATCAAGTCGATTTTAGCATAACAAAGCGAATAGGCTTAAGTAATAAATTAATATCAAGTATTTTTTTTAAATAATACTCTTAAACATATTTAAAACTGTTTAAAAAACTGTGATGTTTGTTTTTCGACAAATTGGATTTATTACTGAAGTGAAATACTCTTTCTACGTTTTTGATTATTTAATTTTACGTTCTTTTTTTGTTTGTGACTAGCGGTGAGGTTTAGTATGATAGGCTAAAATAATTATCCTGGCGTTATTAAAATAAACTATGGTTAATATTTTCCTTTGCCAAAAATACGAAGAGGAGATAAGACAGAATTAAACCTAACAGGCAAGTGACGGGGTATAATGATAAATGACGAGAATGCCATGCCCTATTATCGTTGCAAATCATTCTAGTTTTAAGAGACCAATCAATATAGACTAGAAGAGTGCGAAGATATCAAAAGTAAAATGTCAAATGATAGATACGAGTATAATGGGGATTGTATTATAGGCATAAATTGAACATGAGATCGTCATGGTTTCTTTGTGTATGCATACAGGGCCAACGATCGATTGTACGAAATTTAATTGAAACTTATTAAAAAGGCGCTACACTAAATTGACAATACATTTAAAGAGGTACGAGTATTCAATGAAATTCAAATTTGACGCGGACAAATCAAGCTTGTCTTTTACATTAAAGAAACATTATGTATATTATTTATGTACATTTAAGAAATATTATGTACGTAATATTATAAATATATAAATATGTTTAGGAAAGAGGGCGGTCGCGAGGAGGAGCCGACCAACGCGCCGGAAGTGGTGCAGGGCGGGCGCACTGAACGCACTTGCTGTTGCCTCGGCGTGTTGGTGGGCGTCTCTCTCATCGCCGGTAAGTTCACACACAGCATTTTATGGTATTCTACGAAGTTGAATTTAAGGTTTGCTGAGAGTAAATTATTTAATTTTTATAAACAATATTTGCGTGTTTAGAATACATTTACGTAAAATCATGAAAAGTCCACTGTAGGACACTGGTCTTAAGGAGGATTTGTCATAATCGCCATGCTTGGCAAGTGCATTGGAGATTGCAGTACTAAACAGCTTGAGTCTTACGCACGCTACCTGTGACTGGTCAGCTTAAAATTAGGCTGACCGGTTATCCCGCCATTTGTCGAACGATTTTCTGTTACATAGTTATAACGATTTACATGACTTTTCCCTTAGTCCTTTCTTACAACACCCACGGGAAGATAGGGAGTGTTATTGCAGTAGTATATTATTATTACGCCGATATTAGTCGGGTATAATATATACATATGATTGGTGAATCTGAGAACCAAATACTTTAAGTTTCAGTGTGTTTTAAGTAGTAAATATTTGTAAATGTTTACACATTTCACTGCAGGACATACACCTCTTTGAAATGGGGAAAAATGTTGTGTTTACAGGGGTGACAACGTCTACATATATTAGATTTATATTAATCATGAACTGTATCGCCCAAACAGACAAGTGTAAAGTTGAGAAACAAGCCATAAATGCATAAGCCGAAGAAACCGAATATCATATTTTAAAAATCGGGGTTTTTCTTTTATTCTCAAGATCGTATTGTGATGCTTGCACCCGGATAATGTAGATACCAATATTTAATTATCTAATAAGTAGTGCATTAATCAGTATAATTTTTTCTTAGCCCTCGTCGCAGTGATACTGATGAAAGACACAACCGTCGACGTCACTGTGCTACGGCAAGTACACGTGGTGAGAATTTCTGACTTTTTTTTTAGAAATAATAATTACATTATATTAAATAAATACCGACATGTAAAGGGACATCACATACATTGCTCTGATCTCAATGTAAGTAACTAAAAAACTTGTTTTATCCTTTCACCACACATATAAACACGAAGCTACCACCGAGACAATTCAGAAAATGTGGTTTCTACATTGAGCCGTCCGAGAATCCAACCCGGGATCTCAGAGCTAGTCACAGCATGATAACTAGTGTAGACGCCCCTCGTCCACGGAGATCATCGAAATCAAATGCTACATTTACATTTTAGATTCATTTTAGACCTACACATATTAAGATAATATCTTATGCAAAATTCTAAAAGTGGATAAGGTTGACTTTATAATTAAACACCCATACATAATTAAATAAATTACATGTAGAATACATTAAGTTTAATTATAGATTCATTAAATATTCAACGCTGTGTAGCTAATGTCGCACGGCGAGCGCACGCCAAGCGAGCGTGAGCTGGCAATGCTCGGCGCTACACCTCCTGATCATGTGTTTGCGCCATACGGCGCTGGGGCATTGACCAATGTAAGTAAAGTTTCTTCACTGATATAGAAAATATCTTCAAGCCACTCCCAAAACGGGGTTAGACAGAGGTCTAGACAACTGAGTTCTTTCGACACACCTTCCGCCGAAGACATTTTTTGGGGCAATGTGACAGGTGGTGAGCTCGGCGCCGTCTTTATGCCAACGATATAAATCGTTCATAAAATAAAAAAAAAATTATAAGAACTGTTATTATCAGTTAGCGTTTCGGAACAGTTTATAATTCAGTTGACGTAATCAGATGAACAGTAGCATATAGAAAAAGAAATCAAGATGCTTAAGACTATATCATGCATGAACAAAATTAAGATGAGATTTTATAATTATGTCATCAACTGTTTACCGCAAACATATGTACAATCGTTAGACTAAGCCCATAGTCTACCGATTGTACATATGTTCGCGGTAAACAGTTGATGACATAATTATAAAATTAAAATGAAAAGATAAGGACCGAAAATTTCGACTGTACAAGTCTATATATTGTACAATTCACTGTAATGTAAAGGATAGTGTGATAGTAGTTATCATTGATACCGGAATTTAGCTTAATGGAGTCGATGATGCGGGTTTATTCAGTTTAACGAGAGGCGATCTTTTTAGGGGAGACTAGCTGCCCCCGCGGCTTTGTCCGCCGTTTAACTCTTAATCGCAATCACAATTATTTTTCTAAAATAAAAGTAGACTAAGTTACTACTTATAATATAAGCTATCTGCCAGTGAAAGTCCCGTTAAAATCGGTCCAGCCGTTTCAGAGATTATCCGGAACAAACTGACAGACAGACAAAAATAAAAAAAAAATATTTTGGTGTATGTACCGTATATCTATTCATTCATATATGTAGTAAAAAAGAAATATTTCAATATTACAAACAAACACTCAAATTTTATTTATATGTATAGATTATTCACAGTGCAAACCTTGAAAATAAAATGAGCGACACTTTCAAGTTTAAGGCAAGCTTTTTAAGAAACTTAGGTGCGAAATTTCGATACTCATCGTAAAAAGCATCAAAGAAATCCATGAATCTAACACCATTAATATCATGTAAGTTTTCCCTCACCACAGATCATGTAATGAAACTTTATTTAAAACAAAAAACTATTTCACTATACGGATCATGTTAGAATCTTTTTCAACGTAAATAAATAAAACATGTCAACAGAAATAAATTCGGCAACACAATGAATTAGCAAGTATTAAATTTGCATTGAAATCCATTGCCATATTATTGTAGAGTTTCGCGTGGGAATTGAGCGAGAGTTATTTTTAACAAAAGAGGCTTTCAGTGTAGTTCCCCGATTATCATGTATATATACGTTGATCCTAACAAAAGGGTTATGCCCGTACCAATTATTGTTATAGATAACTTAAATAATTTTGTTGTGTTTAAAAAACTGTAGCGAAATATTTTAGCTCTCTACTGCCTTTCGAAGTTTCAGAACGGGATTAGTTAAATTTCGACCGTAGAACATAAACTAACTTAGCAAGTTTTGGTGCTTGCTATATCAATAACTGAAATAGAAAAACCTGTAAACAAATGCTAAGATATTGATTCTATTGCCAATTTTATTTGGTAAGGCTGGTAATTTGTTAGTAGTGTAAAATAGTAATTTAACATTGCTTCGAGTTGTCAAAGCTGCTCACTTATATAACAATTATATATAAATGTATATTATGGTATGATATACATTCCACATATTTACTGGTAATAAATAAATATGTCCTGTAACTGATTACACGTATCAATGACACGCGCTAGACTACAGACAAGAGACTTTAGACCGAAACATTTACTTCCTGCTACTAACGCGGGAGGGAGCCTCAGCGCCGAAGGTCGCTATGAGATCTAAACAGGAACGAGGTGTCGACCCAGGCTCAGATTGCTGTCGGACACTAATAATGATTTATTGCTCACTGCATCGCACGCCATTGGCCATAGAAAGGCATCTATCAGCAATGCGCGTTTAAAAACGATACATTTTGTCATTGATTTCGCAAAGCCAAAATATGCATCTCCTGTAATTCATAATTTTATTTCAATATAACCGAGTTTTTCTTACGTTTCTGGTTCCTTGTAACATAGGACACCTACAGCACATTTTATAATGGACTAACTGGAAACCCAATCATATTCTGTTTACAACTGTTTACAATAATTTGGTATTAGAGACGGTTGACTTTTATTTAATAATTTGGCGTCAGGAAACTCTACAAGTTATGTATCACATGTAAAAAATATTAGCGCTTATTCTTGTCACTCATATTGATTTTTTTTAATAAACAATAATAATTATACATAAATACGTATATAGATAGGGTCTACAGCATAGATTGCTCTGATCCCGTAAATAGCTTAGTAAATAGTTCCACATTGTTTCGTCTATAAATACGCCTACGATATTAGCTCTTAGCGTCTTGAGAGAGAAAGGAAAGTCTGAACCGCCAGAATTTCCCATACAAGTGCCTAAAAAGCCCAATTACGGGACACCAGCCCACCCGTAATCTCATCCACATTAGACGTGTTCGATATATTCGGATGAATATTTCCGACATCACACATTCACCAGGGTCTTGTTCGGTAGACAGAATCAGCAGATTATACTGCGTGTAAATAAAATAGAAAATTGAAAGAAGAAATCTCAAATCATTCAATGGTAGCGGTAGTATATAATAGGTGCCGCAAGAAACAATCCTAAGGTACTGCAAATATTATCGCAGAAATTGTAAACTGTCGTCTTTTAATAATTTCTCTCAATGACAGTTTTTCTTATTCGCTAAGATAATTCTACTGCCTTGTCAACATTTTTATGCTTTAATTTCTATTTGTTGATGATAGCTTGAAGAGTTCGTATGTATAGTGTTAATATCGCAGTAGATAATATAAAAGGACAGTTCCTCATAGTGATTAGGGATATAACAAATATGTACCGTAGTTATTCTAATATAAATAGAATCTTTTTTTCACAGGAGGGGAAAATGGCGACGTTTGAAATGGGCGCACTACTTAGGAAACGATATAATGAATTCCTGGGACCATATTACGAAGACGGTGATTGTTTTTTTTTTGATAAAATATAAACATCGATTTCATATCGATATAGGTTTTATATATAAAACCTCGGACAAAGAGTTGTCTGGGTTAGTACTATTTACGTTCATTTCTACAAACAAACCAGTGCAAAAACTGAATTATTCCCGTTTGTAGGTATTCGAAAGCTAGCGTGATAATGGACTGTGAGGTTTTTTTATGCGATTTGTCCTCCTTTCTTTAAGAAGAAAGAAGACCAATTTATTTAACATTATATTAATGGGAACAAAAACCAAAACAAGTATAGTTCATGATCTTTAAAAATTTAAGTTCGCATCTAGTGTTAACATTCTCTATCCGGAAGAAATTTTGTAATAGAAACATTTTTAGTAATAATATAATAATATTGATACATATACATATACATACATATCGCCCTATTAAAGTCCACTGCAGGACATAGGCCTCTCCCATAGGGAGGATTTGCCATAATCGCCACGCTTGTCAAGCGGATTGGCGATAGCAGTACCAGACCATTCGTACCTCAGACGCTGCTGCCCATCTTCGGTCTGATATTTTTAGAGATGGTTAGTCGCCTCTTACGATATCCACGGGAAGAAAGGGAGTAGCAATATTCTTACACCGTTACTAAACGGTCATAATATTAATGTCATTGATTTCGCAAAGCCAAAATATGCATCTCCTGTAATTCATAATTTTATTTCAATATAACCGAGTTTTTCTTACGTTTCTGGTTCCTTGTAACATAGGACACCTACAGCACATTTTATAATGGACTAACTGGAAACCCAATCATATTCTGTTTACAACTGTTTACAATAATTTGGTATTAGAGACGGTTGACTTTTATTTAATAATTTGGCGTCAGGAAACTCTACAAGTTATGTATCACATGTAAAAATATTAGCGCTTATTCTTGTCACTCATATTGATTTTTTAATAAACAATAATAATTATACATAAATACGTATATAGATAGGGTCTACAGCATAGATTGCTCTGATCCCGTAAATAGCTTAGTAAATAGTTCCACATTGTTTCGTCTATAAATACGCCTACGATATTAGCTCTTAGCGTCTTGAGAGAGAAAGGAAAGTCTGAACCGCCAGAATTTCCCATACAAGTGCCTAAAAAGCCCAATTACGGGACACCAGCCCACCCGTAATCTCATCCACATTAGACGTGTTCGATATATTCGGATGAATATTTCCGACATCACACATTCACCAGGGTCTTGTTCGGTAGACAGAATCAGCAGATTATACTGCGTGTAAATAAAATAGAAAATTGAAAGAAGAAATCTCAAATCATTCAATGGTAGCGGTAGTATATAATAGGTGCCGCAAGAAACAATCCTAAGGTACTGCAAATATTATCGCAGAAATTGTAAACTGTCGTCTTTTAATAATTTCTCTCAATGACAGTTTTTCTTATTCGCTAAGATAATTCTACTGCCTTGTCAACATTTTTATGCTTTAATTTCTATTTGTTGATGATAGCTTGAAGAGTTCGTATGTATAGTGTTAATATCGCAGTAGATAATATAAAAGGACAGTTCCTCATAGTGATTAGGGATATAACAAATATGTACCGTAGTTATTCTAATATAAATAGAATCTTTTTTTCACAGGAGGGGAAAATGGCGACGTTTGAAATGGGCGCACTACTTAGGAAACGATATAATGAATTCCTGGGACCATATTACGAAGACGGTGATTGTTTTTTTTTTGATAAAATATAAACATCGATTTCATATCGATATAGGTTTTATATATAAAACCTCGGACAAAGAGTTGTCTGGGTTAGTACTATTTACGTTCATTTCTACAAACAAACCAGTGCAAAAACTGAATTATTCCCGTTTGTAGGTATTCGAAAGCTAGCGTGATAATGGACTGTGAGGTTTTTTTATGCGATTTGTCCTCCTTTCTTTAAGAAGAAAGAAGACCAATTTATTTAACATTATATTAATGGGAACAAAAACCAAAACAAGTATAGTTCATGATCTTTAAAAATTTAAGTTCGCATCTAGTGTTAACATTCTCTATCCGGAAGAAATTTTGTAGTAGAAACATTTTTAGTAATAATATAATAATATTGATACATATACATACATATCGCCCTATTAAAGTCCACTGCAGGACATAGGCCTCTCCCATAGGGAGGATTTGCTATAATCGCCACGCTTGTCAAGCGGATTGGCGATAGCAGTACCAGACCATTCGCACCTCAGACGCTGCTGCCCATCTTCGGTCTGATATTTTTAGAGATGGTTAGTCGCCTCTTACGACATCCACGGGAAGAAAGGGAGTAGCAATATTCTTACACCGTTACTAAACGGTCATAATATTAATATTATTTATTATATCATAGATAATAATAATAATAATAATAATAATTAAAAGTAATGTTTACATCATCGTCAACAGGTAAACATTTAGTTATAACATCAGATACAGATCTAAGTAAAGTGAGCGCTCTTCTGATATCAGCTGGTCTGTGGCCTCCGCCGGCAGAGCAAATGTGGAATGAGACACTGAATTGGCAACCGGTGCCCTACACCTATCCTCCACGGGACGACGATTATGTAAGTGCTTTAATACAATACGTGTACCCCCTTCCCCAGGTGCACTTCTACACGAGATCTAGTTTAAAGTGGACGGTTCTATATTATGATTCACGTGTACCCCCTTCCCCAGGTGCACTTCTACACGAGATCTAGTTTAAAGTGGACGGTTCTATATTATGATTCACGTGTACCCCCTTCCCCAGGTGCACTTCTACACGAGATCTAGTTTAAAGTGGACGGTTCTATATTATGATTCACGTGTACCCCCTACCGAGGTGCACTTCTACACGAGATCTAGTTTAAAGTGGACGGTTCTATATTATGATTCACGTGTACCCCCTTCCCCAGGTGCACTTCTACACGAGATCTAGTTTAAAGTGGACGGTTCTATATTATGATTCACGTGTACCCCCTTCCCCAGGTGCACTTCTACACGAGATCTAGTTTAAAGTGGACGGTTCTATATTATGATTCACGTGTACCCCCTTCCCCAGGTGCACTTCTACACGAGATCTAGTTTAAAGTGGACGGTTCTATATTATGATTCACGTGTACCCCCTTCCCCAGGTGCACTTCTACACGAGATCTAGTTTAAAGTGGACGGTTCTATATTATGATTCACGTGTACCCCCTTCCCCAGGTGCACTTCTACACGAGATCTAGTTTAAAGTGGACGGTTCTATATTATGATTCACGTGTACCCCCTACCGAGGTGCACTTCTACACGAGATCTAGTTTAAAGTGGACGGTTCTATATTATGATTCACGTGTACCCCCTTCCCCAGGTGCACTTCTACACGAGATCTAGTTTAAAGTGGACGGTTCTATATTATGATTCACGTGTACCCCCTTCCCCAGGTGCACTTCTACACGAGATCTAGTTTAAAGTGGACGGTTCTATATTATGATTCACGTGTACCCCCTTCCCCAGGTGCACTTCTACACGAGATCTAGTTTAAAGTGGACGGTTCTATATTATGATTCACGTGTACCCCCTTCCCCAGGTGCACTTCTACACGAGATCTAGTTTAAAGTGGACGGTTCTATATTATGATTCACGTGTACCCCCTTCCCCAGGTGCACTTCTACACGAGATCTAGTTTAAAGTGGACGGTTCTATATTATGATTCACGTGTACCCCCTTCCCCAGGTGCACTTCTACACGAGATCTAGTTTAAAGTGGACGGTTCTATATTATGATTCACGTGTACCCCCTTCCCCAGGTGCACTTCTACACGAGATCTAGTTTAAAGTGGACGGTTCTATATTATGATTCACGTGTACCCCCTTCCCCAGGTGCACTTCTACACGAGATCTAGTTTAAAGTGGACGGTTCTATATTATGATTCACGTGTACCCCCTACCCAGGTGCACTTCTACACGAGATCTAGTTTAAAGTGGACGGTTCTATATTATGATTCACGTGTACCCCCTTCCCCAGGTGCACTTCTACACGAGATCTAGTTTAAAGTGGACGGTTCTATATTATGATTCACGTGTACCCCCTTCCCCAGGTGCACTTCTACACGAGATCTAGTTTAAAGTGGACGGTTCTATATTATGATTCACGTGTACCCCCTTCCCCAGGTGCACTTCTACACGAGATCTAGTTTAAAGTGGACGGTTCTATATTATGATTCACGTGTACCCCCTTCCCCAGGTGCACTTCTACACGAGATCTAGTTTAAAGTGGACGGTTCTATATTATGATTCACGTGTACCCCCTTCCCCAGGTGCACTTCTACACGAGATCTAGTTTAAAGTGGACGGTTCTATATTATGATTCACGTGTACCCCCTTCCCCAGGTGCACTTCTACACGAGATCTAGTTTAAAGTGGACGGTTCTATATTATGATTCACGTGTACCCCCTTCCCCAGGTGCACTTCTACACGAGATCTAGTTTAAAGTGGACGGTTCTATATTATGGTTAACGTGTACCCCCCTACCGAGGTGCACTTCTACACGAGATCTAATTTAAAGTGGACGGTTCTATATTATGATTCATGTGTATCCCCCTACCGAGGTGCACTTCTACACGAGATCTAGTTTAAAGTGGACGGTTCTATATTATGATTCACGTGTACCCCCCTTCCCCAGGTGCACTTCTACACGAGATCTAGTTTAAAGTGGACGGTTCTATATTATGATTCACGTGTAACCCCCTACCCAGGTGCAATTCTACACGAGATCGAGTTTAAAGTGGACGTTTCTATATTATGATTCACGTGTACCCCCCTTCCCCAGGTGCACTTCTACACGAGATCTAGTTTAAAGTGGACGGTTCTATATTATGATTCACGTGTACCCCCCTACCGAGGTGCACTTCCACACGCGATCTAGTTTAAAGTGGACGGTTCTATATTATGATTCACGTGTACCCCCTCTCCCCAGGTGCACTTCTACACGAGATCTAGTTTAAAGTGGACGGTTCTATATTATGATTCACGTGTACCCCCTACCGAGGTGCACTTCTACACGAGATCTAGTTTAAAACTTATTTACGATTAAAATGTCTTCTAAATGGTGGAAGGTGGGCCGAAAGGACTAAATTGTCTAGACCTCTGTCTACTACCTTTTTTTCTACTCCATACCTCTGTCTACCCCAGTATTGCGAATGGCGTGAAGGTACAAACTTAACTTTACGATCTTAACTTAACTTACTTATGTTATAATTTGATCGTATTATATGAACATTCTGTCTCTAGTGGTCGCCATGACTTGGCTAGTGTATAAACTAATTGATTAGAATAAGTTAGATTAGAGAAATAATTTCATTCGTTTCAGGCTCGCAAGGCGATATAAGAAGTAAAATAGATACATTGGCTTTTGACCATATTAAAACAAAAAGAAAATTTACTACTATAATAAGAGTAACTAACACTTATAAGAACTACCGCACCAATAGTTTTTGCAGTCGCATATTTAATCATATGGCTTGACTGATTGGTGGTTGTAACACTAACGTTATTAATTAAAAAGTTACGTATGAGTTTTCTTTTAATACAGGATGACATCAAAGTACCGAATCCTAAGTGGGCGAAACACGTGAAAAGAAAACTGATGGACGTCGCCAGATTGGAGTTTATGATGATGTTTCATAACAATCTTCTAAGAATGCTTAGTGGCGGTGAGTGAATGTATTTTACAATAAACTTGGCGATTACAAGAGCTGTGGTAGCCAGGGGTCAGGGATCAGCCAGTAGGTCAGGACGCTTTCTTTATATGTGATTGACCCTGGTTCAACATCCGGGGCGTTACCACTATAATTTAGACCACGTGTGAAGTCTACCAACACTTATATAGGACATCAGCTCTAATCATTCTCAAATACTTAAGAAAAGGCCTTTGCCCATTAGTGAGCATTTAAGGACTGCCAATTTCCTTTTACCGGCGATCACTGACAATCCTTCGTGTTTAAAGTATTGAAAATTTACAGGCCGAGTTAAACGTGGACGGTTCTATATTATGATTCACGAGTGCCCCCCTTCCCCAGGTGCACTTCTACACGAGATCTAGTTTAAAGTGGACGGTTCTATATTATGATTCACGTGTACCCCCCTACCGAGGTGCACTTCTACACGAGATCTAGTTTAAAGTGGACGGTTCTATATTATGATTCACGAGTGCCCCCCTTCCCCAGGTGCACTTCTACACGAGATCTAGTTTAAAGTGGACGGTTCTATATTATGATTCACGTGTACCCCCCTACCGAGGTGCACTTCTACACGAGATCTAGTTTAAAGTGGACGGTTCTATATTATGATTCACGTGTACCCCCCTTCCCCAGGTACACTTCTACACGAGATCTAGTTTAAAGTGGACCGTTCTATATTATGATTCACGTGTACCTCCCTACCGAGGTGCACTTCTACACGAGATCTAGTTTAAAGTGGACGGTTCTATATTATGATTCACGTGTACCCCCTTCCCCAGGTGCACTTCTACACGAGATCTAGTTTAAAGTGGACGGTTCTATATTATGGTTAACGTGTACCCCCCTACCGAGGTGCACTTCTACACGAGATCTAATTTAAAGTGGACGGTTCTATATTATGATTCACGTGTACCCCCTTCCCCAGGTACACTTCTACACGAGATCTAGTTTAAAGTGGATTTGTTCTATATTATGATTCACGTGTACCCCCTTCCCCAGGTGCACTTCTACACGAGATGTAGTTTAAAGTGGACGGTTCTATATTATGATTCACGTGTACCCCCCTACCGAGGTGCACTTCCACACGCGATCTAGTTTAAAGTGGATTTGTTCTATATTATGATTCACGTGTACCCCCCCTCCCCAGGTGCACTTCTACACGAGATCTAGTTTAAAGTGGACGGTTCTATATTATGATTCACGTGTACCCCCTCCCCAGGTGCACTTCACACGAGATCTAGTTTAAAGTGGACGGTTCTATATTATGATTCACGTGTACCCCCTTCCCCAGGTGCACTTCTACACGAGATCGAGTTTAAAGTGGACGGTTCTATATTATGATTCACGTGTACCCCCTTCCCCAGGTGCACTTCTACGAGATCTAGTTTAAAGTGGACGGTTCTATATTATGATTCACGTGTACCCCCCTCCCCAGGTGCACTTCTACACGAGATCTAGTTTAAAGTGGACGGTTCTATATTATGATTCACGTGTACCCCCCTACCGAGGTGCACTTCTACACGAGATCTAGTTTAAAGTGGACGGTTCTATATTATGATTCACGTGTACCCCCTCCCCAGGTGCACTTCACACGAGATCTAGTTTAAGTGGACGGTTCTATTATGATTCACGTGTACCCCCTTCCCCAGGTGCACTTCTACACGAGATCTAGTTTAAAGTGGATTTGGTTCTATATTATGATTCACGTGTACCCCCTTCCCCAGGTGCACTTCTACGAGATCTAGTTTAAGTGGACGGTTCTATATTATGATTCACGTGTACCCCCTTCCCCAGGTGCACTTCTACACGAGATCTAGTTTAAAGTGGACGGTTCTATATTATGATTCACGTGTACCCCCCTACCGAGGTGCACTTCTACACGAGATCTAGTTTAAAGTGGACGGTTCTATATTATGATTCACGTGTACCCCCTACCGAGGTGCACTTCTACACGAGATCTAGTTTAAAGTGGACGGTTCTATATTATGATTCACGTGTACCCCCCTTCCCCAGGTGCACTTCTACACGAGATCTAGTTTAAAGTGACGGTTCTATATTATGATTCACGTGTACCCCCTTCCCCAGGTGCACTTCTACACGAGATCTAGTTTAAAGTGGATTTGGTTCTATATTATGATTCACGTGTACCCCCTTCCCCAGGTGCACTTCTACGAGATCTAGTTTAAGTGGACGGTTCTATATATTATGATTCACGTGGACCCCCTTCCCCAGGTGCACTGCTACACGAGATCTAGTTTAAAGTGGACGGTTCTATATTATGGTTAACGTGTACCCCCTTCCCCAGGTGCACTTCACACGAGATCTAGTTTAAGTGGACGGTTCTATATTATGATTCACGTGTACCCCCTTCCCCAGGTGCAATTCTACACGAGATCTAGTTTAAAGTGACGGTTCTATATTATGATTCACGTGTACCCCCTACCGAGGTGCACTTCTACACGAGATTCAGTTTAAAGTGGACGGTTCTATATTATGATTCACGTGTACCCCCTACCGAGGTGCACTTCTACATGAGATCTAGTTTAAAGTGGACGGTTCTATATATTATGATTCACGTGTACCCCCTACCGAGGTGCACTTCACACGAGATCTAGTTTAAAGTGGACGGTTCTATATATTATGATTCACGTGTACCCCCTACCGAGGTGCACTCTACACGAGATCTAGTTTAAAGTGGATTTGTTCTATATTATGATTCACGTGTACCCCCTTCCCCAGGTGCACTTCTACACGAGATTCAGTTTAAAGTGGACGGTTCTATATATTATGATTCACGTACCCCCCTTCCCCAGGTGCACTTCACACGAGATCTAGTTTAAAGTGGACGGTTCTATATATTATGATTCACGTGTACCCCCTTCCCCAGGTGCACTGCTACACGAGATCTAGCTTAAAGTGGACGGTTCTATATATTATGATTCACGTGTACCCCCTACCGAGGTGCACTTCTACACGAGATCTAGTTTAAAGTGGACGGTTCTATATTATGATTCACGTGTAACCCCCTACCCAGGTGCAATTCTACACGAGATCGAGTTTAAAGTGGACGGTTCTATATTATGATTCACGTGTACCCCCTACCGAGGTGCACTTCACACGAGATCTAGTTTAAAGTGGACAGTTCTATATTATGATTCACGTGTACCCCCTTCCCCAGGTGCAATTCTACACGAGATCGAGTTTAAAGTGGACGGTTCATATTATGATTCACGTGTACCCCCTTCCCCAGGTGCACTTCTACACGAGATTCAGTTTAAAGTGGACGGTTCTATATTATGGTTAACGTGTACCCCCTACCGAGGTGCACTCTACACGAGATCTAGCTTAAAGTGGACGGTTCTATATTATGATTCACGTGTACCCCCTACCGAGGTGCACTTCTACACGAGATCTAGTTTAAAGTGGACGGTTCTATATTATGATTCACGTGGACCCCCTTCCCCAGGTGCACTTCTACACGAGATGTAGTTTAAAGTGGACCGTTCTATATTATGATTCACGTGTACCCCCTTCCCCAGGTGCACTTCACACGAGATCTAGTTTAAGTGGACGGTTCTATGTTATGATTCACGTGTACCCCTCCCCAGGTGCACTTCTACACGAGATCTAGTTTAAAGTGGACGGTTCTATTATGATTCACGTACCCCCCTTCCCCAGGTGCACTTCACACGAGATCTAGCTTAAAGTGGACGGTTCTATATATTATGATTCACGTACCCCCTTCCCCAGGTGCACTTCTACACGAGATCTAGTTTAAAGTGGATGGTTCTATATTATGATTCACGTGTACCCCCTTCCCCAGGTGCACTTCTACACGAGATCTAGTTAAAAGTGGACGGTTCTATATTATGGTTAACGTGTACCCCCTACCGAGGTGCACTTCTACGAGATCTAGTTTAAAGTGGATTTGTTCTATATTATGGTTAACGTGTACCCCCTACCGAGGTGCACTTCACACGAGATCTAGTTTAAAGTGGACGGTTCTATTATGATTCACGTGTACCCCCTACCGAGGTGCACTTCTACACGAGATCTAGTTTAAAGTGGACGTTTCTATATTATGATTCACGTGTACCCCCTACCGAGGTGCACTTCACACGAGATCTAGTTTAAAGTGGATTTGTTCTATATTATGATTCACGTGTACCCCCTACCGAGGTGCACTTCTACGAGATCTAGTTTAAGTGGACGGTTCTATTATGATTCACGTGTACCCCCTACCGAGGTGCACTTCTACACGAGATCTAGTTAAAAGTGGACGGTTCTATATTATGATTCACGTGTACCCCCTACCGGTGCACTTCTACGAGATCTAGTTTAAAGTGGACGGTTCTATGTTATGATTCACGTGTAACCCCTACCCAGGTGCACTTCTACACGAGATCTAGTTTAAAGTGGATGGTTCTATATTATGATTCACGTGTACCCCCTTCCCCAGGTGCACTGCTACACGAGATCTAGTTTAAAGTGGACGGTTCTATATCATGGTTAACGTGTACCCCCTACCGAGGTGCACTTCTACACGAGATCTAGTTTAAAGTGGATTTGTTCTATATTATGATTCACGTGTACCCCCTTCCCCAGGTGCACTGCTACACGAGATCTAGTTTAAAGTGGATTTGTTCTATATTATGATTCACGTGTACCCCCTTCCCCAGGTGCACTTCACACGAGATCGAGTTTAAAGTGGACGTTTCTATATTATGATTCACGTGTACCCCCTTCCCCAGGTGCACTTCTACACGAGATCTAGTTTAAAGTGGATTTGTTCTATATTATGATTCACGTGTACCCCCTTCCCCAGGTGCAATTCTACACGAGATCTAGTTTAAAGTGGATTTGTTCTATATTATGATTCACGTGTACCCCCTTCCCCAGGTGCACTTCACACGAGATCTAGTTTAAAGTGGATTTGTTCTATATTATGATTCACGTGTACCCCCTTCCCCAGGTGCACTGCTACACGAGATCTAGTTTAAAGTGGACGGTTCTATATCATGGTTAACGTGTACCCCCCTACCGAGGTGCACTTCTACACGAGATCTAGTTTAAAGTGGACGGTTCTATATTATGATTCACGTGTACCCCCCTTCCCCAGGTGCACTGCTACACGAGATCTAGTTTAAAGTGGACGGTTCTATATTATGGTTAACGTGTACCCCCCTACCGAGGTGCACTTCTACACGAGATCGAGTTTAAAGTGGACGTTTCTATATTATGGTTAACGTGTACCCCCCTACCCAGGTGTACTTTTACACGAGATAGAGTTTAAAGTGGACGGTTCTATATTATGGTTCACGTGTACCCCCCTCCCCAGGTGCACTTCTACACGAGATAATAACGGAGTCGGGCGGGGGCGGCGCGGGTGTCGCGGGGGGTGCGGGGGGCGAGAGGGCGGCGCTGGTGGTGCGCATCGGCACGCCCGTGTCGGTGGCAGCGCTGCTGGCCGCCTGCGTGGCGCCGCCGCCCCGCCCGCCCGACCCGGGCGCCGCCCTCATCATAGAGCTGCACGAGAAGCTCCCGAATAACGCCCAGGACAATCATGACGCTACGAAAGCGGTTTCTAAACGCTACGGTTTCAAGGTAACACTATTTTATTATTTTTTTATAGAAGAGGGATGCAAACGAGCAGGTGGCTCACGTGATGGTAAGTGATTACCGCCGCCCATGAACACCCGCAATACCAGAGGCATGCGTTGCCTCCCTTAGAGTACCCCCTCCCCAGAATGGGGAGGGGTGTGTGCGGGCCGCCAGTTACCTGCATTCACCAGACGAAACGCAGAAATTTGTTAGACTTCTACTTCTACACGCCGGTATTCTGTGAGGTCGTGGTACTTCCCCGGTCGAGCCGGCCCATTCATGCAACAACAAAAGCTGTTGCGTGGCTCTACCACTAGCTTGTAACCTGCCCGCGTGATCTAAGTTTTTTTTAAATCGTTACGTCTGCTAGAAGATATAGTCAATTTATAATTCGTAGTGGATAACACTTGTGGTGCTCTGCGAGGATAACACAGCGAGGTCATTAGGCAGCTCATTTCTAAGAATAGAAAGTCACTCCAACTTAACTCTGATCCCAAAGTAAGTAGCTGAAACACTTGTTTGTCATGGAACCGAAAATAATGAAGATACCACAAAAACAGACCCGAGATTAGGAAAAGTAGTTTTCTACTTTGACCCGTTCGGGAATCCAGGACCAACACAGACCGGTTTTTAGAAGGTCATTGAATCCTTTAAAAACGTCGTTATAGAAGTACGTTTTAGTTTTAACTTTTATCGTCTGATATTGGCATAAAAGCATTACCATCCCTATCCTTTCCGTCAATGTCGTAAGACGAGACTAAGAGAAAAATCTTGAAAATGGGTGTCTTTAATTATATTTGTTGTTATACCTTGATCATATTTTAAAAGATCTTGTATTTTTAGATATATTACTGGGACGACGACTCGGCGGAACCGCGTCTTATTGAAGTAGTGGGCTGCGAATCTTTCTGCTCGTTGGAGACTTTCAAACGTTTGACGCAACATGTTATATCATTGGACTATAAAAGAGATTGCGAACCCATATCTTCTACTAGCGTTAAGGACAGTAGTTTAAATGTAACTTAAGTGTCATTGTTACGTAAGACTTTAATATGTGACTTATACACAATGGTATTAGTTAACAATTAAATAAATTTGAAATGTAATCGTGTTTGACTCACCCTCGTCTATCTTCAGGCCGGTTTCGTCACGTAGTATATTCATGGAGATTTCAGCGAAAGCCTCAGCCCCCCAGTTCTGTGTACCTCGCTGCTTTAAATATTCGGCTATTAGCGCAGCGATGTGAAGTTGGCAACACATGGCCTGTGAATGTTTTTGTACATTACATCTTTGACTTAAGTGTTTGTTAAAACAAACATTATTAAATAAAACTTTTTAGGAAGTATGTATGATATCAAAGGTCTCACGGAGAGCTAAGAAGGTGAGGTTGAGTAGCCTTAAATTCAATGTCAGTAGATTGTATAAAAGAGAACTTACAGAAACTTATATGCTTTTACGTTTGTTAACAAGGTTGCTAACAACGACGTTAGTCTTAAAGTTGAATATTTATATTTGTAATAGTTGTTCTAAACATATTAGCAAGAGCAAAAAGCATTTAATAAATAAAATACTTAATCATATCAGAAAAAAGTCAAACTTAATGGCGTATATTAAATTTTTTTGGAAGGTTACCTTTAAAGGGTTATCCTGACATTGAATACTTTGTGATCGTTGCCTATTACAAATAAAGAATGCACACATGTTCTAAATATCGTATAAAGCGCTGGACAGCACTTACAAAATTTTAGAATATAGGGTTGTAAACTTGTTTTTTAAGTCATTTTGAACCATAAATAACAAAGAAAAATTTCTCACGCTATTCCCATACAGTGGTAGACAGAGGTCTAGACATCCTTTCGACCCACCTTCCACCGAATACATTTTTTTTGGGACAGATCGTGAGCCCGTCGCCGTCATCTATGTCGATATCTTACATGACTTTTGAAAAAAACCCATTGGTACGAGCCTGCCACCATGGGATCGAAATCGTGTCTCTCTCCCCGAATTCCGTTCACCCATCCAACTCAGTCGTGGCAGCAGCGGACCGCACACGGCGGCGTGCGACGTTACCTCGTCGTGGTCGGCGTGGCGCGCGTGGTGGTCTGCCAGCGTGGCCAGCCACGCGTGGCGCAGGCGCGGCGTGGCGCGGCACGACGCCGCCAGCGCCGCCTGCAGCTCCGCCAGCTGCACGCTGCCGCCCGCTGCGGGCAACGCTCGTCTGTCTCATGCTGTTCCACCGCGCCCCACGTGTCACTTCGTACCGGTCGCTATACATGTATGTTGCTATCTCATTCATACACGTGTCTCATGCTGTTCCACCGCGCCCCACGTGTCACTTCGTACCGGTCGCTATACATGTATGTTGCTATCTCATTCATACCCATGTGTCATGCTGTTACACCGCGCCCCACGTGTCACATCGTACCGGTCGCTATACATGTATGTTGCTATCTCATTCATACCCAAGTCTCACTCTGTTTCTCCGCGCCTCACGTGTCACTTCGTAACGTTCTTACCACATATGTTGCTATCACATTCATACCCATGTTTCATGCTGTTTCATCGCGCTCCACGTGTCACTTCGTACCGGTCGCTACACATGTATGTTGCTATTTCATTCATACCCATGTGTCATGCTGTTTCACCGCGCTCCACTGGTCACTTCGTACCGGTCGCTATACATGTGTGTTTGCTATCTCATTCATACCCATGTCTCATGCTGTTGCACCACGCCCCACGTGTCACTTCGTACCGGTCGCTATACATGTATGTTGCTATCTCATTCATACACGTGTCTCATGCTGTTCCACCGCGCCCCACCTGTCACTTCGTACTGGTCGCTATACATGTGTGTCTGCTATCTCATTCATACACGTCTCATGCTGTTCCACCGCGCCCCACGTGTCACTTCGTACTGGTCGCTATACATGTGTGTCTGCTATCTCATTCATACACGTCTCATGCTGTTCCACCGCGCCCCACGTGTCACTTCGTAACGTTCTTACCACATATGTTGCTATCACATTCATACCCATGTCTCATGTTGTTTCACCGCGCCCCACGTCACTTCGTACCGGTCGCTACACATGTATGTTGCTATTTCATTCATACCCATGTGTCATGCTGTTTCATCGCGCTCCACGTGTCACTTCTTCGTACCGGTCGCTATACATGTGTGTTTGCTATCTCATTCATACCATGTCTCATGCTATTGCACCGCGCCCCACGTCACTTCGTACTGGTCGCTATACATGTATGTTACTATCTCATTCATACACGTGTCTCATGCTGTTCCACCGCGCCCCACGTGTCACTTCGTACTGGTCGCTATACATGTGTGTCTGCTATCTCATTCATACACGTCTCATGCTGTTCCACCGCGCCCCACGTGTCACTTCGTACTGGTCGCTATACATGTGTGTCTGCTATCTCATTCATACACGTCTCATGCTGTTCCACCGCGCCCCACGTGTCACTTCGTACCGTTCTTATGTTGCTATCTCATTCATACCCATGTGTCATGCTGTTACACCGCGCCCCACGTGTCACATCGTACCGGTCGCTATACATGTATGTTGCTATTTCATTCATACCCATGTCTCATGCTATTGCCCCGCGCCCCACGTGTCACTTCGTACCGGTCGCTATACATGTATGTTGCTATCTCATTCATACCCATGTCTCATGCTGTTTCACCGCGCCCCACGTGTCACTTCGTACCGGTCGCTACACATGTAAGTTGCTATTTCATTCATACCCATGTGTCATGCTGTTTCACCGCGCTCCACTGGTCACTTCGTACCGGTCGCTATACATGTATGTTGCTATCTCATTCATACACGTGTCTCATGCTGTTCCACCGCGCCCCACCTGTCACTTCGTACTGGTCGCTATACATGTGTGTCTGCTATCTCATTCATACACGTCTCATGCTGTTCCACCGCGCCCCACGTGTCACTTCGTACTGGTCGCTATACATGTGTGTCTGCTATCTCATTCATACACGTCTCATGCTGTTCCACCGCGCCCCACGTGTCACTTCGTACCGGTCGCTATACATGTATGTTGCTATCTCATTCATACCCATGTCTCATGCTGTTTCACCGCGCCCCACGTGTCACTTCGTACCGGTCGCTACACATGTATGTTGCTATCACATTCATACCCATGTCTCATGCTGTTTCACCGCGCCCCACGTGTCACTTTGTATTGGTCGCTATACATGTATGTCTGCTATTTCATTCATACCCATGTCTCATGCTATTGCACCGCGTCCCACGTGTCACTTCGTACCGGTCGCTATACATGTATGTTGCTATCTCATTCATACCCATGTCTCATGCTGTTTCACCGCGCCCCACGTGTCACTTCGTACCGGTCGCTACACATGTATGTTGCTATCTCATTCATACCCATGTCTCATGCTGTTTCACCGCGCCTCACGTGTCACTTCGTACCGGTCGCTATACATGTATGTTGCTATCTCATTCATACCCATGTCTCATGCTGTTTCGCCGCGCCCCACGTGTCACTTCTTCGTACCGGTCGCTATACATGTGTCTGCTATCTCATTCATACCCATGTCTCATGCTATTGCACCGCGCCCCACGTGTCACTTCGTACCGGTCGCTATACATGTATGTTGCTATCTCATTCATACCCATGTCTCATGCTGTTTCGCCGCGCCCCACGTGTCACTTCGTACCGGTCGCTATACATGTATGTTGCTATCTCATTCATACCCATGTCTCATGCTGTTTCACCGCGCCCCACGTGTCACTTCTTACCGGTCGCTATACATGTATGTTGCCATCTCATTCATACACGTGCCTCATGCTGTTTCACCGCGCCCCACGTGTCACTTCGTACCGTTCTTACCATATGTGTTACTATCTCATTCATACACACATACCTAGCGGAAACGTCAACATAAATTTCTCTGATCCTAAAGCAAGTAGCTTAAGCACGCGTATTCGGAATAGGAAAAAACAAAGGTACTAGAAATGCCCGCACTCGAGAAAAAGTGCTTTCTATATTGACTGAACTCGGGACCACAGAGTTAGCGATACTATGACAACCTGTGTGTAATTCACTCAAGCACATACCGGCACGAGCATTAATTATACATGATCAAATAATAAAATTATCTTTACGATTACCTCATTACCTCAATCGGTGTAATGGAATGTAAAGTTATTTTGTGCGTACTATTTACATTCTCTATAAAGTAAAATGACCCTTCATTGTCTCATACCTGAACCGGCCGTTCCTCTAACTCCTGCCAAACGTGCCCGAGCACCCACAACGGTTCGCACCCGTCGTATTAGTTCTGCTACTTCATTTGACAACCCTATAAGAATTTTAAATTACATATAATCGAATTTAATTGTTTTCTATAAGTTCATATCATTAAGTAAAACTGACATATTAAGGACTTATATTAATAATCTTAGATAAATAAATTAAATATAAATATCTTCACGCAATTCCCAATACAGGGGTAGACAGAGGTCTAGTCTAGACAATTAATTCCCTTCGACCCACCTTCCATCGAAGATATTTTTCGGGACAACGTGACAGGTGGTTAGCCCGTCGCCGTCTTTATGTCCAAGCCAAAGATATTCATACATAAGTTTTTGTAAAACCCATTGGTACGTGCCTGCCACCTGGGGATCGAACTCGGGTCCCTCGACTCGAAATTCCGACCACCCAACCACTCGACTATCGTCACTTCTACAATCTTAGATGTACAATGTAAATCAAAAAATTTATCAATTTAACAGCTACTGTGAACAGACTTGTCAATCCACTAAAAAAATAGGCCTCTCCTCTCTCTCTCGTAAATATTGCCATAATGGCCACGACAGGCAAGCGAATTAGCGATCGCAAAACAAGATGCATCACACTTTCAATGGTGCTGCCGGTTACGTGTCTGAATTATTTTGGTATAATATTTTTCGGGATGGTTCTTTACCTATAAACATCAGAATGTTAGCCGATTGATGGCGACATACATAAAATCTTGAAAAATTACCCGAAGAATGGCAGCAACGTCTGGAAATTACTAAAATCGCCAGTCTGTTTACTGTGTGTAACAATTATGGCAAATCAAGGAGGATTTGGGATTTCCTTCTGGGAGAGCTCTGTGCCCAGCTTGTGTACTTACACTGCTAAGTTAAACTTATACGAACCAGTTCCTTTCATTGCCTTATCGCCAGTTGCGAAACAGTTGATGACCGAGAGCGACTCCTGGAAACGCTTGCAGTTGAGTGCGGTCGACGAGTCGAGTAGTTTCGACACGGCTATTATAACCTAAAATATTGAAATAACTGTAAATCAATGTATTTAGGCAACTATTCTAACGATTGGGCCAAATCTTTGTAGACTTCGGCTTGTTTATCTTAATACTGACCAGCCTCGAAAATGTTCCTAAATAGATAATGACAAAATTAAATTACTTAAAAATTTATTATATCTCTGTTGATGCTGTGCTAAGTATAATCACTTCAATAGTTTCTTAAGCAGCAACAGTTCTGTGTTAATTTATATCAAAATTTTCAAAAAACAGCACAGTTATTTTACATTTACTTTCACCGAATGAAGCTGTGCTTAGGCGTTTTCTTGCCTTTTTGTTTTAAATAATTATTTTATTCTACGTCACGCCTGTTCAAAACTTCACCTATTCCTGTAACCTATAATGTAATAAATGCTGAATAAATTTTTAGCCCAGTCGGAATTATAATGCACATTGAAAAGGAATGAATACACAAGCATTTTAGACTCCACGAAGACCATTTAATGACCATTTAAGTTAATATATTTTTATATCGCTTTTCCGATTCTAAAAAAACTTATTTATTTTTTTGAAAAATTTGCTTATTCGAAAGATGACCTTATCACTAAACTTGAAAAGGGTTACGATGGTTTGGGAAGGTTGTACGAATGAGTGAAAGAAAATATATAGCGCAACAATTAATATTAATGGAAGTCGAGGTAGGTCGAGACTAAGTTTCTAAGATCTTGTCAGCAAATAGCTCGAAGAGGGACAGGGTCCGTGACACGATCTATTCTCTCTGGCTAGCCCATCAGGGACTGTCAGTGAAGATAAATAAATAAAAAAATTTTAATGGTAATTTATGTATATTCGTTTTAAAAATTATTGAACATTTTTGACTACAAGGAAATGACCTTTCATGTAAAAATGAAATCTTAATATAATTTACATAGTCACTAATATGAATAATGTGAATATAATTAATTAGATATAAAAAAGGGATTTCAGTGTTTAATTATAAACCTTAACTCTCAGGTAATAGGGTGTAAATTAGTATACCTTTGTATAGCGTGGCGACCCGTCGCCACGGCATGCGTCGCCACGCCAGAAATCGGTTTTACGTGCGGCTATAGATGTTTCACATCAAAAAAATTCTATATACCTGCAGATGCACCCTGGTGAGATTGCCGCCGCTGCCGTGCTGGAAGTTGGCGCGCATCAAGAGGTAGAGCGTGGCGGCCGCCTCGCGCCGCAGCCACGCTGCCCGCGCCGCGCACAGCCTCACCACGGAGCTTACCACTCCCGCGCACAGAGTGCTGCCGCCTACGACACGCGTAGCATGATTAATTGGAAAGGAGGCGACGACTGTGAAACGTGCGCCACAGGTTCGAACTTGAAGTTTCACTTATGTATTATACTACTCCAGCTGGAAGCATCATTAACCGAATTGGACAATTTAGGAATATTGAAAATATTATCAGAATTGTAAAAAATACATCTAACACCATTCCCAATACAGGGGTAGACAGTGATCTACACAATTAAGTCGTCTTGAAACACCCTGCACCGAAGATATTTTTGGTACATCGTGACAGGTGGTGAGCCCGTCGCCGTCTCAATGTCCAAGCCAACGATATAATTCGTACATAAGTTTTTAAAAAACTTGGTACGAGCCTGCCACTGGGGATCGAACTCCGGTCTCCTTACTCGAAATTCCGTCCACCCAACCACTCGGTTATCGTGACTATTAGAATGGTTCCTTTATGTAAAAGAAACAAGTAGCCCTGGGGTTATAACCTCAATTTAATCTGTAATACCGTGGGTGGGTCCGCCACAATTACCAGACTCGATAAGCGGATTGCCTATTGGGGTTAAATATTTTTTGGAGATGGGGTATACCGAAAAAACAATCAATAAATATTCTCTATTTCTATTGCGACACACGCGGGAAGACAGGTGGTGGCATATTTTTAAGCCTATTATACATTTACATTATATACTGATGACCGTAAGTCATTCACACATCCAACTACACGGTCAATCATCAAGTCACTATTTAGCAGCTGAAACATTAAGCATACACACATACAGTAACTGCAGCAGTAGTCGTGAGAAAAAACCCCACCTTCGAAGAGCGTTTCGGAGTGCTGATTGATGTAGGCCCGCAAGGCAGCGAACAGGTGCCTGTAGGCGGTGTCGCTCTGCGGCAGCCGCAACAGCCGCACGTGGGGCGCGGCCGCGGCGCCGCCCGCCACGCCCACGTGCCGCATGAAGAGGCAGGCGCGGTCCACGGCCGTCAGCGCCGCCTCCGTGGCCAGCCAGCCGGCCGAAGCCACCGCGTGCGCGGACATCGCTTCCAGCTCTTCAAACGTTTTTTTTTTGAGATTTAGACGTAAGAAGTAATTGTGAAACGGTAACGCCTTATAGGTAAAGCTTATAGAAGTATTTCTATTATTGATTTAGGAACATTTCTTATTAATAAATACTATTTCGTTATTATAATCTTTTTATTTATTTATTATTCAATTCTTTTTTCTTCATCTCAGATGTACGCACACCCTTATTCTAGTTCTCACTGTCGCTTAGATTCTTCGCAACTTGGTTGCTTGGAAGAGATCGCTTTTTAGCGACAATGCCACCAATTGTATCACTGATTAATTTTATCTTTTTTTGTTTCTACGGTAAGTCTCTACGGTACAGCAGAGTTTTTCAAAACCACGCTTGGAAATCGGATTGACAATCACTGTACTGGACTCCTTGTGATGGTTATCACGCCATCTTTTAGTCTATTGCACACCGCCTATTACATTTCTGAGATTAATATATTTAAAAAAGAAACATTAATATCTCGTACCTGTTGTGACACTTGGAGTTATGAGGTTTTCTCTGTTAACAGTATTGTTCTTCTCAACAACTATAGGTGGTTCTTTGGAGAAATCAGGCGGGCTCATCCTAGCCGGCAGAGTTCTTGCTTTCATTGGCTTTGGTTTACCGTTGCAATCCGGCGTGGTCACTTTAAACTCTGATAAAATCCTCTTCTTTCCCACATATTGAAATTGTTCCGCGCAAATTCTACAAATAACCAAAACCAGTAAGTTTTTCATAATTCTGTAAGTCCACTATCGAACAAATGTCACTTAAAAAAAGCATCACCGATGGCTTTTTGATATACAAACATAACGGCCTGTTAAAGTCCACAACAGGACATAGGCCTTGCCATAATCGCCACGCTTGGCAAGCGGATTGGCGATCGCAATACCAGACCACTTGCAACTCAGACGCTGCTGCTGCCCCTCTACGGTCTTATTATTGTGGTCTCATATTTTTAGAGATGATTATCCCGCCATCTAACGGTTGCCATAATTATGTTCTAGGCTGTTTCCCTTAGTCGCCCTTTACGACACCCACGGGAAGAAAGGGAGTGGAAATATTCTTACGCCGTTACCACACGATCATTCAACCGGTCGGCTATAAGGAAAATACGCGCTAGGACGTGGAATTACGGAAATCAGCCCGTCTAATCTAATCTAAACCGGTCGCCTTCTTGACAACGTTATCTATATTCGTAAATCAATGAAAGAGGATAAGTGAGTACATTATTAGCAAGTACCGTCAAAAAATATGCTTCTCGTCAAACACTAGTTTATCATAGGGTACATTTGGAAAGATTTTCTTAGATTTAACGTGAAAGTAGACACCTCTTTACAGGAAATTGGTATGATATATACAAAGTGTTACTTATTTATACAATTACATAATTGCTAATACAATTACAATTGGCAATTGATGAATGTTGATGACGAAGTGATGAATGAAGGATAATCACAACATTTAAAATCTTATAAGATATATTTACTAAGATAACTAAAACTTAAATATGCAGACCGCTGAAGATGTTTAAGGCATTGTTGATAATCCTAACAAATACCGCTATAGATACGTTAGTTTTCATAAGACAAGAGGCATAAGTAAGAGATTTAAACGGAAACATAATGAATTATACAGGGACATTAAAATCAAGTCAATACCCATTAGTTCCTACCTAGAATATCATGTTTATCTTATTACCAAGAAAAAATAATAAATACTAAAAATAATTTAAGATCATTTTGAATCATGTTAAACATTAGTGAGTTGGTTTTTTATTCTCATGAAACAAAAGATTCTACAAATACCTTTCACATTAGAACTTACTCTAACACATTAAAGAAAGATTGCTGCTGAGCTAGTGAATGTGTCCTCCACCATTCGATAAGTTTATCTTCGTCCAAATACTTCAAGACAAAAAGGAAACACAATAGAATATCCCGCACTTCTTCTGGCGACATCACACCGAATCTGAACAGACACACGCAAAACATTGAAATTAATTTTGACTTTAACTGAGACAAAAGATAACAATGAACGAATACGAACGAATAGACATTTACCGGTTAACCTGATCACCAATTTCGCTCAAATCCAGCTTCGTATTTCTAGGAAGCGAATCGCCCCCAGACATTGTCGACACGGACTCGAGGGAACTTTGTGATATGTTATTTGTGTTATCTACAAACAAATGTGTTGCACCCAAATTAGGTGAAAGCATAGATTTTTTTAAACATATTCTAGGATGGACAAATGCATTAAAAACATGTGAACAAAAATTATTGTTTTAGTACAGTATTTCTTAGTAAGTATTTTAAGACAAACATAATTATAAAAGATAAATATATAAAATATTTAAAAAACAATACAATTCTATATCTTGGTAATTTTGTTCTATATAATACTGCTTATACATACTTGAATAATTTAGTATAATATACAGGGTGGGCCATGAATTAGTTAACATTTGAAAAAATCGTATAAAAATCCATTTAACATATTTTAGAAATCGTTTATTTACGAGAAAGCTAATTAGTTGTAATATATTTTTTAAAAATTATTTCGTCTAAATGACCACCGTTTCGGTTTTTGCACTCATCTAAGCGAGTCCTGAAGTTTTCAAATACTCTTCTGCAAGAGACCGCGAGATCGCCGACATCTCTTCGATGATTTTTTCTTTAAGTTGACACAGTGTATTCGGTTTATCAATGTAGACACGACCATTTAAATAACCCCATAAAAAGAAGTCTGCTGGGGATAGATCTGGACTTCTGGGTGGCCATGGGATGTCACCCCGTCTGAATATCAGCTTTTCCGGAAACATGTCTTTGACCACCGGCAAGGCCTCGTGTGACACGTGGCTCCATCTTGTTGAAACCATGTGTTACGATTATAGCCAGCAAATTCCAGTAGCATCGGTGCTAAGAACTCCTGTAACATTTTCACATACTCGGCAGAATTAACAGTAACTGAACGGCCTCGAGAATCTTCAAAAAAGTAAGGTCCGATGATTCCTTTTGCTGAAATTGCAGCCCATACAGTTACCTTAGGAGAGTGAAGTGGCCTCTCATGCTTAGCTTTAGGATTTTCGCTGCTCCAATACCTGCAATTCTGT
The DNA here is from genome assembly GCA_029286605.1 of Sericinus montela. NCBI lineage: Eukaryota > Metazoa > Arthropoda > Insecta > Lepidoptera > Papilionidae > Sericinus > Sericinus montela. The sequence goes on along the minus strand of JAGSMR010000012.1, from coordinate 14,640,210 downwards.
TTGTTTACATGTCCATTTAGGTGGAAATAGGCTTCGACAGAAAATAAGATGTTATGAAAATTACTGAAACGAGTTAACATTGTTTTGGCATATGGCTTACGCAAATTTAAATCATTAGGCTTTAGTTCTTGCACTAGCTGGATCTTATATGGATGTAATTTCAAATCTAATTTCAAAATACGACGTAATGATGTGCGGGATAATCCTAATTCAGCCGAACGTGTCGATAAATCTGGATCACGTCGAACAGAAGCGGAAACTTGCTGAATGTCTCTTCGCTCCGAGAAGTCCGTGGGCCGCCGGTTTGTTTCACATTTAGTGTAGATCCCGTCTCTTCGAACTTCTTCACCCATTTATTTATTAAAGGAGCACTTGGACACTGACTTAAGTCGTGTAAACCATATTCAACGTGAAATAAGCGTCTCACAGTAATGAGGGAAAAGTCGTTTAAATAAAACTGTTTCACTCAGTAAGCGCGTTGCGGCCCCGTGAAGCGATCCATTGCGACTAAATTTCCAAGAAGCGATCTAGTGCCCCCTCCCGCGACCCCGCCCACGCCCCGCGCGGCAATACTTTGCGCGGTAAGTTACATTTAAATGTTAACGAATTCTTGGCCCACCCTGTATATTATATTGTAAATCTTAAAGTTCTTTAATCTCTAAATATTACTTAAAGTTACTTATCGAGTTAAAAATATAATATATTATAAAATATAATAAGTAACAAAGACTAGAAAGAACATTATGACTCTCTTTTGACTTCATAACAGAAATTGAAAGAACTGATCACCCACAGTTATAGCCAACCACTGTAAACCATAACCAATATAAGAACAGTTATCTTTTTCGTATACCTTTTCCGTACAAGTTGCCAGACTGGATGTTCGGCGGTTCCTTGAAATGCGCCGAAGTTCTAATAGGTGTATGATCGAAATGCAAGGTGAGTCTGTTCCTTCGAGGGGTGCTGTTTGCCGAGGTCACGTCTTTCTGAGTGCTGTTGAGTACAGAGGTACCGGTTGCGTCTCCGTCTATTTTGTCATCACCGTTTTCAGCTACAGGACTTGCAAGGCTCTTTGTTACTAAGCGGTGTGCGTTGTCTGAACAGAATAACAAAAACATAATTTTAATTAAATACAAGCTACTGAGATACCAACTTCTTTCAGTAAACGTCGCTTATAACAGTTAGCATACATATATTATGAGAAGATATTCTTAAAATTATACATTAAAATTTCATGATTTTTATCGATTTTAATGTACTAAAAAAGGTCAAGTCACATTTTATGAAAATAAAATAAATTTTTGATGTTAATAATTATTGAACTCCACAGGCTTTTGTGGTAAAATATCTTGCTAAAGGTAGTTATCCCACTCTCTAATTGGTGTCGTAAGATGCCACAAAAGGAAAATGCAATATGTGATATATTTTTTAACTTTAGCTATTCCTAAAGAATTTTCAATATTCCTAAACAATTTCTTAGATATAGATACCTTCGCCGCCGGGCTAGTGAATTTAATATTTACTATCTGTTAATGGTTATAAAGTCACGATAGCCGAGTGGTTGGGTGGTCGGAATTTCGAGTCGAGAGACCCGAGTTCGATCCCCAGGTGGCAGGCACCAATGGGTTTTTCAAAAAACTTATGTACGAATATCGTTGGCTTGGACATAAAGGCGGCGACGGGCTCACCACCTGTCACGTTGTCCCGAAAATATCTTCGGTGGAAGGTGGGTCGAAGAGACTTAATCGTCTAGACTAGACCTCTGTCTACCCCTGTATTGGGAATTGCGTGAAGATATTTATTTATATTTATTATTATTTGTTAATGGTTATCATAAGTACTTAATTAAGCATGTATCTGACGGTGCTGCACAATATTTTAGGACAACATAATTATAGCGGGCATGGCCGGCGGGGAACGAACCCAGCACGATGGTGAGCCAGGGCGCGTAGAGCTGCGCGATGCGGGCGCGCGCCTGCCGCGTGCGGTAGCGGTCGTCGTGCTCGTGCTTCGTGAGCAGCGCGCGCAGCACGCACAGCGCGGACCGCCGCTTCTGCGGGGCCTCGCGCAGCGACTGCTCCACCTGAGAACCGGTTGAAAGAAAGAAAGAAAGAAAGTCGTTTATTCGTGGACCGAATACAGCACGAAGACAATATAAAATAAAATAACGAATATGACAATCCGTTATGGTTGCGGACATTTATTTTTAGAGAAAAATATACTGGCAATACCAAACAACGTTACTGGCAACACCAAATAGCATTGTCAAAATACACAAAATAAATAACATAGAAAGTCAGATAGTGGTTGGGTGGTCGGAATTTCGAGTCAAGTGACCAGAGTTCGATACCCAGGTGGCAGGCTCATACCAATGGGTTTTTTACATTATTAACAGGTTTATATTTAATTTAGGAGAAACATTTTAGGAAGGGTTATTACAATATAAATGAATACGTTGATGACAGTAACCACTGGAAATGAGGTGATCGCTCGCAACTTATTTCAAGAAGAAAAACAATTAAAGTATTTGACGTCATAAAACAAGATTGATCAAAAAAGAGGATAGCTACGGAGTAATCGACGGTTTCTTTGTTGGTCGTTTAAAAAATGACTATCGAAAAACAAACATATGATTTTCTTTGGCTAAATAAGTTATTTGATTTGAGTTTATACAATATAGTGTAGTATACACTACACTTAATACAATATCTTCTTAGTACAAGATGTACCGACATAAAATTAAATTTGGTCAATTGAACATCAGTTTTAATGATATAACACGATTAAGAATTTACAAAATCACTTGTATACCTGTTTTAGGAGAATTCCTGCCAGGAAATGCCTCATAATGAAGTCTTCAGTAAGCCTCATTTTTGCAGGATCTGAATCAAATTTAAATTATAATTTTAATAATTTTAGATCAATAATTTTTTGTAGCAATTTAAAAACTTTTTGCTCAGTTTAGCATATTATCCATAAATGAAATACTAACCTTCATCACTCTCTTTAAATAATTTGTTCGCTTGTAATGGTAAGTTGAAAGGCACATAGTGTTCGTGTGTACAAATCGTTTGTAAAAATGTAAATTTAAAGTCGAATAGCGCTTTAGGATCGCACGCTTTGAATTTGTCAAGGTATTTCTTGATTTGACGAAAAACAAAGCCCCGGTCCATAAATGACAGACATGACTGAAACAAAAGATCAATTAGAATGACATTGAATGTTGTACTGAATTTCGTGGCATATTTATAGCAACATTACCTTTAAAAATAAGGCGAGATTCTTGTTGAATATATGAGTTTGCATTGGTTGTTGTAAAATGTAGGACGGTTCAACGATAGTGATTAGTTTGTCTATGTTTTCTAATAAATCGGCGTGAAACCTTTCGTGTCTTGTCATCTGAAATAGTAATTATAAATCTAATACATAAATCAAATGTGGAGTAAGAAACGCTGCTATGTAGACTTAATACGACTTAATAAACTTCATTAATTAACCTATATTTTTAGTTAAATGTTTAGTATTGCATAATTGTCACATTTTACTAGAAAATATAAAAGAACTGAAGGACACATCATTGAGCAAAAACACGTCAATTTAAACGAGAAACGCAATAAAAACTTTTTGGTCCTTCGAGACAGGTGCCAAAAAAAAGAAACATGAATTAATTATTACCTTTATTCTTCCAGTATTTATCAAATACTGAGCCATACTCTTGATAATGATGTCAAAGAAAAAGTTTGAGTATTGCATGAATTTGTGTCCAAGTAAAAAATCTTGTTGATTGGGGTCCACAAACATGTGTAGAGGTGCAGTCAACACGGTATGCAATTTGAATTCAACACAATTAAAAACGTACTGAAAATATAGAAACAAGCTGTTTAATTATCACTAAAAATATACAATTACTATATTTATTCACACATACTGCATACCTTTACATAGCTATCCAGCAAATCTTTCCTTCCATAATCATGAATCATGTGGACGAAGTGAACAATTAATTTTACAATCTGATAGCCCATGTCGTGGGAATAGCCCTTCTCAACCGTCTGTAAGCAAACAAAAATATAGAGGCTGTCTATGAAGTGGCTTCATAAATTTAATGAACAGTTATTTTCATTACAAAAACACATTTTGATTGGAATTCGAGACAAACAATCCCAGTTCAATCCGCCAGGTGGGAGATTAGGTACCAATGGGTTTTTTCAAAACATATGATTTATATCGTTGCCCTGGATTTAAAAAAAGCACCGCAGGGCTCACCATCTGTCATGTCCCAAAAAATGACTTCGGTGGAAAGACAATTCTATCATAAAAATAGTCCACCGTACAATACAATAAAATGGTTGTTGCCCTTACCATAAGCTCAAACAGCTGATTAAAGATGGTCGGCAGAAATGCAACGAGCGAACTCAACTTGATTGCGTGCGCGGCTTTGAGTGCGTTGGTGAGCTCGTTCCAGGGCGGCGGCGACGGCGACGTGGGGGGGGAGTTGCTCCTTATGACCCTCTCCGCGTGGCTGAATAGATTGTGGAGATGCACATCTCTAGTCACCACAGTGGAGTCCAACACCAATTGGCAGCGAAATAGATGCTTTTCGCCCTCCACCCACACTATTTCCGGACCGGTGTACTGTGCAATTGTTATTTCTGTTAGTACAGTACGCTTGTATGGTAGAATTTATGATTAAAATTATTGTATTAATAAATTATCAAAATATGAAATCTTGTCTGACGTGTTTAAATTTTAATTTTTGGCGTCAACAGCCGAATAGTTCTGGGTTTGGACTGTGAAACGTAACGTCGCATGTTCAGATCCAATATTAGCCAATTCCAATATTATCGTAAACCAGTCTTGACACAGTAATGTTATTTGATATTGCTAGTATTCTTTTTTAATGCAATATGTGGGCATTTTAAACCGTAAAAACCACGTAGCTTCCAGTATACACAAGGACAAATGATCGGTGGGCGTCGTTGTGTTATATACTATAAAATTATAAATATAATAACGATATAACAAATACAGATAAATTTTATAAAAACAATAATTTATTGACTAGGCGATCTGTTTCCTCTGTCTACCCCTTCTTGGACTGTAACATTTTGAAATTAAATATATTATGTCATACAGGTATACTACAATCAAAATCGTTGAGTCATTGATCAGAATAGACATTGAATATAACATATATTACAACTGTCAGTGTTTCGCTACTTTTACAAAAAATATACATATGATTACCCCTCTGCCGAGTCCAAGAGGCTCAATAGACAGATATCCGGAGGGCAGATGTGTTGCAATAGGCAAGTTCACAATCTCCTCAACAAATTTATCATTCTTCAGCAATGACACCCAGGCATAACTGAAACAGAGAATAAATTTAAGAGTCCAATATCCAAGTGGTTGGGTGGTCGGAATTTCGGAAGTTCTTCGGAAGGTCGAAATTCGAGACCCGAGTTTGACCCACAGGTGGCAGGATTGTACCAATGGGTTTTTTCAAAAAACGTATATACGAATTTATCGTTGGCTTGGACATTGAAACTGCGACGGCCTCACCACCTGTCCCGAAAATATCTTCGGAGTGAGGTGGGTCTAAGGGACTTCATTGTCTAGTCTAGACCTCTGCCTACCCCTGTATTGGGAATTGCGTGAATTTATTTATTTATTTATATAATTTTATACAAGAAATTAGTTATTTGAATATTTATGTGTTAGGAAAACTTACCCAATACATGTTTCAACATTGCTGTCGTTCTTCTTCGTTAAATCACAGGAGATATGATGGAACGTGAAGAGCAGATGATGTCTAGGTGTGACTGTAGCCGGCAAACGTATTTTCGCTTCATCGCACCAACTCGGATTTGCATTGTGATGTAAAACCGCGCAGCGATATTGAGATATCATTCCAGTGCGGCCATATATCACCTGAAAAGGTTTTGTTTGTATTTTTTTCAAATATATCTGCTAACATGATACAAAGAATGACAGCTATGAAACAGTATAATGAACATTTGAATAAAATAAAAAAAAGTATAAAAGAATAAAATAAAAGTCACGATAGCCGAGTTGTTGGGTGGTCGGAATTTCGAGTCGAGAGACCCGAGTTCGATCCCCAGGTAGCAGTACCAATGAGTTTTTCAAAAACTTATGTACGAATTTCATCGTTGGCTTGGACATAAAGGCGGCGACAGGCTCACCACCTGTCACGTTGTCCCGAAAATATCTTCGGTGGAAGGTGGGTCAAAGGGACTTAATTGTCTAGACTTGACCTCTGTCTACCCCTGTATTGGGAATTGCGTGAATTTATTTATTTATTTATATAATTTTATACAAGAAATTAGTTATTTGAATATTTATGTGTTAGGAAAACTTACCCAATACATGTTTCAACATTGCTGTCGTTCTTCTTCGTTAAATCACAGGAGATATGATGGAACGTGAAGAGCAGATGATGTCTAGGTGTGACTGTAGCCGGCAAACGTATTTTCGCTTCATCGCACCAACTCGGATTTGCATTGTGATGTAAAACCGCGCAGCGATATTGAGATATCATTCCAGTGCGGCCATATATCACCTGAAAAGGTTTTGTTTGTATTTTTTTCAAATATATCTGCTAACATGATACAAAGAATGACAGCTATGAAACAGTATAATGAACATTTGAATAAAATAAAAAATAAGTATAAAAGAATAAAATAAAAAATTATAAAAGAATAAAATAAAAGTCACGATAGCCGAGTTGTTGGGTGGTCGGAATTTCGGAAGTTCTTCGGAAGGTCGAAATTCGAGACCCGAGTTCGATCCCCAGGTGGTAGTACCAATGAGTTTTCAAAAACTTATGTACGAATTTCATCGTTGGCTTGGACATAAAGGCGGCGACAGGCTCACCACCTGTCACGTTGTCCCGAAAATATCTTCGGTGGAAGGTGGGTCAAAGGGACTTAATTGTCTAGACATGACCTCTGTCTACCCCTGTATTGGGAATTGCGTGAAGATATTTTTTTTTTGAATAAAATAAAATAAATAAATATCTTCACGCAATTCCCAATATAGGAGTTGTCAGAAGCCACGATGACGATATAAAGAATGTAATTCAATTCCTAGTCCAGGGCTAGACAGAGGTCTAGTCTAGACAATTAAGCCTCTTTGACCCACCTTCCAACGAAGATATTTTCGGGACAACGTGACAAGCGGTGAGCCCGTCGCCGTCTTTATGTCCAAGCCAACGAAATAATTCATACATAGGTTTTTGAAAAACCCTTTGGTACGAGCCAGTCACCTGGGGATCTACCTCGGGTCTTTTGTTTCAAAATTCCGACCACCCTACCACTCGGATTTTTTTTAAATATATTTAACAAAAATAAATAGCTCACTGACAATAAAACAGAAGCTAATGATTTTATTTCTGAAAGTGATTAATTAAGCAACAATTGGCACATAAATAACGATAGCTAGCCCCGAGGCCTCGATATTTTCATTTACGATAAGCTTCCTATGCTACGTGGTACAATTAATGACAATTTATCACGCGACAAAACAGAACAGACGAGATGAATACATTTCTCCAAAATGTTAAAAATGGAAGGACCAACAAGAATCCAACAACATCGCGCGGTTTCAGTATGACGTTATTATTGTTCCAAATTACGTATACGTTACGTATATGTTGATATAATGCAGGGTTCCTCACAAGGTATTATTATCGTCAACTGAACACACATATTCTATACTTTTAAATTTAAGGATTATCTGAAGTATTCTACTTAACATTTTTAACTCATGAAATAAAAAAAGTATAATATTTTAAATATCTTTTACTTTAAAACAGCAGCTTACCTGTAATAGTGTTGATTCAAAAATTATTTTTTTTAAGAGAAGAAATATAATAAATCGGTATGAGCAAACTTCAAAAACTTACCTGCAATGGTTTGTTGTCTCCTGTGTCGTTCTCTCTCAGCTCAATAGAGCAGGCAATGTTTCTCGCACGCGCGAACATCTTCTGGGATTCGAACGTCAAGTACAACGGGCGCACGTACAAATGGTGAATGTACGCAGCATACGGTTGCTCCGGTTCTACGTTGAGTGTCGCCAGCTCTAATGTGAGCGGCGATGTAGGCGGCAGTGGAAACGGCTTTAAAGCAGCGTAGGAGCTTGTCATGCAATCTATGCAAAAAAAATACAAATTCATAAAAAAACGAAGTCGCGATGGCCAAGTGGTTGGGTGGTAGGAATTTTGAGTCAAGAGACCCGAGTTGGATCCCTAGGTGGCGGGCTCGTAGCAATGGGTTTTTCAAAAACTTATGTATGAATGATATCGTTGGCTTGGACATAAAGATGGCGACGCGCTTACAGGTAGTAACGTAGTCCCGAAAATATCTTCGGTGGAAGGTGGGTCAGAGACTTAATTGTCTAGACTAGACCTCTTTCTACCCCTGTATTGGGAAATGTGTGAAGATATTTATTTTTTATTTATTAATATTTAATAAAAAAAATTAATTGTAATTTAACTGTATTAATTAGGAAATTAACTGTATTAAGTAGGCATTTGAACAACAATTTCATGATGGTCGATCAAATTAGCATAAATCTTTAACGCAATTAGCCATAATCTTTTAACGCCTGCGTTCTATTTACGTCTCCGTGGTCGAGTGGCGTGTACTGTTTTTAAATATTTCGCCAGTTCTGAGGATTTGATTCCCGGACGGGTCAACGTAGAAAACCACTTTTACTATATTATCTTTTACTTATTACTTCTCTTTCACTTTTACTTATTATAAGTCACGATAGCCGAGTGGTTGGGTGGTCGGAATTTCGAGTCGAGAGACCCGAGTTCGATCCCTAGGTGGCAGGCACGTACCAATGGGTTTTTCAAAACTTATGTACGAATATCTTTGGCTTGGACATAAAGGCGGCGACGGGCTCACCACCCGTCACGTTGTCCCTAAAATATCTACGGTGGAAGGTGGGTCGAAGAGACTTAATCGTCTAGACTAGACCTCTGTCTACCCCTGTATTGGGAATTGCGTGAAGATATATTTTTTTTATTATTTATTATTACTATAGTATCTTAAACCGAGGTGTTTGTGGTACCTTCGTGATTTTTGATTCCATAACATAAATGCTTTTGTTACTTTCTTTTGGATCAGGAAAATGTATGCGGTATTGTCCCGATCCACTTATATCTTTTTATGTTAACATTAATATTCAACTACGAGATACATGTATGTCTATGAATAATATAAACTTTAAGCAAGTGTGCGCCTGTATTATAATATGGATTTTTTGGTTTATAAGACGAAATAAATAAATAAAATATCGTACTAGGTATAGGTTCGTTGCTATATTGTATGTTAATGCTCAGCCACCCAGGTACCACACTGAGTTTCGCTAACTTTTCAGGTTTTCTGTAGTCTGATAGAATCTTCACTAGGTCATCATCGGACATTTTATTTGGCTCTTGGCGGTATATAGCTGGAAATTCTGGCGTGGTATCCAAATCATTGCTGTATAGTCTGAAAATGAAGAAAACAAATAATTGCGTTCCTTTAAAAAGCATTCCAATATTTATTTTTAGAAAGTTACCTGAATAATGGTTTAGCCGCCCAAGCAAAAGGCATTCTATAGTTTCCAACGCGATTTGCGTACGCTTGTACCGACTTGTGAACTTTAAGTCCTAATCGTGGGTCTTTGGTAGCCTTGAGATATGGTTCCAGTACTTGATTCACATGACCTTGAAGAATTTTGTCAATCTTCACTACCACGAATAACTCTGGGTGGGGATTATTCACTGACAACACCACCTAGATGGAAATAATATTTTAATAATCACAATATGTGATTTTTGATTTAACTACAATACACTGAAAATGCAAAAGCAACTATAGCAGAGAATACTTTAATGGCATACAGAGTTGTACTAAACCTCGTTAACCTTTTTAATATGAGATCAAAATACAAGGGATCTGACACTTTGTGACTATCTTTAACACAAAAAAAGAAAGAATTGAACCGGTAGAAGCAGGCATCGGCTTTTACATTAGCCTTGCAGAATAACGGTGCGAAGTGTATGCATCTTAAGCACTTGCATTTCGTCTAGTAACGTCTAGTAAACGAGGTATACGCAGTTCTCATTCCTCGTTTTCTATCCCTTCCCCAATTTTTTTCCAGGGCTGTAAAGCACCTACATCAACTCTGGTATTGCCAGACTTACATGGGCTTCGGCAATCACTTACTATCATGAAGTAATCTGTTCGTTTGTGTTCATCTCATTGTAAATATAAACTAAGATTTTCATTTTATTAGTCATATTTGTTTGAGATATCGTCAAGCATTAAAATATATACAATAAATAAGCGATGGCAAATTTAGCAAAGAAAAGAAAATATCTTCACGCAATTCCCAATACAGGGGCAGACAGAGCTCTAGTCTAGACAATTAAGTCCGTTTGACCCACCTTCCACCGAAGATATTTTCGGGACAACGTGACAGGTGGTGAGCCCGTTGCCGTCTTTATGTCCAAGCCACCGACATAATTCGTACAAAGTTTTTGAAAAACCCATTAGTACGAGCCTGCCACTTGGGGATCGAACTTGGTTCTCTTGACTCGAAATTCCGACCACCCAACCACTGGGCTATCGTGACTCAAATTAAGCAATGCGGAATAAAAGGATCAAACCTGTTTCTTTGATCTGAACCAGTCGTCTGGTATTTGTTTAACATCTAACTTAACATCGTAGCTAAAATTCTCGACTAATGACTTTGTGCATTCTGTTTCTTTGACTAGATCCCTTACAGCAGCGTGATTGAGGTCAAAATGGAAGTCCTCAGTCAGTTTTTTGCCACTGCGCGCGTCATAAAGCGCGAGATGTGTAAAATATGGCTCTACTTGACATAGGAGTTCCTTATCGCCATCTATAGGCGCTTGTAACCTAAATTTTAAGCTTTCGCACTTGAGCAAAATTCTTTGGCCAAAATGTTCTCTGCAAATTGAATAAAATATTAAAGTTACGAACTTATTTGTAATAAATACTTTAGTTCAGTAAACTCAGAGGAAATAAGTTGTGTCATATAACATATCCAGTGTTTATCTTTTTTATTTTAGATAAAACACTATGATGATTGATCCGTGAAGAACCAGCCCCATTATTAATATTACTAATATTTGTTTTTTTATTAAAACTCAAAAACAGTTACAAACGTACACGTTTACCTTGACCCATTCAAATAGAACGATAAATTGATGCGATTCTGGTTTAAAAGAAATTATAAAAATAAGAATGACATTTGAAATAAAACTTTTAATATGCATCCTACTCGTTTTACTGTCGTATAAATTAATGATTTTGTCGAAATAATAGATTTTTTGAAGAGAATAGAAATAATAAATATAAAGAGAAGCACGTAAAGAATTAAAATTGAGTTAAATGGCATGCACCGAAAATAATTCTTTAATGGCAGAAAAGTTTAATTAATATCATAATATAGTAAGGAGATATAAGCTGTACACATGCCTCTGCGACCTCTTTTCATCTATACTCGTGTGTAAATAACAGCGGTCTTACTGGAAAGTGTTTAATCATTTCTTTTCATATACCATGCATCAAACAATCATCAGAGTCAGTTAAAATCTCAGGATATACCAATATCCTGTTGCTCTCTAGCAAGAGAGACGCTCTATATCTTTTTCAGATTGTGTTATGCTTGCCTTCGTAAGTTAGCACATCAATATAATATACAATTATTGCAGCATTTGCGTTCAGTTATTCTTTGGTCTGGGTATAATCATGTTTTGGATTAAAATGCCGCCGTTTAGGGTCGAATGTGATAATAAACTGGGCATTACTCTTTGAGCATTCCTAAGCCAATACACGATTACGAAATACGTAACGGCCGATAAAAATCTATTCATAACTACGGAGGATTGGATTTTAACTCACGCTTGACAAGTGGATTGGTGATCGGTACCAGATCGCAAAATTAAGACGCGTTTCTGCTTACCGGTATGCTTACTTTTTGTAGTATTTTTCTAAATGGGAGCAGTTGCATTTTTAAAGGTTTTTTAAATGTTCTTTTAGTTTACTCTTACTGTACCCACGAGATGAGAACGAATTGTTACAACATAAAACACAAAAATTTGGTAAGAAGAATTTCGTACTTGAATGGTTCCAACTGTGGTTCGGGGGAGGGCGTCCGCTTGTACGGCAAATAAAATATATTAGAGCGGCACTCGTTCCTCGCAGCCGCTATGGACATATCGGTCTCGCGTGAATAGCGCATCAGCAAAGGATTCATACTGTGTTCCAGGCCTTTTAGAGTCCCGTAAGTTGGAGGAGGTGGTTCCGCAGTCAGTGATATGTCCGCATCTAAATTGAATTTTTCTTCTTAAATTCGACTTTATCATCTCCATAAACGTATATGCCATTTAAAATTGCAAACATGCAACGACCTTGAATCGCCATCCGTTAAAAGCAAGTTGGCGCCAAAAATTTTAACAATGACCTAGAAACGTCTAATTATACTAATGGAATTAATAAGTTTTATTATTGCACTATGCATGTTAAAAACAAAATGTGAAAATTTTTGTTATTTATATAAATATGTAAACTTAATTATTACAAAAGAAGTTTATGTACATTTGTATAGTTTACATACCTTTGTCTAAAACTTCCTCTGTTTGATGATTTTCTTGATTATCCTTTTTTAAAGCTGCTTTAAAAGCATTTATCCATTCATTCATTTCTTCCTCGTTTTCAGTAGCAAATGTGTACCCTTTATTACCTGCCATTCGTAGTTCAAAGCAGAATCGACCACGTTTTGTGTTCTAAAATTTAAATTCGATAGAATGTAGAGTATGTGTAATATACACGATGTTTCAATTGGATTTTAAGATTCGAAATCACTTACTTTAACAACATCTGAACAGAAATCCATAACAATAGTGAGCTTCGTGTCGGTTTTCTTCTCGTCTTTGTACACTTCAAGAATATAAGCGCCGTCAGCTTCTCTAACCATTGAGCAATATCGTTTTTTAAACGACTTTGAAGCGAGGTTGCTAAATATCCTATCTGAGCCGATTTCGGGTCCCTTAAGCAAGTACCCTTCTTTGGTACCAACATCAACTTTGGCTGCTTGAGCTTCATTATCGCTTTCGCTTTCCGCGTCTATGTCATACACTTCTTCCGTCAATTTGTTGTTTAAAGGTCTGATGAGAAAATAGAAATTTTCGTCTTACGCAGCGTTTGAAGTAAAAAGGTACTTATGATGGAACTGTTTTATACTAAAACTTAACTAATTATCATTACATCGAAGCAATGTGAAATGTTTTAGGTCAATCAGTCACTAAAAGATGTGGTAAATTTAACATTTAAAGGTGGTGCCAGGTCCGGGATCGAACTTGGGTCACTGCCTATAAAACATGCCCCATGATCACTAGGCTAACACAGCTCTACAATAACAAGACAAAATGTTAATAAAAAAACAGAGAAAAAACAACTACCAAAGATAAACAGAAGAAAACAGCATTAACTTAAGCCATATGCTTGCAACTTTAATATATACTTAACATGAGGATTGTAAGACAGTAGGAAGCCCCACATTATACGTTTACTATTTCATGTCGCTACTTTTCTTCTCATTCGTGTTTACATCTATGTATAATTTAATTTGTCTATGTATACAGATACCACTGGAGAAAAGAAATATACCGATTATTCAGATGGCGTCATAGTAGACATTATCTACAGTGTTTACAACTAGTTTCTGCCCGAAGCTTTCACCGAATTCCTTCGAATACCTAGAAATAATTGATGACTCAATTTCCCTATTATTTCTATTTCTTATAATAAGTATTAAAAAATAGGATATCCGTGGAGTTTTCTTCGCCGAATCTTCTTCGACAAATGTACAAATGTTTGTTAGGCAGGTAACATGTACAAGTTTTCCCTCATCTCCAGTGTATTAAATCAATCATAATGGCGATGCATTGGGAATTTTGTACTTAGTTGTAAATAGTTTGTAAATTTAGACTATCGCCTTGGATACTACATGCCTACCACGATTTAATGTTCAGTAAACAGTTATCTGCATTACGTAGCCCTTAACAAATTTTCTTCCGCTTCCAGAAACCTAACACCGCAAACGCTGCTACGATCGGTGGTTTCATTTGATATTTTTAATACCGCGTCTGTAGTCAGTGCCTCTCAAGTTCCTGAGCTCCTTCTTACAACATCCACGATAAGGCTAGGATATATCTCATGTCGTTACCTATTTTAGTCATGAATTATAATCGTTATTATAAACATATTAATTAATCATAAACTAATATATGTAGCATTACACGACTTTTTACTTTGTAACTTAAATAGCTATTGCATTAGAAGAGCACGCAAAATATTATTTCTAAGATAACAATAAAGACTGTCATTATGACAATGTCAGACCATATACGTTCCATAACACTAAAACAGTTAACAACGAGACGTTATTACATATTTTAAGTAATTAAAGTGTATTTATTTAATTCATAACGAACAGCCTAGCAATGATGTAAAAATGGGATCAAATATCAACAGAGGAAACAATACCGTAACTCAAAAAATCCTATTGGACTTCCGTGACCATGAAAAGTATGTTAATTGTTACGCTAATGAGCAAACGAGCTGATTTGAGGAAAGTTGGACGCGCTTATGTTCAGTTTCGACCACAATTAAAAATAAATTTATAAATGATATATTAGCAGTCCGTAATTGATAAGAATTCTTAGTTAAAATGTCTGAATATGTAATTATTATTATGCTTATTGTTATCAATTTTTGCGATGAAAACTTTTTAGCCACGATAGTGATTTTTTTTTTGATGGGAACTAAAAAGCGCAAGGCCGTGAGGGGAATTTCTTTTCCTCTGAGAAGTAGCTGGGAGGAAGGAGTCCGAGAGTAGCTTCTACTTTCTGTCAAAAGGGAGTCTCTAAAGTAAAAAGTTTCAGTTTAGCCGCGTGGAGTTCCACGTACCCTTCTCGCACATACTTAATTGCATTTTTCAATAGGTATTTTGGATCTTTTATGTATAGATAGAAATAGAAGCCTCACTGTCGTTTAAGAATGAAATTAATTACTTATCTTTACGTAAGTGGTTTATTTACCAAATCACACATGTAAGAGAAGCATATATATACACAATCATATGTGTGCATAAGTTACGTTAATGGATGTGACAGTATAAACAATTGTAAACGCGATAAGTCCGTCCGCAAACCACAACCGGAAGTATGGACATAACATACATTTATAAAACTAAGCACATAATTATATAAACGAGTATAATCTCTTCCCATGTTAAGTCGTTTCGCCGGAGTATTTGAACTTTCGTTCTTTACGACTTTTTTCTTTTAACTTAAAAATAGATTAAAAAGAACACAAATAATACATACATACTACTTAATAAGCGCTTAATATAATACCAAAGAGGAAGAATAGCAACAAGTATTACCATATTCGCGTAATCTCTCACATAGTGCGTTCCGCTGAGTGATTATTTGAAGACTTGGGAACTACCTAATCTTCCCTTGTCGTGAACTAGTCTAGACACTACAGCTTAGTTGTTCACAGGGTGCGGTTCACAGAAATACTAGTAATGTTACTAGTATTCATGTGAATTATGTTATTTAAGATTTAGCATTGATATTCTTTTGAACTAAAAAAGTAATAATGTAAACTTTGACTTAAACTTTTTATTATGCACTAATGTCTATCATACATTAATAACTACATAAATTTTCTGGGACTCCATCTTTTTTTATAATGTGTACTACAAAAAAAGTTTGACTAAAGTAGCTCCATAGCTGTGTAGAACACTAGCATGAAGAAAACTAAGTGAGATTTGGTCCACCCTCAGATATAACTACTTTGATTTGTTTGAATAAAAATACAAACTTTGTATGTTTGTTTGATTTAAATGAATTTCAAAAAATAAAAAATCTGGCACACAAACCGTGTCTTGATAATTGTGACCACTACTAAAAGCCAAATCAGTCAAATGTAACTCTGTGATGTTACCTGTAACATCTGGTATTTATTTATGTTGGTAAATGTGTAACAATTACCTTGGTAAATTGAGGTAAGTCCCCGAGTAACTATTGTATTTGTAGTGAATAAGATTCCAACTGGAGGCGTAGCTAAGTAATGCTTGTCTTGTCAGTAGAGGACAGGTAGCCGCAGTCCTCACATCCGGAACAGCTGTAGTTACTGTACGCCATCGTCGAGGAAGAACTACACTCTAAAGATAACATTTTTAAAGTAAATAAAATGTTTCATATATTCATCATGACAAGAAATTATAAGTTTTATATTTTTACAAAAAACATGAACAATTTACTTACAGAAACATCATCAGTAGGATATAAGAGAATGTCTCTAAGGGGATCATTGAGCAGCAATGTTTTGTTCTCTTGGATATATTGTTCAAAGTCAAGAACAGTACACTTGTTGGCAAGAATGTTCTGTAATAATCACACAAATAAGTCTGTGAGATAATGTGTATTACATATACAATGAAAAAATATACCCTTGATTATTACAAATTAATTAAACTAAGAAATAAAGCTAATGTCATGTATTCAACATTTTTAATAGATATGTATACTTCATGTCCTAGAAAGATAAATATAATAGTATGTAGATCAGAATCACTGCAGAAGATAGGACTCTCCCATGAGGAGAATTTGCTAAGGTAATTCCAATTGCAGATCTCACAGATGTTGCTGACTCTCACAGGTCTACTTATTTTTGATCTGGTGTTTGTTAAAAGGGTTGTCCTACCATAAATATAATGAATTTTTGGCATCTGATACCTCTATAATTTTCTGGCAAATGTTCAAGCCCACCTCATCATCTATTATTGTAAACCAAAACAGACAAAAGCATTGCAGCTTAGTTGGAGTGGTTTATGGGAATATTAGTAACTCCTTTAATTTTTTTGGTTTGGTTTCATTTGTATCCTTTTTTTCTATTGAAAAAAAAAATATCTTCATACACTTCCCAATACAGTGGTAGACAGAGGTTGAGTCTAGACAATTAAGTGCCTTCGTCCCACCTTCCACCGAAGATATTTTCGGGGACAATGTGACAGGTGGTGAGCCCATCGCCATCTTTATGTCCAAGCCAACAATATTCGTACATAAGTTTTTGAAAAACCCATTGGTACGAGCCATTTTTCTATTGCGATTAATATGTTTCTTTCTTTCTTATATCAGAAATATAAAAAATAAGAAATATGTAATAAGTTAATCATGGATCAATTTGGGTGTTGTAACAACTTAGGGAAAAGCCTGTACCAGATCAATATTAACCATACTAGTAACAGGCAGCAGCATCTATGATGTTATGTGTAGCAATTATGTCTACTACTATACATTTTATTAAATATGTATTCAACAAAATGCTCTACAGCCATAATATAATTCATAGCCTTGTTTTTACAAATCATATCATACAATAAGTATCAATGTTATATAAATATTATAATGAATCAAATTTAACAATGGCAATATAGCAGTACTCATATAACACAGCTCATGTATGTAATACTAAGTATATTTATAAGAAAAAATAACAAAATATTTCAAAAAAAGGAAAAGGATATAGGTATGGGGAAAATAATAATTTATGAATAAATATAATAAATGGTAGTTAAATACGGATAAATTATTAAGAAGTTATCATCATAATATATATTTAATTTATGTTACAAATATTATTTTAAAAAAATAACTTCTAAATTATCATAATTATATTACTTTAACAAATTTTAAACATGTTTTATATGTAATAAAGTAGATACCTGTGATTTTTAAGCTTTATAAGATTATTTCAATTACATTAAAATTTTAAACAGAAATTTAACTCCACCATAAATAAAATACAAATATTTACCTCATATTCGGCGCCATTCTTCTTAGTCTTAGAATTCACAGGAGGCATTATGAATTAGCCGCGATACATGATGTGATTCTTAATTCCTTATTCTTTTTAAGGATTAAATTTTAAAACGCCGAAGAACATTGCGAATAACAACACTCCCTGAAAGCCGAAAATTTTTAGGCGAATATGAATGAGAACCGACAATTTGACAGGAGGCGGTGGCACTGACTGACTGACTGACGCATACAGTGTTGCCAAGTCAAAGCTTTATAAGTCGTCAAAAATTTTAAGCTAAGTAGTCAAATGCTGACTTTATCAAATTGAAATACATACTGTTATCTGATTGGGAATTTACTTCCGAGACCTGACCTCGAGTGTGTGAAAATGCTTAACTAGGCACGCGCCAACTTAGACGGGAAAAGAAGCATACAAAAATAGCCCAGAAATTCGCATAGAAAACAAGGCGTGTGTTTGGGTTAGAAGGAAAGGAAAAAACTCAGTTTCTGTATTATCTTTGCTCAGAGTAACTTCGATATTTCTGATTCCAATACTCAAGTTCTTAGTGGATGCTTGTACCTAACGAGTAATGAGCATTTCAATCTAGGGTCAGTTTCCGTTTTTCACTTCGTTTTTCCTGCGACAAATATATTACTTTACTATAACATAATTAAATTCATTATATATAATTTACCATCGCTAGTTATTTTTATTTAGAATGAAATAAAAATAAAAAGTGCTCACCAAAAGAGTTTTTAGTAGTCATTCGGCATAGAAAATTGTCTAAGCATGTGTGCACAAAAATTACAATTTATTTTAGCAATTTTTTTTAAAGGTACTATTAAAAATGCTAGGCGCTTCGAATAAGATGTAATTAAATTAAATATTGTCGTAACTAAATAGTAATAATAATAAATTTCTTCTCGCATAGTGATGGGCAATCTTTTGTGTCTATACAACAGATTGCCAAGTGGCATGATCCTTACGAGGAGGGATAAAAAAAAAATAAAAACTGGCTGACATAGCTCAAATACATATTTCTAATATTAATAAAGAAAAATATTCGATTCTCTTTTGTTTTTTTCTGAATGTTATTTGTTAACAACTAGTTATTTGTTTACTTCGTGTCGGAACAGGTTCTCGAAAATGGAGAAAAACGAAGTGTGAACCGTTATTAAATACGTTTAAAAAAGTCAACGACATAAGAGATTGATTGCGATTTTGAGGCAACATTAACAGAGTCTGCTCTGCCCTATTCCATTTTCGCAAGGTGGGCTTCTCAGTTTCGAATAGGGAAAACGAGCACGGAAGATGAACATCGTTGCGGCCGTCCATCGGCGTCAGTAACCCAAGAAAATGTTGCGAAAGTTGAGAAACTTGTATTCAGCGATCGAAGAGTTACAATCCGATAATTAATTCAAGAAACGGGCATTTCATATGGAAGTAGTACCCAACATAGGTGCCGAGAATGTTAACTGACAGTCAGAAACAAAATCGACTTGACATTCCGAAGATTTGTTGTTGGACAAGTTTCAAGAAGATTCTGAAAACTTTTTGTCTCGTTTTTAACAATGGACGAATTATGGGTCCATCATTTTGATCGTTTCGTGTCGTGGCATCGGCTGCCAAGGTTATGGCCTCAATATTTTGGGACTCCGAAGGGATATTATTCATTGATTACCTGGGGCATGGAACCACTATTGCAGGCCTATATTATGCAGTTTCAATTCCCAAGTTGAGGAACGCCATCAAAGAGATAAGGAGAGAGAAACTTCGAAGGGGCATGCTGTTCCATCACGACAACGCACCCGCGCACATGTCGACAGTTTCGATGGCTGCCATTCAGCAAGCTAGCTTGGAATTGGTTAACAACCCCTTATTCAACAGAACAGGCATTTGTATCTGGTCCCCAAATTGAAATTATACTTAAGAGAAAACAGGTACGTAAATGATAACGAGGTAATGGATGCAGAGGAGAGCTTTTTGCAGGACCAAGACAAACTTTTTTTTTGAAAGGGATTGAAGACTTGGAAAAGCGCTGGACTCGGTGTATAAAGAGTCTCTGAGAGTATGTAGAAAAATAAATTATTAAGTTATCAATAGTCATTATATTTTATCTTATTCTCACTATTTTTAATCCCTCGTTGTACATACCTCTTTTGCTTCTTTGAAATTTATAATTTTCTTCATTTATCCGAGTACAATTGACCCTCCGCCTTAAAGCAACTTGCTCATATGGTCTCCCAAAAGTCAGTCTCAGCCTATCTAATCTTACGTCATATGTTAACTTTTACGCTATATGTTTTCTTTACCAATCGGTCATCACACTTCGGATTTGAAGAAATCTCAACGTGCTCGATCTCGGCGGCGCTCGGTGTGCAATTTTTACAACACCCGATCTTTTGACCAACGTAGACAAGGTATCGTGGACCTTGTTCCCGGCAACCCCGTGCCTGCCTATTCATCTAAATCACATCTTCCATCCTGGGTAGCCAAAGCGTAGACATTACTGTTTTACCCATATTTCACATTAGAATTCAAACGGAGACCTTTATTTTCACATTCCTCTTTCACACATGTGACTAACGTCTGCAGTTATTTTTTTTATTGGATTGGGGGGTAAACGAGCAGGTGGCCCACGTGATGGTTATTAGTGGAATTTGTGATTGGTGGAAGTGATTACCGCCGCCCATGAACACTTGTAATACCAGAGGAATAGCAGATGCGTTACCGGCCTTTGAGAAAGGTATAAAAATAGGCTCTTTTCTTGAAGGTTCCTAAGTCGTATCGCTCCGGAGCAGCACATTCCATAAAGTGCAAGTGCGTGGCAGAAAATTCCGCGAAAACGCACTGTGGTGGTATGGCAAGCATCAAGGTGGTGATGATGGTATTTTAAATATGCCGTAAGGTTCAATGGTGAAATTTAGTGGCTGGGATTAATCCAAGCAATTTCTCAGAGCACTCCCGTGGTAAATCTTGTAAAAGATGCAAAATGCAACATCACTCTCTACACAACTCTACGCAAAGCTTTCTTATTTCATCTAGCCGATCAGAGACATGGTAGTCGACGATTCGAGCCGCTCTTCGTTGGATACGGTCAAATGGAAGGAGCTCACATTGGGATCCCCGGCCCAGAGATGAGAACAGTACTCCATGTACGTAACCCGAAACTATGGGGAAACTAAGACAGTGACGAAGCAGAAGAATCCCTTTAGCCTTTGTTATTTTGAGTCATTATTATATATTAGTATAAAGTATCAATAAAAACGCTTGTTTCATACTTTTAAAGTTTTATTTTTATAGATATCTTTAAATTGTATCATATTGACGACCTCCGTGGACGTGTCCACGCCGGTTTTCATGGTATCGTCAGCTCTGGGGTCCCGGGTTTGATTCCTGTCTGGTCAATGTAGAAAATACTTTTTCTACATTTTCTCGGGTCTGGTTGTTTGTGGTATCTTCGTTGCTTCTGATTCCATATTAAAAGTGCTTAAGCTGGTTACTTTGGGATCAGAGCAATGTATGTGATTTTGTCCCTATCTACCTATATCTATAGTCTTTGGTGTATGAAACAAAATGTTAAAATTGTTTCAACTCCCACGGTCTCCTACACTCACAATATCTTAAACTTAATTGTTTAGTTGCCATATCATCAAATGCTTTCTTCTTTAGACTTTCTTTAAACTTATCAATAGACTTCCCCAGTTGCGTAGCATAAGTCACTAGAACCCGCTCTCTATATAAAATTTTACGTTCCGAATAATATTGGAGCATGCTTAAAAGGGTAACATTATTAAATAATATTAAACAAAGCATGGATTATAATATAAACATGACTACATGACAGAGTTGGTAGAAGAAAACGGTCATCGGTAATCGTTAAATCGTTCTTTTCCGTACGAAACAATGTTGTCAATTATAGCCTATATGCAGTCAAAGTGTATATATTTTGTGTTATTATTGCAACAATGTACGCGTAACGCTGCTTGCTGTTTTTCCAGATTCTACCAGTAGTTTTTGGCTCAAAATATCGTTCAGAGTTATATACAATAACATATAAATATATTAAATACTCAAAACATACGGAACTATTTTCCAGCGCGAAATTATCTTGATGGCGCATTCAAAAGCATAGACGTGTTATATCAATAAAAAAACGCTTGTTTCATACTTTTAAAGTTTTATTTTTATAGATATCTTTAAATTGTATCATATTGACGACCTCCGTGACGTCCACGCCGGTTTTCATGGTATCGTCAGCTCTGGGGTCCCGGGTTTGATTCCTGGTTCGGTCAATGTAGAAAATACTTTTCTACATTTTCTCGGGTCTGGTTGTTTGTGGTATCTTCGTTGCTTCTGATTCCATATTAAAAGTGCTTAAGCTGGTTACTTTGGGATCAGAGCAATGTATGTGATTTTGTCCCTATCTACCTATATCTATAGTCTTTGGTGTATGAAACAAAATGTTAAAATTGTTTCAACTCCCACGGTCTCCTACACTCACAATATCTTAAACTTAATTGTTTAGTTGCCATATCATCAAATGCTTTCTTCTTTAGACTTTCTTTAAACTTATCAATAGACTTCCCCAGTTGCGTAGCATAAGTCACTAGAACCCGCTCTCTATATAAAATTTTACGTTCCGAATAATATTGGAGCATGCTTAAAAGGGTAACATTATTAAATAATATTAAACAAAGCATGGATTATAATATAAACATGACTACATGACAGAGTTGGTAGAAGAAAACGGTCATCGGTAATCGTTAAATCGTTCTTTTCCGTACGAAACAATGTTGTCAATTATGCCTATATGCAGTCAAAGTGTATATATTTTGTGTTATTATTGCAACAATGTACGCGTAACGCTGCTTGCTGTTTTTCCAGATTCTACCAGTAGTTTTTGGCTCAAAATATCGTTCAGAGTTATATACAATAACATGATAAATTATTAAGTTATCAATAGTCATTATATTTTATCTTATTCTCACTATTTTTAATCCCTCGTTGTACATACCTCTTTTGCTTCTTTGAAATTTATAATTTTCTTCATTTATCCGAGTACAATTGACCCTCCGCCTTAAAGCAACTTGCTCATATGGTCTCCCAAAAGTCAGTCTCAGCCTATCTAATCTTACGTCATATGTTAACTTTAACGCTATATGTTTTCTTTACCAATCGGTCATCACACTTCGGATTTGAAGAAATCTCAACGTGCTCGATCTCGGCGGCGCTCGGTGTGCAATTTTTACAACACCCGATCTTTTGACCAACGTAGACAAGGCATCGTGGACCTTGTTCCCGGCAACCCCGTGCCTGCCTATTCATCTAAATCACATCTTCCATCCTGGTTAGCCAAAGCGTAGACATTACTGTTTTACCCATATTTCACATTAGAATTCAAACGGAGTCCTTTATTTTCACATTCCTCTTTCACACATGTGACTAACGTCTGCAGTTATTTTTTTTATTGAATTGGGGGGCAAACGAGCAGGTGGCCCACGTGATGGTTATTAGTGGAATTTGTGATTGGTGGAAGTGATTACCGCCGCCCATGAACACTTGTAATACCAGAGGAATAGCAGATGTGTTACCGGCCTTTGAGAAAGGTATAAAAATAGGCTCTTTTCTTGAAGGTTCCTAAGTCGTATCGCTCCGGAGCAGCACATTCCATAAAGTGCAAGTGCGTGGCAGAAAATTCCGCGAAAAACGCACTGTGGTGGAATGGCAAGCATCAAGGTGGTGATGATGGTATTTTTAAATATGCCGTAAGGTTCAATGGTGAAATTTAGTGGCTGGGATTAATCCAAGCAATTTCTCAGAGCACTCCCCGTGGTAAATCTTGTAAAAGATGCAAAAATGCAACATCACTCTCTACACAACTCTACGCAAAGCTTTCTTCTTTCATCTAGCCGATCAGAGACATGGTAGTCGACGATTCGAGCCGCTCTTCGTTGGATACGGTCAAATGGAAGGAGCTCACATTGGGATCCCCGGCCCAGAGATGAGAACAGTACTCCATGTACGTAACCCGAAACTATGGGGAAACTAAGACAGTGACGAAGCAGAAGAATCCCTTTAGCCTTTGTTATTTTGAGTCATTATTATATATTAGTATAAAGTATCAATAAAAACGCTTGTTTCATACTTTTAAAGTTTTATTTTTATAGATATCTTTAAATTGTGTCATATTGACGACCTCCGTGGACGTGTCCACGCCGGTTTTCATGGTATCGTCAGCTCTGGGGTCCCGGGTTTGATTCCCGGTCTGGTCAATGTAGAAAATACTTTTTCTACATTTTCTCGGGTCTGGTTGTTTGTGGTATCTTCGTTGCTTCTGATTCCATATTAAAAGTGCTTAAGCTGGTTACTTTGGGATCAGAGCAATGTATGTGATTTTGTCCCTATCTACCTATATCTATAGTCTTTGGTGTATGAAACAAAATGTTAAAATTGTTTCAACTCCCACGGTCTCCCTACACTCACAATATCTTAAACTTAATTGTTTAGTTGCCATATCATCAAATGCTTTCTTCTTTAGACTTTCTTTAAACTTATCAATAGACTTCCCCCAGTTGCGTAGCATAAGTCACTAGAACCCGCTCTCTATATAAAATTTACGTTCCGAATAATATTGGAGCATGCTTAAAAGGGTAACATTATTAAATAATATTATGCTAAAAAGTAGAGATGACACTTGAACAACGTATAAGCAAATATAATTTGATAATAGTACTTTGTAAAAAAAATAATATTAAACAAAGCATGGATTATAATATAAACATGACTACATGACAGAGTTGGTAGAAGAAAACGGTTATCGGTAATCGTTAAATCGTTCTTTTCCGTACGAAACAATGTTGTCAATTATAGCCTATATGCAGTCAAAGTGTATATATTTTGTGTTATTATTGCAACAATGTACGCGTAACGCTGCTTGCTGTTTTTCCAGATTCTACCAGTAGTTTTTGGCTCAAAATATCGTTCAGAGTTATATACAATAACATGATAAATATAATACATTATAATACGTCATTATACTGCCTAAGTATTCACCAAAGGATTTACAATGCGAACCAGATACACAGAATATCAATATGTGTAGGTACGTGGTTTCATAGCTTTAGAAATGCCGTTCTGTCATTACAGTGAACTACAAAGACTTCTCAAGAGGAAATATTTATTTAAAACAAGATTGAAACGAAACAAGTTTCAAGAAGATTCTGAAAACTTTTTGTCTCGTTTTAACAATGGACGAATTATGGGTCCATCATTTTGATCGTTTCGTGTCGTGGCATCGGCTGCCAAGGTTATGGCCTCAATATTTTGGGACTCCGAAGGGATATTATTCATTGAGTACCTGGGGCATGGAACCACTATTACAGGCCTATATTATGCAGTTTCAATTCCCAAGTTGAGGAACGCCATCAAAGAGATAAGGAGAGAAACTGAAGGCATGCTGTTTCATCACGACAACGCACCCGCGCACTGGTCGACAGTTTCGATGGCTGCCATTCAGCAAGCTAGCTTGGAATTGGTTAACAACCCCTTATTCAACAGAACAGGCATTTGTGTCTGGTCCCCAAATTGAAATTATACTTAAGAGAAAACAGGTACGTAAATGATAACGAGGTAATGGATGCAGAGGAGAGCTTTTGCAGGACCAAGACAAACTTTTTTTTGAAAGGGATTGAAGACTTGGAAAAGCGCTGGACTCGGTGTATAAAGAGTCTCTGAGAGTATGTAGAAAAATAAAATTATTAAGTTATCAATAGTCATTATATTTTATCTTATTCTCACTATTTTTAATCCCTCGTTGTACATACCTCTTTGCTTCTTTGAAATTTATAATTTTCTTCATTTATCCGAGTACAATTGACCCTCCGCCTTAAAGCAACTTGCTCATATGGTCTCCCAAAAGTCAGTCTCAGCCTATCTAATCTTACGTCATATGTTAACTTTAACGCTATATGTTTTCTTTACCAATCGGTCATCACACTTCGGATTTGAAGAAATCTCAACGTGCTCGATCTCGGCGGCGCTCGGTGCACTTTACAACACCCGATCTTTTGACCAACGTAGACAAGGTATCGTGGACCTTGTTCCCGGCAACCCCGTGCCTGCCTATTCATCTAAATCACATCTTCCATCCTGGGTAGCCAAAGCGTAGACATTACTGTTTTACCCATATTTCACATTAGAATTCAAACGGAGACCTTTATTTTCACATTCCTCTTTCACACATGTGACTAACGTCTGCAGTTATTTTTTTTATTGGATTGGGGGGTAAACGAGCAGGTGGCCCACGTGATGGTTATTAGTGGAATTTGTGATTGGTGGAAGTGATTACCGCCGCCCATGAACACTTGTAATACCAGAGGAATAGCAGATGCGTTACCGGCCTTTGAGAAAGGTATAAAAATAGGCTCTTTTCTTGAAGGTTCCTAAGTCGTATCGCTCCGGAGCAGCACATTCCATAAAGTGCAAGTGCGTGGCAGAAAATTCCGCGAAAAACGCACTGTGGTGGAATGGCAAGCATCAAGGTGGTGATGATGGTATTTTTAAATATGCCGTAAGGTTCAATGGTGAAATTTAGTGGCTGGGATTAATCCAAGCAATTTCTCAGAGCACTCCCCGTGGTAAATCTTGTAAAAGATGCAAAAATGCAACATCACTCTCTACACAACTCTACGCAAAGCCTTCTTCTTTCATCTAGCCGATCAGAGACATGGTAGTCGACGATTCGAGCCGCTCTTCGTTGGATACGGTCAAATGGAAGGAGCTCACATTGGGATCCCCGGCCCAGAGATGAGAACAGTACTCCATGTACGTAACCCGAAACTATGGGGAAACTAAGACAGTGACGAAGCAGAAGAATCCCTTTAGCCTTTGTTATTTTGAGTCATTATTATATATTAGTATAAAGTATCAATAAAAACGCTTGTTTCATACTTTTAAAGTTTTATTTTTATAGATATCTTTAAATTGTATCATATTGACGACCTCCGTGGACGTGTCCACGCCGGTTTTCATGGTATCGTCAGCTCTGGGGTCCCGGGTATAAATAAATATAAATAAATATAAATAAATATAAATAAATATAAATAAATATAAATAAATATAAATAAATATAAATAAATATAAATAAATATAAATAAATATAAATAAATATAAATAAATATAAATAAATATAAATAAATATAAATAAATATAAATAAATATAAATAAATATAAATAAATATAAATAAATATAAATAAATATAAATAAATATAAATAAATATAAATAAATATAAATAAATATAAATAAATATAAATAAATATAAATAAATATAAATAAATATAAATAAATATAAATAAATATAAATAAATATAAATAAATATAAATAAATATAAATAAATATAAATAAATATAAATAAATATAAATAAATATAAATAAATATAAATAAATATAAATAAATATAAATAAATATAAATAAATATAAATAAATATAAATAAATATAAATAAATATAAATAAATATAAATAAATATAAATAAATATAAATAAATATAAATAAATATAAATAAATATAAATAAATATAAATAAATATAAATAAATATAAATAAATATAAATAAATATAAATAAATATAAATAAATATAAATAAATATAAATAAATATAAATAAATATAAATAAATATAAATAAATATAAATAAATATAAATAAATATAAATAAATATAAATAAATATAAATAAATATAAATAAATATAAATAAATATAAATAAATATAAATAAATATAAATAAATATAAATAAATATAAATAAATATAAATAAATATAAATAAATATAAATAAATATAAATAAATATAAATAAATATAAATAAATATAAATAAATATAAATAAATATAAATAAATATAAATAAATATAAATAAATATAAATAAATATAAATAAATATAAATAAATATAAATAAATATAAATAAATATAAATAAATATAAATAAATATAAATAAATATAAATAAATATAAATAAATATAAATAAATATAAATAAATATAAATAAATATAAATAAATATAAATAAATATAAATAAATATAAATAAATATAAATAAATATAAATAAATATAAATAAATATAAATAAATATAAATAAATATAAATAAATATAAATAAATATAAATAAATATAAATAAATATAAATAAATATAAATAAATATAAATAAATATAAATAAATATAAATAAATATAAATAAATATAAATAAATATAAATAAATATAAATAAATATAAATAAATATAAATAAATATAAATAAATATAAATAAATATAAATAAATATAAATAAATATAAATAAATATAAATAAATATAAATAAATATAAATAAATATAAATAAATATAAATAAATATAAATAAATATAAATAAATATAAATAAATATAAATAAATATAAATAAATATAAATAAATATAAATAAATATAAATAAATATAAATAAATATAAATAAATATAAATAAATATAAATAAATATAAATAAATATAAATAAATATAAATAAATATAAATAAATATAAATAAATATAAATAAATATAAATAAATATAAATAAATATAAATAAATATAAATATCTTCACGCAATTCCCAATACAGGGGTAGACAGAGGTCTAGTCTAGACAATTAAGTCCCTTCGACCCACCTGCCACCGAAGATATTTTCGGGACAACGTGACAGATGGTGAGCCCGTCGCCGCCTTTATGTCCAAGCCAACTATGTAATTCGTACATAAGTTTTTGAAAAACCCATTGGTACGAGCCCGCCACCTGGGGATCGAATTCGGGTCTCTCGACTCGAAATTACGACCACCCAACCACTCGGCTATCGTGACTTTTATAAAATTTTACGTTCCGAATAATATTGGAGCATGCTTAAAAGGGTAACATTATTAAATAATATTATGCTAAAAAGTAGAGATGACACTTGAACAACGTATAAGTAAAAATAAATTTATAAATTTATAAATTTATAAATTTATAAATTTATAAATTTATAAATTTATAAATTTATAAATTTATAAATTTATAAATTTATAAATTTATAAATTTATAAATTTATAAATTTATAAATTTATAAATTTATAAATTTATAAATTTATAAATTTATAAATTTATAAATTTATAAATTTATAAATTTATAAATTTATAAATTTATAAATTTATAAATTTATAAATTTATAAATTTATAAATTTATAAATTTATAAATTTATAAATTTATAAATTTATAAATTTATAAATTTATAAATTTATAAATTTATAAATTTATAAATTTATAAATTTATAAATTTATAAATTTATAAATTTATAAATTTATAAATTTATAAATTTATAAATTTATAAATTTATAAATTTATAAATTTATAAATTTATAAATTTATAAATTTATAAATTTATAAATTTATAAATTTATAAATTTATAAATTTATAAATTTATAAATTTATAAATTTATAAATTTATAAATTTATAAATTTATAAATTTATAAATTTATAAATTTATAAATTTATAAATTTATAAATTTATAAATTTATAAATTTATAAATTTATAAATTTATAAATTTATAAATTTATAAATTTATAAATTTATAAATTTATAAATTTATAAATTTATAAATTTATAAATTTATAAATTTATAAATTTATAAATTTATAAATTTATAAATTTATAAATTTATAAATTTATAAATTTATAAATTTATAAATTTATAAATTTATAAATTTATAAATTTATAAATTTATAAATTTATAAATTTATAAATTTATAAATTTATAAATTTATAAATTTATAAATTTATAAATTTATAAATTTATAAATTTATAAATTTATAAATTTATAAATTTATAAATTTATAAATTTATAAATTTATAAATTTATAAATTTATAAATTTATAAATTTATAAATTTATAAATTTATAAATTTATAAATTTATAAATTTATAAATTTATAAATTTATAAATTTATAAATTTATAAATTTATAAATTTATAAATTTATAAATTTATAAATTTATAAATTTATAAATTTATAAATTTATAAATTTATAAATTTATAAATTTATAAATTTATAAATTTATAAAAGTGTACTATGTTTTGGGAGGGATTTTTCGAGATAGTTATCTGTTCATCTGTAAGTAACATCAGTGCCTCATTGGAGCTCATTGCCGGCAGTTGTGTAAACGCAGTATTCGTATAAAAATTTTAAACGACTTAATTAATTTAACTTCTAATCAGAGTGAACTAATATTATCAAATTTCTCAAACACTTCTGTTGTGTAGGATAGTGAAGTGTGTTACGTGCTAATTAGTGTGTGTACGAAACAGTTTATTATTAATCATGCAGCGTTCACCACCAAATCAAGATAAACATTATTCTTCAAACCCTGACCTACCAACAGCAACGAATCGCGAATCTTTTGTTAATTTACGTAAACGGAAGCAGCATAACCTTGACGAAGAAATTTTGAAGATCGCTGAATTAAAATAAACGAACAATTCAGCTCATGGAAAACAACTTGGATCTTACTATCACCGATACCATAAAAAACGTGATTGATGCTGTTCTGGAGCAGCATATATGTAAAATAACTACGTCTATTTACGATACCTTGAATCAGTTGAATATACGTTTAGATGACATACAAAAATCTTTAACTTTCGTAAATAATAGGCAAGATTCATTTGAAACCCGTTTGAAATCAGTGGAAGGAAAATCCTCATGTATTGATGGCGTATGTACTCAGGTTGCCTCGCTAAGTACTAAAATTGAGATAATGGAGCAACAAGCCAGACAATACAACATTGAAATCGCTAACCTACCCGAACGTCGCGATGAAAACTTAATTAAACTATTGGAAAAAATTGGCAGTGTTATCAAACATCCGATAAACCCTTCTGACATCGTGTCAGCCCATCGTGTGCCGTATATAGATAAAAAGAATACACACCCAAAAAACGTTAACGTTAGGATGACGTCTAAAATAATTCGTAATAATATCATAACCGCAGCACGGGCGGTTAAGGGCGTTAAAACTGACCAGCTATCGATGTCATGTACTCCCCAAACTGTATACTTGAACGAGCATTTAACGGCGAAAAATAAATTACTTTTTCGTATTTGTCGTGAAGCAGCTAAGAACCATAAATATAAATATGTGTGGATTAAACACGGCACAATACTCGTTCGACAGACAGACACATCAGCTATTATCGCAATACGCACTGAAAACGATGTTCAGAAAATCAAATCTTAAAGTATTAATTATAATATTTTTAAGTATACCATTTATAGTAACTGTCATCAAAAATGTTGTTTGCATTAAATTAGTGTCTTGTTTGCGTAACAATGTTTTAAAATATTGGTCGGGGGTAGAATTGAACAGTTTTGCTAATTACGTCAATGCATTAACTGTAATGTTTGTTAAGATATTCTCGGAATGTAAACAATTGTTGTCGAAAAATTTTATAGCAGTGTATTTTGCACATTGGTTTTCTTCTATTTATTTTCACATATTGTACCTATTATCCATTTATCATAATAGTTTAAAATACGTGGTAGCAGACTTAAAAATTCGTGGCTATTATTATAATACTGTGTGGATCTTTTGTTTGTATTTATCTTGTGGCAAATACGTCTTCTCGTACATTAATTCCTTGGACATAGGTAGCATCATGAGTCACATTATTGTTTACAATATAAAACATAAACATAATAACGTACATATATCTGTGTCAATATTTTTTATGAATAATTATGGATAAAAGTCAGAACTTAGTTATTTACTATCAGAATTGTCGAGGTTTAAAAACGAAATTACATACTATGTATATTAACATCTTGTCCAATACGTATGACGTAATTATTTTAACTGAAACATGGCTGCACTTCGATATCACTAATAACGAATTTATTGACACTAGGTATCAGGTGTTTAGAATGGATAGAGATCGAAAAGCGACTGGCAGGATGGACGGTGGTGGTGTGTTAGTGGCAGTATTACGCTCCCTGTGTGCGATACCGGTATCCGAATCACATACTTCTAATCTATCTGGTAGTAGCGATCCTGTACCCCAATAATAGACTACCTTATGTTAAATCTGCAAATAAGTAATAACACTCTAGTAATATGTGCCGTCTATATTCCACCTAATCAAGGTTTTTATGTATATAATGCATTTATAAACATATTACAAAACTATTTACATGACCCTAATGCAACCTTTGTCTTAGTGGGCGATTTTAATCTTCCTCGAATTCAGTGGAATAACACATATACACAGCCTATCATATCTAATGACCCAATTCATTCTCGTCTTGCTAATTTTATGGCTTTTTATAACTGCAGTCAGATAAACTCAATACTAAATAAAAATAACAGAATTTTAGATTTATGTCTTACAAATATTATGGACTGTAGGTTAGAGCCCACACCATCGTCCTTGATACCCTGTGATGATTTTCACCCACCATTTTTAATATACATCCCATTTCAAAATAACTTCAAATGCCTGGACAGTACGCCACATATAAAATATTGTTACCAACATGCAGATTATAACATCATAAACGATGAATTATCCAACACGGATTGGGCCGCTTTATTCCTAAACAAAAATGTGGAAGAGATGGTTTCTTGCTTTTACGAAGTACTATACAGAATAATAAAGAGACATATACCTACTAAGATAGTCAATTATTCCTCTTACCCATTCTGGTTTACCCGCGAACTTATCCATTTATATAAAAAGAAAAATCGTGCCTGGATTAACGCGAAAAATATAACAGTGAGACTTATTATAATATTTTCTCGGTATATAGAAAGAAGTTTAAACTTGCGAGTAGACGTTGTTATTTAAACTACTTAAGAAGGGTAGAAGGTAGTATAAAATTATAATATTTCTGGACTTACATAAAAAATAGAAAGAATTGCGCGGATTTTCCTAATCTAATTTCATATAAGGATAAAACCACAAATAATCCGCATGAAATGTGTTCTCTCTTCTCAGAGTACTTTCACTCAGTATTTGAACCATTATCAGTTACAGATGGTTTTGATATCAAAGATATTAAGAATCTAGATTTGAAAACTCCTGATAGTGTTAATGTACCTTCAGATATTGTAATAAGTAAAAGTGACGTACAGAAAGGTTTAAATACTCTAAATGTTATGAAAATATTCATAGCTGATAATATTCATGCTTATTTCCTTAAGGCCACAGCTGTATCAATAAGTGAGCCAATTACTACAATATTTAATAAATGTCTACGTGCTGGCGTATTTCCTGATATCTGTAAAACAGCTAAAATTGTACCTGTACATAAGGGAGGCCATAAAAAAGATGTTATTAATTATCGACCTATATCTATTTTACCCACTCTGTCAAAGGTTTACGAGCGTCTAGTACACAATGCTATATATCCCAGTTTGCACAATGTTATCATACCTCAGCAGCACGGTTTCGTAAAACAAAGATCTACTGTAACTAACATGATAATTTATGTAACTTACATATTTAAAGCTTTTGACGCTGGTAAACGCGTTGATAGCGTTTACACGGACTTTCGTAAAGCATTTGACAGAGTGGATCATAAAATACTACTTGAAAAATTGGCTTTCAATGGCATAGGAGGTAATCTTTGGCGTTGGTTTAAATCATATATAACTAATAGAACGCAAAAGTTGTATTTAAGGGCTATGAATCTAATTATAAACCCGTCACTTGGAGTACCGCAAGGTTCCATTATAGGTCCCTTGTTATTTCTGTTATTTATAAATGATGTCAACAACTGTTTTAAGTTTTGTAATTTCTTACTGTATGCAGACGACCTAAAGATTTATTCGGTTATTAATAATTCAGATGACTACAAAAGATTTCAGGAGGATCTTGATAATTTTTCTGCATACTGCTATGAAAATAAGCTAGAACTTAGTCTCAATAAATGTAAGAGCATAACTTTTACCAAAAAAAAGAATTATGTTACATATCAATATAATCTTTGCGATGCCATTCTTGAAACAAACAATATAGTTAAGGATCTTGGAATTACTCTAGATTCTAAATTACATTTTGATATACATATAGAAAATATTGTTAATAAGGCGTATAAAATGTATGGCTTTGTTATTCGCTCCGGAGAATTTTTCAATGATCCTACTACATATTTGTATTTATTTAAATCGCTAGTAAGACCCCAACTAGAATATGCAGTGTCTATTTGGAGTCCTATTTACTATACCTATATAAACAATATCGAAAGAGTACAAAAGAAATTTCTTAGGTATATTAACTATAAATGCAATAAAAACGTCTGTCTTATAAAACTTATTATATGAATATAAATTGTTAGACTTAAAATCTAGACGTATTCAATTAGATGCAATGATTTTATACAATATGTGCCATAACAAATTTAATTGTATTGAACTTACCAATGAATTAGATTACAAAATTCCATCAAGGCCACACATGCGATCCTCGCGTAATCATGACTTATTTGCTACCGCACTATGTAGAACTAATGCTGGAGTTAGGTGTCCCATCAATCGTATGTTGTCCACTCATAACAAATTCTTCAATGAAATTGACATTTTTACCTACGGCTCCTGTATTTATAGGAGTAAGATAATACACTACCTTAATAATTTAATATAATAAACATTTCTCACTTACTGGATGTAAGCATACACATGCACATACATAAAATGTTTACACGCATGCACATGCACACATACACACAGAAATAATTGCTATATATATATATATTTCACGCTAATATCACTTTCAAATGTACATATTTTGTTAAGTTTACACATGCCTTTATTTGCTCCTTTTAATCAAATGTTGTTTTTAATCAAAGCTGTGACCATCAGTGTTGGGTTCACAATGAAATTATCTTTTTATCTGTGTCTCTATTGTAATTTAAAAATGTATTGTTAACCTGTTTGTGGTCCATGTTAAAAAATGAAAAAAAAAAAATATATTAATTGTGCCTTTGTGGCCTCTTACGACACTATAGGTACATTTGTGTATAGGGATTAAGTGGCACGGTAATTTATAATTGTATTGAACAAAATAAAATAAATTATATATACTGATAGATTAACACTTATACTCTGGTTTTTGGGGCCTTACCAACTTAACATCTTAACTCAATTACATTTCTCACACAAAATTGCTTGGAAACCATGACATCTCTTATTTTGAAGAGATTCTTCGATGCGTTTTTCGCGAGATTTTCTGCCACACACTTGCACTTTATGGTATGTACTGCCGTCATCGGTTTTTCCGGGCCGATACGACTTAGAAAAGAGCCTATACCTATCTATACCTTTCTCAAAGGCCGGCATCGCATCTGCTATTCCTCCAGTACTGCAGGTGTTCATGGTCGGCGGTAATCACTAACTATCACGTGAGCCACCTGTTCGTTTGTTTCGTTCGTTCGTTTGTTCGTTCGTTCGTTTCTCCCTATTCTATAAAAAAAGGGAAAATTATATGTTTGACATGTGTACAGCGGTTTCTATTATTAAATTTGTAATCTTGTAGCAGAGTTGTAAAATGTGCACACAATTTAGGTGCAACTCATGGCCAACTACGAAAAAGTACACAGTTTAGGAACTACAAGTCAGTTGTAATGGAATTTAAGCTCCTGTTAACAAATTGCAGTAGGCATCCTAATCGTGGAAGGGTGAGATGTTAAATAAATAAAACGTTCTCATTGCTCCATTGCAATATTTGATACATAAGTCCAAAATTTTAATACACATTGTTTTTACGAATTTTAGTATTACATTAATAACTATATAACACAAATTGTATTTATTTACCTATATGGTTTTATGTAAGGTTATTATTATTGTATATTAGAACATTGAATTATGACATACATTCAATTTTAGATTACATAAAGGTGTGAATAAAATTTACTCTGGTCTGGGTACTGTGATTTGTATTTTGTATAGAAGTGTTGAAGACTTTACTAGATAAGATAATTTTGAACGCAATGAGTGTTTATTGGTTTTCTACACAACCTGTAAACTTAGCTTATTTTATTAAACACTAATAAATGTAAAAATAGTGGTAGAGTAAAACATAAATAACGAAGACAGGATTATCACAAATTATTATTACCTAGCAGCTATAGAAAGTTTGTATAGAATTTTTTATTGGCTTTGCATGTACCTTACTCTTTCTCTTTAAGTTTATCTTGTTATTTGTAGCTCTACTATTTAGAATTGAGAAAAAAAATTAGTGTACTTCATAACTGGTATTGAAAGCTTTTCAGAAATTAATAATAAGTATATTATCTATTTATATGCAATGGATTTTGGGATTTCGTGCTCGCCACAGGCCTTGGGAATGTGCCCAAAGTAAAGAAAATTGTTGTCACTGTACTTCCACTAGAGCGGGATACAGTAGAGCGAGACGAGCGGACGATTTAGACGTCATATTGCAAGATACTCCAAAACGCGGAACTATTTCCAGCGCGAAATTACATCTTGATGGCGCATTCAAAAAGCATAGACAGTATTGTTATATCTAATAAAAAAAAAGCTGTTAGCTTGCATAAAAATCCGTAGACCAATAGGCTTTCATTTGATACCTATACCAGACTTTTTAAAATTTTAAGTCCGGGTACTTATTATATTATTTTACATTAAACCAAAGTAAAATTTATCAGCTTCCACTACAAGCAGCTGAAAGTGGTTTCACCAGAATTTCTTTAGTTGATTCTTTAATTTACAATTTGCATCAGTCCTATACTATGTTTTATACATAAACTTACATTAATATAGATAGCGTTCGCTTAATTGTGTATGTACAAGAAAAAAAAAAGCAAATAAATTACGATTGAGGTAGGTGTCACATTTTATTTTTACCTCAGTCATCTACGTTGTGTTGTACCTTAAATGTTGTTCAGGTATCTAATTTTTTTAATTGTCACTGATAAGTACTGAGATTCAGTGATTTTTGGTTAAATAGTAATTGTTATTTTTAGAACTACTCTTATTATATAAAAATCAAGTATAAAATTTACAAATTTCTAAAGATTTTATAAATATACGTGTATGCGTAATAAGTAGGAAATAATTTTGGGTGATCTAGAACAAGAAAATTAAGTAAACCTGATTATTTCCTATTTATTTTGAAATTTTGTACTACTTACCTACCTAGTTATAAATTACACATATTCCATTTAATATTTTGGTAGATGTATATGGCACAAAGCTGTTTAAAAATATAAAACCAGCCGTACAAATCAATCATATTTTCAGATAATTAAAGATAACAATTAGTTTCGATATAAAACATTTGTCTAAAATTTATTATGATAGAATATCACACTAAGCAATTGAGTATTAATTAATTCCATGCGGTCCATCTTCGTAAATCTTTTCAACAAGTTGGTAATGTGCTTTCGCATTTAAACTTATTATAGCTATTTCGCGGCGGGAATGTTGAGGCGATGTGTTGATTGGCGGCAACCGTCTGTGCCGAGTAGCGTGGCACGTACTGCGCATTGGTCGGGAATCCTGGGCGTCAAGTGAACTCCTCATCATCGTCATCATCCTCACTGAACTCGGACTCCGGGTCGGGATCCGGCAACGGCTTCAAGTAGTCGACTGGCGGTTTAATTGCTGGTATCAGGTATCCAAGAGAATCCTGAGGTGGCGCTGGTGGTCTTGGTAAACGCATTTGTGTGGTCGACCCTCCCGCTTCCGTTGCTGCTTTTAATTTACGACATATTTCATCAAATCCAATTCTGTTCCGTGGATCTTCCTCCCAGCATGCGCGCATTATTTCACACGCGAAAATAGGACAATCTTCTGGTGGTATAAGAACAATTCCATTTAGAATTAGTTTTGTGGCTTCGTCGTTATTGTGTCCGTAGAATGGCTGCTTGCCACGGCTGTATATTTCCCAAAGTACAACGCCGTAGGACCAAACATCCGACTCGTGTGTGAAACGAGCATACACAATGCTCTCCGGCGACATCCATCGCACTGGCATAGGCCGCTCTCCTCCCATTTTATAATAATCACATGTATAGACATCGCGGGACATGCCGAAGTCAGCAATTTTCACAGCCAGGTGTGCACCGACTAAACAGTTTCGTGCTGCAAGGTCTCTATGTACGAAACGACGGGCGGCAAGATATTGCATACCAAGTGCCACTTGCAAAGCAACATGAAGTAAAGCCGGTTTATCCAGAATCGGTCCTGGTCTTCCACCCCCTCGAGAACCACGCAAGACTCCTGCCAAATCGCCCCACTCCATATATTCGAAGACCATCCAAGGACTTGCATTTATGTCCTCTGAAAATTACATAAAATGTTAAAAAAAATAAACCTAGATAGCTCGTATAACAAATGGATGCAAATCTTTTTATGATACATTCATAAAAAGATTTGCATCCATTTGTTATACGAGCTATCTAGTTATTTTTAGCAACATTTATAGTTTTATTAAAGAAGATTTATTACCTCTGTGAATAACTCCAATAAGTGTTAAAATATTAGGATGACGAAATGCAGACATTATGGAAACTTCTCTGATGAAGTCTTCTTCAGCGCTTCGACCCGCACTTTCTTTTAACACCTTTATGGCCACCACTTGTTCGCCGTTATTTATCCTAAGAACTCCTGTAATCATACAAATATACTAAATTGAAATTTTGTGTTCTGTTTCTTTTTGTTTAAGCACATAGATAAAGATTTAATTTAAAAAGGAATACATTTGAATTTAAATTACTTTTAATTTTCATCAGTATGTTGTGTATTTAGCTTAAGAATCTAATTAAGAACATATCGTATATATAGATACATATCATTATTTTATTATAATTTACTTTAGGATCGTACGTTGGCTATATTCGTGATTCTCATTTGTGGGTCTAACTTAAAATCAGCGCTGTGGTAACACTACAGCAATATGCTGAATTGGTACCCTTTTCGCTCCTGCAGCATCTACTTTTGTACATTATATAACTTTTATAAATTATTACTTTTAAGAGGTTAATATTGTATTGAATTGATAAAGTTGCTGTAGAAGATGAAATAAAATGTTATTCTTACTATTCTATTATTGTCATTAAAATTTACCTTTATGAACTTTTCCAAAGCATCCCTCGCCGACTTCTTCGAGGAATGTTAATGCCTTTCTATCCAGCAACGGTACTTGGGGCTCGTTGTCTTCGGTGGCTTGACGAGGTCCAGGAGTTCCCGGTACCGGCACCGCCATCAGGCCTCCGCACACGCCGTACTGAGGGTTTGTTATATACCGTTCAGCTAGCAGAGGTTCTCCTGGTCGTATACGCTACAAACAACAATTTTATCTATTGACATCAATATTTCGGTTTAGTATCCAAGCTTGAAAACTGAAATTTCAGTTTCAGCACTTAGTTTGAATAATTTATATTCCGAATTTATTGACAAATAAATTTAATATCATATCTTTTAAATTCATCTATCTATAAACTTCATAAATGAGACATTAAAGTTGAATTAGATGCGTATGCCCCTATTCAAATGCGTGTTTTATTAATGTTGATGGATATAACGACCTATCCTCAACATTACTACCACTAATTTATTAGTAAATTCCTATAAAGGTAAAGTGACAATAGTTAGATAATAGGAAACTCACCGGTTGAACTTTCCCATCCACGGGACAAATGCGTTTCCTTAGATAGAGAAATATTAAAGAGGCCACTAGGAAGAGCAGTACAGCACCTCCGACCATAATGCCAATAAGTATGTGCTCGCTAGTACCAATGTTACCCCCAGGTTTCATAACAGAGGTATCGTCTATTGGTGTGGCCGAGTTCATTTCACCGCTGACTAATGATTTTGGTGCCTGTTGAAGGGAAAAATATTTTACAAAATTAGACAAAACATTCAAAAAATAGATTTCAGAAAAAAGTTGATTGTAGTGCGGAAGTTACCATTTAAATTTTAATAAACTATAATAGAAACGTATGTCTTAGGGAACTAGCACTGCGACCGTCCGTTTTTAACCGACTTAATCGAAGGGTTTATATCCTATCTTATCTTATCAATTATAAACCCATTTTGAAAATTTTCTTTCTTTGTCGAGATAGTTGTATATTCAATGTGTGAGAATTTGATAATAGGATTCCAAGGAAAGCAAGTAAATTACTCAAATATTAAAGGAAATTTGAACTCTTGTCTGATGCTCTTCAGTTCTTTTCGAAGTCAGAATCATCAACCAGAATATCAAATGCTGCGGAGCTGATTATGGAAGTCAATATACTTCTTAACGGCAACAATTTAGAAAGATTATTTACAAATTTGACGCTCTGAATTTCATATTTTTAATTTAAACGTCAAGAAAATGCGTGAAAAGGGCATCGTCGAAGGGCTAGCGTAAGCTCGATAGACTAAGATTTATTACCTCTGTGAATAACTCCAATAAGTGTTAAAATATTAGGATGACGAAATGCAGACATTATGGAAACTTCTCTGATGAAGTCTTCTTCAGCGCTTCGACCCGCACTTTCTTTTAACACCTTTATGGCCACCACTTGTTCGCCGTTATTTATCCTAAGAACTCCTAAGGCGAACCTCCGATTTGCTTGCATTGAGATTCGCGTTGCAATGAAGTATATATGGGAAAGAAGGGCTTCGTTTATTATGATTTTTTACTGCTTTTAATGCCTACAGCTTACGAGACAGAAGCAAAAATATTGTAAGAAAACAGTCAGAATGGATGAACAGAAAATGTGTGAAACCTCATCAAAAATAGAGAGAACATAGTTGAGAAGTGTTGTTCCACCAAGGGATGTTTCACCATGTAGCCCTTTAGTCTACCTACATGCGTATACATGCAGGTGTATACCTGTTTTAACAACTGGAGAGGACTGTCAAAATGACATCTCAGTTTTTTCAACGGAATTCGGGTCATGAAACTCGAGTTCAATTCCCAGGTGGTAGTACCAATAAGTTTTTTAGTACGAGCTTTCGTTTTATTTTGGCTAGGATATAATGACGGTGATGGGCTCACCACCTTTCACGATGTCCCAAAAATATCTTCGATGGGAGGAAAAAACTTAATTGTCTAGACCTTTGTCTACCCTTGTGTTGGGAATGGTGTGAAGATGTTTTTCACATCATAAGTCCCAAAATAAATACAACTATGGGATTATATAATTACCAACGCAAGAAGTTATCGAACAAAATTATTGGTTCAGCGAAAATCGTAATGAAAATAAAAATTTAATAATGGTTTTTAATTAACAGTCTATATTTATTAAAAACCATGATTTACGCGTCGCGCCTCTCTCAATTTGGGTGACATTGTCCAACGTTATCGCTGGTGTCCTAATATGAATATTTATCAGTTGCTGTGGAAAATCACTGATTTCGTTTCCCATTCCGACGTGGAGGGATCTCAAAATCAATACATACGCATCAACATAGATAAAGCGAAGTGAACTTTTGAATAAAAGCCGAGGTCAAGTCATACCAAAATAAGCTTACTATTTACGATAGTTATATGCAATAAACATGATTATTTGGTTTTTTGGAGAATTTGTCTGTACTACCACGCAATGAGAGTTACTTACTTACTTATCTTTATGTACAGTCCCCGTCGGAGTAGCCAGGGAGAACAGATCGCCAAGTATCATGATCCTTATATACCCTTTTGATTCTTTCAAATTTATCATTATCTTCATACACGTATGACTTGGTATCTCTTAGAGGAATTTGCTCACATGGTTTTCGAAAGTTAATCTCGGCCTTGACACTCTTTAATATTAACATTCGCGCTATATATTTTTTTCACCATTTGGTCTTCATCATTCGCTCAACGTGCCCAACTCAACAAAGTTATGATATAATCTTATAAATTTTTTTAAAAGATCATCTTTGAAACCTGCCATATTACGAATCTCTTCGTTTCGTTTTTGGTTGGTTGCATCCCTAAAAACCGTTAGGGATGCAACCAACCAAAACCAGAACCGATCTCTAACAACCGTTAACCAATAGTGCATGGTAATAACCTTGACCTCTGCCATATAGATAGATTATCATAACAGCCACGCTTATCAATCGGATTAACGATTTTAATACCTGGCACGTTTCATCATAGTCTAAGTTGTACGTTAGCATCCTGCGTGCATTTATACTGGCATTTTTTGGGATGATTAACAGCTATTTGACAGCTTCTTTTATTATTTAGGTTATAGAATACAAGATGCATTTATTTATAATGAAAATTTTTTATTAAATATTATTTTAAATATGTAATTTTATTTACCTTAACTAATTAAAAAACACTGAAGCAAAACCTTACCTGTGCGGTGGGTGGCTGCGGTAAGTATCTTCCATCCGTTGATGTATTCGAAGTAAGTGGAGGGATGATGTTATGTATGGCAATAGGGCTGAGTGGTACTGAAATTAAAAAAATATTCTTAACGATTTTTTTTATCTTTATGCATTTCCCAAAAGTCGTGCAGAGGTCGGGGCAATTAGTCCTATTGCAACGCATTTTTCACAGTACAGTTTGAGACGACATGATAGGTGAACCTATCGCATTAAATAGATTAATATTTGTATAAATCCATGAGTCGAATCACCTAACTTTCTTATTTGGAATGGTATGGAAAAAAACTCGTACCAATGGTTAGTTGACAATACAGACAATGGAAATTGAAATCTACTCGAAAGCTAAAACAAATTTCCCCGTGGATGAGATAATTATTTGTAGTTGTATCTACCTTTTTTTTTAACAAAGCTTCGATATTTAAAAAGTACATGTATGTATTTGCAATAAATCTATAATTAGCTTACGTGATTTGCAATAAATCGTTAATGTGTATACATAAGAACTTGAAGCAGATCGGAGCCAAAATGATACCGAAACTACCATAAATAATGACTGTATCATAAATCATTGCTAAATCATTTAATGATTGAAATATTGAATGCATTTCAGTAAGAGCGTATTAATAAAGCAGGCAAATAATTTGTTATAAACACTTGAATTATTTTTTTTACTTTCCAGTACTGGAATAGATATATAATAGACCCATATTTCATAAAAGCTAAGTTGAGTCCCCGAAACAGGTCGCGCTGGTTTCTCGATATTAATCGCCATTAGTTTCGAAAGAAAACAAATAAAAGTAGAGAATATTTAAGCACAAATACTGTTCTGGCCTCCTGGAAATATACAAGGCGTTTCCATAATTACCGATGCTCCGAGGACACTTGAAATCCTCCTTGGCCGGCTCCGCATTCGACGTGCATAAGCAATAGTGTAGAGTACTGTTAAATTGGACGCACGCCGCCTCCTCGCCGCACGACATTGGGTTGCATTTACCCTGAATAAATTTAACTGAAAAAAAAAACCATAAACATTTTATTTAATTGCAATAATTCACAAATGACTAACGTTACGGGATCAAAGTATTACATATTTAAAGCAATAGTATGCTTTAATTAAATTACTTCTTGGCTTTTTAAGTATGTAGCCGTGGGAGTATAATGACTGGGAAATAAACACGGCCCGCGTCAGCTACTTCTAAAAAGAAATTTCTTCACGCAATTCCCAATACAGGGGTAGACAGAGGTCTAGTCCATACAATTAAGTCCCTTCGACCCACCTTCCACCGAAGATATTTTCGGGACAACGTGACAGGTGTTGAGCCCATCGCCGTCTAAGTGTCCAAGCCAACGATATAATTTGTACATAAGTTTTTGAAAACCCATTGGTACGAGCCTGCCACCTGGGGATCGAACTCGGGTCTCTCGACTCGAAATTCCGACCATCCAACCACTCGGCCATCGTGACTTTTTTAAACTTCTCATTTACTGCTTGGTTCTAAATTTACCACAAATTGGGATGTAAAGGAGAATACTGTAAGGAAACTTGCATGTCTGAGAAATATATCTTTTTATTTTCACGCTATCTCCCATGCTGAGGTAAACAGAGGCCTAGGCAATGAAGTCCTTTCGACACCCTTTTCACCGAATTTTATATGGGATGATGTGATGATAGGTGGCGAGCCTATCGCCATCTTAGTGTCTTAGCTAACAGTACAATACAAATACACGCATGTATTGACCAAGACTTG
Source organism: Sericinus montela (assembly GCA_029286605.1). Classification (NCBI taxonomy): domain Eukaryota; kingdom Metazoa; phylum Arthropoda; class Insecta; order Lepidoptera; family Papilionidae; genus Sericinus; species Sericinus montela. Next base: position 14,596,169 of record JAGSMR010000012.1, on the reverse strand, counting down.
AGTACAAACATTCAACCTTTGCAACCGTAAGCTTTGAAAGCAGAGTCACCATCTACTCGGATATCGGGTCGTTAGTCAGATATATATTTGAAAATAAATAAAGGTATATATAAGTACTGATGTTTTCAAGTTTATTTGAGCCGACATTGGTCTATTCAATAAAACTGTATATCTATATCTTGTGAAAGCCTTTTCCCAGCTTTAGATATTTATAGAAGGGTGGCGTAAACACTGATGTCTGAAATCCTGGCTCGATATCTGGTAGGCTTGATATTTACTACTTGATTTTTCTATATTAAGCTATATAATCTAATATGTACATAATCTTACTTTTTTTAAGTAGGACATTGTTATTATATGTTTAGTTATAGAATAGTCAATAACAAGATGTACAACATCATCAAGATATACAAGATGCTCTGAGGAATTGTTCGGATTAATCCCTGCCGCTGAATTTCACCATCGAACCTTACTGCATAGTCAAAAATTCCATCAACACCACATTGATGCTTGCCATTCCACCACAGTGCGTTTTTTGCAGAATTTTCTGCCACGCACTTGCACTTTATGGAATGTGCTGCCGTCAGCGGTTTTTCCGCACCGATACGACTTAGGGATCTTCAAGAAAAGAGCCTATACCTTTCTCAAAGGCCGGCAACTCATCTGCTATTCCTCTGGTATTGCAGATGTTCATGGGCGGCGCAAATCACTTACCATCACTTGAGCCACCTACTTGTTGGCCTTCCTATTCTATATATAAAAAGTCACGATAGCCGAGTGATTGGGTGATCGGAATTTGAGTCAAGAAACCCTAGTGCGTCCCCCAGAAGACTTATACTAATGTTTTTTAAACCTTACGTAAAATTTATATCGTTGGCTCGGACAAAAAGACGGCGACAGACGGCTCACCACCTGTCAAATTGTCCCAAAAATGTCTTCGGTGGAAGGTGAGTCGAAAGGACTTAAATGTCAAGACAATGTTGGGAACGGCATGAAGATACTTTTTAATATTTAGTTGCGTACAAAAATCCAGGTAAAAAAGCTGGTATTTAATATCGTAGGTAGTATGCATTAAAGATAAACACTGGCGTCCAAAACAATTTTCGCATGGCTTGCATTTCCTCAGTATCAGTCTTTATTGCAACTGATATTCCGACCGATTTCGGCCACAGCGAATTGGACTATTGCGAGCGTCGTTCGTGTGCTCGCAGGTGACTGACGTTACCGATTTTGGCGCTGAACGTGTGAGCACATTGAGCGCAAGTGAGGAGCCTTCCGACGTAGGTGGTGGCTGCAGATGATCGAGCCTTGAGCGCGTCTCGTTTGGCATCGAGCTCATTCACACATACACTCTCATACTCTAATGCAATCTCATGCTCACGGTCCGCCTCCACTGTGATCGGTTCGAAGCCACAGTTTTTTTTATCAACTATTAAAACAAAAAGACAAAAATTTACCCCCTAGAGTTTAGATGCTTAACATAATAGTTGCTAGGTAGTATCTATCAATTAATTACTTGTAGAATTTTGTTGCGAGGCGGGAGCTGTGGGCCGAGCTTCCTCACGCGCAACTCTTGCCAGCTTTCCTCCATTTTTACGTTGCGTCTGAAAAAAAAATGGCATTATCAATACAACATACACAAAGGAAATATTTCTCAGTAATAAATAATAGAATGTCAACATTATTTATGAGCTGCAGTAATTATTCAAGACGCAGAGATTAAGAACGCATGCAGGCGTTTCATCCGATGTATGCTGTCCATGTAAACTAGCATTTAACTGATTTCTTGCACTAATTATAATGAATTTTCATACTAATTACCACGCGCATGCTTAAATCTTTTTACTATTTATAAGTACTTAATACTTTATCACAGAAGACAAACAATTGTTAACTACATTGGAATTATAATGAATTTAAAATCCTTTTTCTGTATACTTTTAATGTATTTATTGTTCTTATAGAATGTAGAACGTAAAATAAACTGGGCACGCAATTTTCAGGTACGTATTAGTTATACTGCGAAGGTATCCATAATGTCCTATTACTTCAGGACTGACTTCAGGACGTGAAACCCCTCGGTTCCCCTCGTGACGACGGAAATCATTCCTTAGCCGCCATTGTTGTCATTGTATATGTAATTTAAATAAGGACATTTTCCAATTATTAAGTATAATATTTTGATAAAGTCTCCATTAATTGCCTATTAATTATTAAAACACGCATTATTTATTATTTAACACGTTTAAGAACGGGCTAGTTAGAAATTTTGCCAATTAAAACTTGTATTAAATTTCTATTATGAAAATCTTTTATGTTATATATTGCATTCGTTCGTCATTTGTTTTTGTAATTGGCGGTAATTCATCAGCCAACTTAAGAAAACGTCAAAGGAAGGAAAAAGTCAAGGTAAAAAGATGATTGCCATGTTCTTTGGTTAGAAAGGTGATTTTGCAATATTTATGCTAGAACATGGAAGGATAGTTACTGCAAAGTGGTAAGTTAACTTTAGTCTGCCTGTTGTCTTAGAAAATGTTTAACCGAACCGCCCTCGAAACAGGATCCTCCTTCACCATGAAAACGCTTTAGCACATTCCAAAAACAAGCTTTAAAATTTATAACTATGAAATAAAATTTATGACTATAAAATAATTATAAAATAAAATATTTAGTCTTAAACTGGTACCCTGCAACTACTCTTATATTCGCAAGAACCAAAGATGAACTGTGAAATATTCGCTTTACTAAGCCGTGCGTTCGCAAATACCATAGAAGAGAACCCAAGGCAAGAATCCTTCTGCTTTTCTGCAGGGGTTTCATCGAATACAAAAATGTATCGAGAAGCAGGGAAACTACTTGTAAAAACAATAAAAGTATTGGAAACTTTCTACATAGAGAAGTGTTTCTTTGGACTTTCAGTGCAACTTACGTATTACCTATAACTCTAATTGAAGCATGAAAAATCCTTGGTTTTGCTTTTTATGTTAGTCGAGAGGCTGGCAATGCTTATTTATACTTTTTGGTTATTCTATCTAATTAGTAGTCTAATCTAACTAGTACTAAATTAGTTTGTTTATAATATATATAATTGCGATACATATAGACGTAGCGATTGTTTGGGAATGTCCAACTATGGACATTTTGTTAAACAACTAATTGATATTTATGTGTTCTATGCAAATCAACTGCAGCGCGTAAATCAATAAATTTATTGCAACGAAATAGATAACATGGTTAGCACTAGTAGTTAAATTGCGATTCTGTTCACTTTTCGTACAGCACAAATATGCTGTAAACATAAATATACTACTTAAACCAATCAATCCATCATATTATACGATACATAATACAAAGGTAACTTATTTAAATCGGTCCATTCTTTAGTGTCACTATTTTAGGTGTAGGTATGGGCTGTATCAGTGTCATGCATTATACATAAATGAAAAAGATTCGATAATCATAGCCTATGGTGTGCTTAAAAGATCTTGTAGATAATTCTTTTAAAATGACATTGAATAATTGATGAGTATATTATTTTGAATACATTTTAGACAGTACAATACGGACACATCGAGAGATATTTAAGTTATGTATACGTTGTGATGTATTAAATTGTGGAACAACGCATGTACATGTATGGTACATTGTAATAAAAAAGTATAAGATCGAAATACGTTACGTTATCTACGGAACGTTTGAGATGTTCTGTAGAGTTATTTTGGACATCTTATCGGGAGCGTTCGCTGCCTGCAGTTTTGATATATCAAGCACACAGTACTTACAAGAGAATTTAGTTATGTGTTCATTATTTTTACAAACAGCAATATGCTATATATATAATGTTGCTGCAAATGGCGATAACTTGTGATATTTAAATAATAAAATATAATGAGAAAAATATAATATATTAAACAGTAATAAGCTGTTATCGATAGATTCCGATAAAAGCATCTAAGAAAAGGCCAAATCAAAATCTTGTCCTTCTTTCAGTCATAATTGACTATAGGTGGCATGTTATCTATATGCTCTGAACATTTATGATTACCTAATGCGAAAATATTACTAACTATTGTTTATACATATATTATATGTATAACAAATAATAGTTCTCAAAGTAGTATCAAAAAGCTTACATAAAAAACGTTTTAAATAATATTTAATCAAATGCAGCGTCATTGACATTGATTAATAATCTGTTTCATTGACTTTGACCGGGATTAGAACTTATTTCCCGAGGCTTACCAGATGTTGTAAATACTATGCCTCGTCCGTGGTTTATAATGTAATTGTTGCTTATATTACAAACTATAATAGTGAGAAAGTGTTCAAATAATTTTAAACTGGGGTTATGTTTGTTTTAAACATTTCTTGTTTTGCTAAAGTCGCGACTTGATGTCGTCAACATGATTTACCATCTAATTAGAATGTGCGACATTAATCCCGTCAACTGGTGAGCAGTGACGTTAATCTATTTAGTTAAAGCTTCTATATCTATCGTTTCTCATAGAATCATTCACGCTATGTCAATATAAAACAACATATTACAACATATTAATATTTTTCGGAATAAATCCACTCTGCAAATCCTTCCTTGTTTTGCTTCGTTTAGATTTTCATTATGTTTGCAAATAAACATAATCATGATTTACCAATCGAAAACGGAACGTGAGTGGGATGTTTGTTGTCCTGAAATCTCATTTCGCACTTCCCGCTATGACCCTGTATTTCCTCGCTACACGTGTCATGCCACTTTAACTGCGCAGTGATAGAAAACTATATATCATTAAAATATATATTGTTTTGAATTCTGTAGTTTTCAATACTAAAACTTTCAACTAGTTAGATATTTTTAGATTAACTCTATTTTATTACGGATTTCATTATAAAAAGCCCCGATAGCCGAGGGGTTGGGTGATAGGAATTTCGACTCGAGAGACCCGAGTTCGATCCCCAGGTGGCAGGCTCGTACCAATGGCTGACAACCTGTCACGTTGTCCCAAAATATCTTCGGTGGAAGGTGGGTCGAAGGGACTTAATTGTCTAGACTAGACCTCTGTCTACCCCTGTATTGGGAATAACGTAAAGATATTTATTTACTTAATGTGTAAATGCAAGGCTAATATACGTGCAAAATTTATGTCAATATGCTATACAGTGGTTAATTTTAACAAAAACGTGCTGGCATATATGAAGTAAAACTAAGTAACTGTAGGATATGTATGCATTAAATTTACAAACTTTAACACTTCAGTTACACATACATAATGTGTACCAAATTATCATCTTTCTCATTTAATTTATCATCCCGTATAAGGTAGCCAATTTCTTGTGATAGAATTATTATTAAGTACATTTCCTTCACGCATTTAGAATGTAAATAAGCAGCGTCGGCTTGTTTTATTTTCCAAGACCAAATCAAAATGAAACCAAACTTGTAAGACGAAATCAAATTTATATGGAATCTATCAGAGTTCGTTGATTTAGAATGAATATTCCATATTACAAGCTTATCAACCATAAAATTGTAATAAAGCTGTGTTATGAATACAGCGATGTGAATTTACGATTGGTTATTTAAAAGGCATGTAACAAAATCCACATTCTAAGATTGCATGGTGTTGCACAAGCGACGGCATTCATCTAACGGCGCCGTTGTTAACGAGTCGTTTCATTGTGGAAGAAGTGAAATGTGATAGATTTGATACGTCCGCGGCCACGCACTCGACATCGATATTGCAACATACCTTTTGCTTCAATGACCAGACATCTTGAGGGCTAATACATTCAAAAAGTATTTAAATATGTTTAATAAAAGCATTCGCTATTGTAAAATTTATAACTGTTGATCTTTTACTTCTTTTTGCATATCAAAAAATACACAGCAAATTTGCCAAATAAATTAATAAATATTTTCACGCAATTCCCAATACTGGGGTAGACAGAGGTCTAGTCTAGACAACTGAGACCCTTTGATCCATCTTCCACCGAAGATACTTTCGGGACAACGTGGCAGAAGGTGAGCTCGCCGTCTTGCACAAAGAAATCTTTTATTATTATCCTCAATTTAGTGAAAAAAATATATTTTCACACCATTACCGATAGATAGAGGTCTAGACAATTAAGTCTTTTCGACCCACCTCTCGTCGAAGACATTTTTTGGGATAACGAGACAGGTGATGAGCCTGTCGCCGTCTTTATACCCATGCCAACGATATAAATCGTGCATAAGTTTTTAAAGAAACCCATCGGTACGAGCCTGCCACCTATGAATCAAAATCGTCTCTTGTCCCGAATTCCGATCACCTAACAACTCGGCTCATTCTTGAGTTAATGAAGTGTATAGAAACAATTTTCTTTTGTATCATTACAGTTTTGGAAAATTAGCTTAATCGAACAACGGTATAAGTAACAGACCAATTTAACGTATAGTAAATCCTGATCTCAATCTCAAATAATCAATAAAATTACCCTGTCGGTGTCTTCTTAAGAGTATGACACCCCTTTCTCTCGTGATTGTCGTAAAAGGCAACTAAGTGAAAACCTTGACAACATGAATGACCACCGATAGATGGCGAGATAATTAACAAGTGCAAGGTGTCCGGTAGAGCGATCGTGTGCACTAACTGACCGTGGCGATTGTGCTAAACTCTCCCACGGGAGTGGCCTATGGCCTGCAATAGACTATTACGGGCCGTTATGTATATGTATGTATGTAATTAATAATCGAGTTAGGAAAACCCCTTAATTTATGGTCTTACAGATATTTTTTAAATTAAATATTTGAAATTAAATAGATAAATAAATATTCACGCAATTCCCAGTACAGGGGTAGACAGAGGTCTAGTCTAGACAATTAACTCGCTTTGACCCACCTTCCAACGAAGAAATTTTTTGGACAACGTGACAAGTGGTGAGCCCGTCATCGTCTTTATCGCCGTCGTTTCCAAGCCTACGATATAATTCGTACAAAGTTTTTGAAAAATCCATTGGTACGAGCCTGTCACCTGGGGATCAAACTCGGATCTCTTGACTCGAAATTACGAATACCCAACCATTCGGCTATCGAGCCTTTTTTATATATAGTTTTAATATATAGTTTAAAATATCAAACAGATATAAGACTACTTTTTGAGTCTTTAAACTGACAAGAACTCTTTGTAGTTTACATTATACATTTAACTCTTTGTTGTTTGCATACATTTTAATTTTAAACGTTGTTATTGACGAGATGTTTAATGGAATTAGGAACAAATTCGATGACTGATAGCTTTTTTGCTCTTTTCGTCACGACTCCATTATTCTTTCTGTGTAAAATAAAGCTCCGTCGTATTTTTGTAAGTCAACGCTGACACTTGCAATTCTTTCAAACGTCTCCTTAAACAGCTCTATGTATGTATTACTGTATGCAACTTTACAAGATAGCTGCAATTTTAAGAATATACAGAATTATTTTGGATGTGTATTTATTCAGAAGAGGTCTAGTCTAGATAATTAGGTCCCTTCAACCCATCTTCTACCGAAGATACTTTCGGGACAACGTGACAGGTGGCGAGGCCGTCGCCGTCTCTATGTCCATGCCAACGATGTAATTCATTAAAAAAAACCATTAGTACGAGCCTGCCACCTGGGGATCGAACTCGGGTCTCATGACTCGAAATTTCGACCACCCAACTACTCGGCTATCGTTATTTAAGAATACAGTTTGCTTAACGTATAAATAAAATATGAGAACCGTACATACGTTTTTCTATCGATCTAATCATTTAGTTCATTTAAATTCTTCGGTTGTTTCTGATAAAAAGAAAACTTTAATGAGAGAAGAACCAGATAGACACTCGAGTACAATGAATGTCACACAGCAGTCGGTGACCTCCTGCGAAGAAAAACTAAAAAGATCTATTATCAAACTTGGCGTATTAATCTTGTATTGTAATTGGTACTAATAAGTTTATTTATTTATTTGGTGTCAACTGGTGTGCAAATTTTCCGACTTTTTTTAATTAACAACTTTTTTTAGTTAACATTGAATTAACGTCTAATTGTAAAAAAAAACCTTCACAGCATTCCCAATACTGGGGTTGTCTGTAGTCTTGGCAATCGACCAAACAAAAGTCGTATCGGCCCTCCCTTCACTAAAAACATTTTTAGGGATTATATACATCTATTATATTATACATTGTCAATTTTGTAAGACTAATTACCATTTTCTTCATGTTGGTGCTGTAAAAGGCAACTAAGGGAATTACAGATTTTAAAATCAATGGATATCTATAGATGGAAGAATAACTGAAAAATACCAAATAAGACTTTATCAGACGGGCTTCAGCTTATGGTGACGGGCAGCGTCCAAATCGCCAATCCGCTTGACGAGTTTAACGATTACGACAATGGCTTACACGTGAGAAACTTATGTCCAGCCGAGGGTTACTCATCATCATCATATCAGCCTATCCGAAGTCCACTGTTGAACATAGGCCTCCCTTTAGAGTGATCCTGTGTCATCTGCATCGACTCCCAGCGACATTGTGCAGGTCGTCACTTGATCTTGTGGGGGGTCGTCCTATACAGCGTTTTTTGGGCTATCACAGCCATATATATTTGTATGGCTATATATATGTATATAACATATTCATTTAACATAGTAATATATGTATGTACGTAAATTATTATTCTGTTTAATCACAAATTTATTGTTTAATACTAACATTATTAAAGAGTATTTATTTAGAGTTAAAGTGCCTCATATAACTTTTATTTTATTACTATTTAACTGATTATTTCATTTTAATTAAATTTAATATTTATATATAATTCAATACTATACAATAATTTCAAGTTCATTCATAGGATTTTGTAATAATCATCACTTAAAATGTTTTTATAGAGTAAAACATGTCAAATAGCCAATTTTTTAAATAACGGAATACGGTTGCTCGCTTCTTCACTACTGTGTGCGTACACCTTATCATTTTGTTTGTTGTAGCTCTCTTCTACTTCTCTTTTGATACACAACTGCATTCGTTTTTACACCTTTCTCGCAAAAATGTACCTCTGTTAAGCCCCAATAAGAAACTCCAAACCATACCATGACTGAGGATGGAAAATGACCTCGTTGGACACGCGGAATACGGTTGCTCGCTTCTTCACTATTGTGTGCGTACACCTTATCATTTTGTTTGTTGTAGCTCTCTTCTACGGTAAAAAAATTTTCACCCGAAAAAAGAATTTCCCGATATTTTTTTCCCGCGTACCGCTTAAACAAAGCGCGGCATCTCTTCAGTCTCAGATGCATTAGACGAGCATTCAAACAATGTCCTGTTTTTCTTCGATATGCCCGAAGCCCTATGTCTTCATTTAACACTCTTTTCACCGTGGTTCCGCTTAACCCCATCTGAAGGGCCAACAGTTTCTGTTTACGTTTGGGATTTCTTTGAATTCGAGCCTTCACAGCTTTTATTACTGCTGGAGTCCTAACAGACCGAGGGCGACCACTTCTTGACCTGAGTTCATTTACACTAGAGTCTTCATTGTATCGTTTGATGTTACGATAAACGAATCTTTTGGTTATATTAAAATTTTTCAGAATGTCAAAAACTTGAATTGGCGCGTCACCGCAACGATGCAACGCAATAACTGCAACACGGTCTTCTTTAAGCGTCAACTCCTTATTTAAAAATGAGTAAAATTCTAAAAAGTATGTAGTTTTATTTTCATGAACAATTCGAAATTCGAATTCAATAAACTTTTTTGTGGCCAGCATTCTAAAAGAAAAGTTTTTACTGTGTGACAATACTTATGACCTGACTGTGTATATTGCATTTCAGAAAAAAATAATAATTATCTCCTAAAAAACTTATAACATTGTCTTCTATTGGCACCTAGAAAGTCTCCCAAGTATTAATCTTGGTAATAATACTCGATAAATAGTAGTTACATATTTTCCTTTAAAACTTTGGCTGACATAGCGTTAAAGTTAAAAATATTTTTCCGTGTTCGTGACTAAATTCAACATCAAAATAGAGTGCGTTTTTAGAACAAAGCTTTGACATCATAAAAGAAAGCATCACGCATTCCTTTAGAATATAGATAAAATTATATAATTGAACTTCCATAAATGTCGTCTTTTTCGAAGAGAGAAATTCATAAAAAAATCCTAAGGTGGGCCAACGGTAACTTTGCAAACCTCACTAAAACCTGTTGAATATTAAAATATAGTAGGCATTTTTCTATATTGTAGAAATTGACGCAAGAACTCATCATCTGTAGTCGGCATTTTTGAGTGGTATCTTTTTTCCAAAACCGACGACCGATGTGCACGTACGATCACGCTAACTGTAAAATTTCCTACTTTAATCACAAGGTGTTACAAAGCAATATATGCTCATGAAAAAGCGACCTCATAGCCTTCTTGGTAATGCCTGTAAAGCAAAGGGTCGCGGTTTTAAATACCGTTTAGGGTTTCATGAATAGTGTTCGTATTCGAGTCATGTATCACTTACAGGTACTTTTGAATATTTATCTATGAAAGTATTCAAGTATATTGGCTTGAATATTTAAGACCGCGACAGGCTCACCACCTGCGAATTTGTCTCAAATAAACTTTGGTAGGAAAAGTGGGTCGAAAGGACTTCATTATCTAGACGTAGGGTCTAGATAATGAAGTTGGGAATGTTGGTTCCCTCAGTTGGGAAATTAGCATGAAGATATAAAAAATATCTACTCTGAATAATATTTAAACGACTTTAGTAGGGAAATAGTAGGTATTACCGCGTAGGTATGCTCACTCTCACAGAGAGACGTGGTAACCTAGCGGACAGGGCGCTTGCTTCAAACACGAGTGACCTACGTTTGATCCCAGTCAACCACGAAACTACTGAATTTACCACGAGTTGGGCGGTGGAGGAAAACACCAAGAGAATACCTTGCATGTCTAAGTCTCTCTGTCTCTACAGCCCCGAAACTATTTGATATTAATTAATATAAGCAAATAGTTTGCTATAAAGAATCGTACAATGAAATATAACACGAAAAGCTTTACCGGTTACTTTTAAAACTTCAGTTATTATACATCCAAGGCTAATGTTCAAAATTGAAATTTATTTTTTAAAATTATGAACGGAGTTGTATTTTGTATATGGTGAAATATATGTTGAAGTAATATGGTGAAGGAGTGCAATGTCTACAAAGGTAAGGTCTACCATAAACTATGTTTGTTCAGTTATCAACTCAAACTCTTCGGAATTAACCTTCATAGAGCCACAAGGAAAAGGAAACATATTAGTACGTGGCGGGTATCAATTTCATAAGGAATGTTATAGCTTTAAAGGTTACCAACGTTTGGTGCTATGCAAAACAGCTTTTGAAATATAATGGTCCCTTATAATAATAGATTTTTTTATGTAATTAACTACTTTCCAAAATTTATTTGATGTTATGAAACTCCTTTCCCAATACTGGGGTAGACAGTGGTCTAGCTCCTTTCTAACCACCTTCCACCGAAGTTATTTTTTGGGACAAATACTTTAACTCGTGTTTGTTGGGAATAAATAATTTTGTTAGTGGTATTTTAGCAGGCATTAAAAAAATTTATACAATTGGTAATTGAATAGATTTTTGTTGTGACAATGGAGCCTATATCAGATAATGTTTATCACCTCAAGTAAAGCTTTTGTGTGTCTGAGATTGATACAATACAAAAGAGACAAAGCATGATTTAGTAAAAATATATGAACTTTAAGTAAGAGAAAAAACGCATGTTTAAACCAAGGAATTACTAAATCTAAATAAAGTGATTAAATCAAAGAGAAAAAGGTTAAAATTTCAACTGACACGGGCGGGGTGTTGAAATTTTAACTTTTTTCTCTTTAATTTAATCACACAAAAGTTCAGCATATATAAGCTTTAAAAATCAATAAAAAATTGCACAATCTAAATGAAGTTATAGAATTTGTAGTCTTTTATATGACAAATAAATTATAGTTTATGACATGCTACTTATCTGATGTCGGAGATGATATTCCGTATGGAAAAATGAAATGAAATTATTATTATTGTGGGTCATGTCAGGAAACGTGGGATTCTATGAATAGGAACAAAAGAAGTAGGTATGTGTAAAGGAGTGGGGCATGCACCGTCTGCGCACACCTGGCAGTACGCAGGCGCGGGCCGATCATTAAAAATGTTTATTTAAAAATCCGACCGCTTAACGCCGGCCTGCGATAAACAAGAGCGCATCATTCCAGTTTTACCCTTTTTGTATAAATTAGTTTGTAAGTTATATGACATAAGTATAATTTTAATACAATTAAAATACATACTTTTAAAATTCAAACTTAGTTTTCACCTAATGCAGATAAGTAATTACACGCGTACCTACATAAAAAAAAGGATTAAATCGCTGAATATAAATAAATATTTTTTTATTGTATATTACTTATTTTTGTTGTTGAAATGTGTTTATTGCGTAAAGTTTTAATAGGTTAGTCACTACTGCATAACCACTTTCAATGCCTACGGCCTGTTCTGTCTATTTTCCTAAAGTGTCGGAACGTCAGCCGATCCTTCGAACGGCTATTTAATAAAACAAAGGTCTTTTCGTAACATAAACAATGCATCAAGAGCCATACAAATAAAAGCGTGTAACCTGTAGTTAAAATAGAACAATAAGAGATGAGAAAACAGAGGTATTTATGATCAATTACGATAAAGGCCTCCATTAATTTACAAGCTATGATGGAAACAAGCACATAGGTGTAAACTGTTAAATTATTTGTATCCCTAGATCCTTTTGAGATGAAATTACATTCAAATGTAATCAGTCTCTTGAATAATTAGCTTCATTAATTTCCCTCATATTCTAATAATTGTGTTCTACTTGTACATGTTTGTATTATGTTATCTATGGTTGCTGTTGTATTTAGAATCGGACGAGCTAGTATTGGAAGAAGACTTACTATTATTCTATATTTTAGGATTTAGATTATTTAATTCTTACGTCTCAAATTTCACAAATTGTTTTTTTCGTCGACGTGTCAGCTTGTAGCTTGCTATTTTACTTTATTATAAAAAAATGTTTTGTGTATATATTTAATAAATTTTTGATTATGCATATATATAACTAAATACATGTATATATTTAATTATGTATTGCTTCATATTGTTTTATTTCCGATATGTTTGTTATGTTGTTCAATGTACCACACATTTATAAATCTCTTTCTTTGTATATTTTCTTTTTTATAAAAAATATGAAAAGAAGTGGCGAAGCTAGAAATAAAAGAAGTGGTTGTTTTTTGTTAGAATATTTTTAAGTGTCTTGCTTCGGGTGGTTTTAGTTCACTTGTTTTGATATGTAACTAATATTGTTAAGATACTGTTTGTTTAGTTTATTGTTAAAATCATGAGTTTTATAAATTGTAAATAGTAACAAATATATGTATTTGCTGGCTAAAACAATTAATGAAAGACTGGGATTAGTACCGCCATTATATCCCACAGTATTTCTATTCAAAATGTCCTTTCTTGAGGAATATGAATGATCTTATTCATTCATATTCCTCAAGAATATCTACTGTCAAAATGTATAGTATATTATATATTGCATATTAACTAGTAATAAAATTACTAAATTACTAGATATGGTTTTTTTTTTGTTTGGAAAAGTGTGTAAAAATAACGAAGCGTCAATGTAAATATCCAACTGATGAACTATCATTTCCTATTGAATTGAAATTAATTACGTTAAGTGATTCCTGCAGAGATCCAATAAAATCATTACGATATTTTAAGAAAAATGTGGCACTTGTCAAAACTACTGAAATAGATTTGATGGTTGAAGCCACGTCTAAACTGTCAAAATGAAAAGTTCTTTAAGCTTCGCGCTGCCGCTACGAACTATAATCCTGAAATGTTTACCCAGCAATAAAAGCGCCTAAAGCGAACTAAACTATGACATAAAAAGTTTAAAAAGCTCTCAGTAGATCAAACAAGATGAGTGGTGTCGGTAGACAGACGGCACGGTGTCAGGTTACGAACGGCGGGTCACAGTTGCCCCAAATAATGAACACCAGATTGGTGTCAAAATGAACACATTTTATTATGCCATCAAACCGTAAACACCCTGATCTCGTACAACGTAAGTGTTTATTTTTCATAAACCTTCCGCAAAGGTTGTTCCGCTCTTTGATGTGCCAAAAAGTTTTCAGTGTTTTGTTTGAATTTTTTTGTTAATTCATTGTAATGCAATTCAAAGCAGTTTGTATATTGTTGGTTGCGAAATGGTTTGTTTAAGTTTATGTTTCAATAAAACTTTCCTGCAAATGCAATGTTTTAGCGCTGGCCCCAATTCCCTTAACTCTATTTGTGTAATCTTTGTTCAGGATGTCGTAATTTGTGCAAATTTTCGATCATGTTACATTTAACATATTTTCTACATGAATATAATAGAATCGTCTTACTTTCACCTCTATATTACACACACACACACACACACACATATATATATCTATCTATATATATATATATATATATATATATATATATATATATATATATATATATATATATATATATATATATATATATATATATATATATATATATATATATATATATATATATATATATATATGTATATATATATATATATATATATATATATATATATATATATATATATACATCACAAACATTACTTCTATCCTAATGTAAGATGCTAAAGCAATTGTAGTATGGGAATCGGAAACAACGAAGGCACCAAAAATACCCAGGCCCGAGAAAATGTACAAAAACCCGACCGGGAATCGAACCCAGGACCTCGAGATAGCGACACCTTGGAAACCGGTGTTTACGCTACTCGTCCACGGAAGTCATCTAAATGTAATATTGATTTCATACACCTTCATTATACCTCTAACGGTCCGTAATCAAATTTTATATTAGCAATAAAAAAATGCGTTTAATTTGAAAAAAAAAAAACTGGTTTAGGTTTATTACAAATACATTCATAAGATACCTATATACATACCAGTAAGATTCAATAACTACTTGTGGTTATTGACACTCATATATTTATTTTTACTTTATTGACCATTAGGGTTGACGACTCTGTTTTTAACTAATAATAGTATTTTTAAATCGTTGAAGAAACATAGGAAAAACAAATAAAGATTTTGACCTTTGAGATAACAGGTTTTATATAATTTAATATAAATTGTTTTTTCCATTCTGATACAATTATTTTGAGAATATTACGCAAAATTACATATGAGAATGTCATGCTTGACATAGATATAGATGTAAAGGTTTACAAAAGAAATTTTGTTATATAATTTTTTAAAGATATTTTGTAAAGGGTTTGAAAATGTATGGACAGTCATAAGTGCTATTATAATTGAAAACATTTAGAAAAATATACACCGCAAACATAATATATACTATACTGTGATGCCAAAAAATATAATGGGGATGCAGCAACCCTACTCACGGTCAACCGCGATCGACGTAGCTGGGTCTTAACGAGGAAATGTGTATTTGGGGCTTGCGAATTGGTGACTAGGTCCATACGAATCACGAACCATTTAGAAGTGAAGTATTTCGAATACCCCCGTGATCTTTAATTAGATATTTACAATCTAAAGTTGCGGAAAATAAAATAAATATCTTCACGCAATTCCCATGCTTTAAAGTGATAAGGCCGCCAATTGTACCTTAATTACTTTTTGTATGTCGTTTGTTCATTTAATGTTTTGGTGTTCATTCATTCATTCGTTCCCAATACTGGGGTAGACAGAGGTCTAGTCTAGACAATTAAGTCCTTTTGACATACCTTCCATTGAAGATATTTTAGGGACAACGTGACAGGTGGTGAGCCCGTCGCAGTTATTATGCCCCAGCCAGCGACATAAAGTTGCGTGTTTATTAATATGGGCTTCAATCATGAGCGTGCACGTGTTGGCCATAAACATTCTGGTGGTGTTACACAAACATATTTTATAGTATACAATCAATATGTATATATATAAAGTATCTGACTCCTATGTACCTGCAACCCGTCTGTCTGGCTGTCTGAGCAAAAAGTGCGGTTGCGTAACATAAACGCAACATCTAATCTAATGTTTGGATCAAAGGTGAGTCAAAATAAAATTTTATCCATTACACATTTAATCGACGGACAATATAAGCAATGCGAATAAAATCAATATATAACAAAAAAAAAACACAGAGAGAAATAGTCAGATTCCACATTTTGATAAAGTTCTTTAGGGAAAACGTAACTGGTAACAAGTAGAAAACGTTATTACCAGTTACTGGAAAGCCTTGTACTACTTGAGTATCATAATCAAAATCGTAGTAAAAAAGTTCCGAAAAATTCAAACGATTCAGCTTAAATACATAATAATTGCAGTTTAACTCTTATTATATGAAAGTATTCATTCAAGCATATATCATTAAATTATTCATATCTTTAAATTTGATTTAATAAAACAGTTTCGAAAGGCGAGTCGTTGGTTGATCAGCGTTCAGGCCAAGATACAACGAACAAGTTTTTTTAAAACACATGTACCACATATATTGTTGTCTTGGATGTAAAAACGGCGACAGGCTCACCACTTGTTTGTCTAGACACTGTCACTAAATTGTCTAGACCTCTGGCTACCTCTGTATTGGGAAATGCAGAGAAAGAAGTTAAGTTTTATAGGAAAAGATTTGTTAAAAACAAGGTATCTGAGCACCTGATGCTTAGTGATTTACGTACACTGGAAAAATACGTTTCCTGGAAAGGCGAAGGCGAAGAAAGAATATATAGAGGGTTGAATTTAAAATTAACTTGACAAAACCCAGAAGCAAGTACGAGGTCCTACTTATGGAAAGTATACTTAGAAGGCACTGCTATATTCAAAACGGCACTTTATTTTTTTTCATCTTCATACATTATTATCAGACATGTTATTACAGGGAATACATTAGAAAAATGCTTGCTTACAGGCTGTAAACAAGCATTTGTAATCCGGCTGGATTCGAAACCGTGACCCATAGCTTCGAAAGCTCGGCAACTACCAACTAAGCTATCGGGTTGCTTTTTCATGTAACAGACAAAGTAAAGATTGGCTCCAACACGTAACTTTTTTTAATAAAAATAAATGAATAAATAATTATCTTCACGCAATTCCCTCTGGACAGCATCGATGTCAGGAAAGAATGTGTGGAAGAAATATGGCAGAGCCTTAGAGATGGAATGGTTAGTGCAGCGGAAGACGTGTGTGGAACTGTGAAAAGAGGTAGTAGTAAAAATGGTGATGCATGGTGGAATGACGAAGTGAAAGAAGCTGTAAATAATAAGAAGAAAGCATGGTTAGACTACTTGGCCTCTAGTAATGATAAGGATATGAGAGAGAAAAGGAAAGAAAGATATAAGCTCCAGAAAGTTCACACGAAAGCATTGATTGAGGAAGTGCGTGAAAGGAGTAGAATGGAAGCGGACGAAAGGTTGTCGCACAACTTCAAGGAGGACTCCAAACTCTTCTGGAAAGAGGTTGGAAGGGCCCGGAGTGGTGCGACAGCCTTAAGAATGAATAAAGTGCTTTCGGGAACCAATGACGTTCTCTCAGAAAAATCGGACGTCATGCAGCGATGGAGCGAATTTTATAGAGAGATGTATGCGTGTGATGATCTTAGTGACGCCGTGACTGGTACGCCAGACTCGGACCTCGATGACACTGAGGTCATCAGTATGAAAGAGATTGAATGTGCGATTAGAAGTTTGAAATGTGGTAAGGCTGCGGGACTAGACAGAGTTACTGCTGAAATGGTCAAGTATGGTGGGCCACGCGTCTGGGACAGCTTTCATCTGCTGTGCAATTTGTGCTGGCGAACGGGGGCTGTTCCGGATGATTGGCGATCCGCGGTCATTGTGCCTTTATATAAAGGTAAAGGTTCACATTATGACTGCGGGTGCTATCGGGCGATCAGCTTGACCAGTTAAGCAAGTAAAGTTTACTTGAAGGTTTTGACACGTAGGATGCAAGATAAATCGGAAAGATTTCTATGGGAGGCACAATGCGGATTTAGACCTGGAAGAGGATGCACGGATCAAATGTTTTCTCTCCGCATGATCACGGAGAAGCTTCTGACTGCTAACCAAAAGATTTTCAGTGCTTTTGTGGATCTTGAGAAAGCATTTGATAAGGTTGTAAGGAAGAAAATGTGGGAACTGATGCTGGGGTATGGTGTGGATGGTCGATTGCTAAGGGCTGTGCAGTCACTTTACTGTGACTGTAAAGCCTGTGTGCGGGTAGGGCATGACCTGTCACCCATGTTTAGCGTCCAAACGGGCATAAAACAGGGTTGTGTCATGTCTTCCTGGCTGTTCATACTGTATCTCGACAGCTGTTTACAGAAGCTGAAAGATAGCTGTTTGGGTGTGAAATTGGGTGACATAAAAGTAAATTGTCTGCTTTATGCTGATGATGCAGTGCTTATTGCACCATCAGAGGCAGAACTGCAGGCATTAGTCATGTGTATGAAAGAAGAATGTGAAATTAATGGTCTCCGTTTGAATGCTAATAAAACTAAGGTTCTGGTATTTGAAAGGGACGAAGAAAGAACGAAGTGCGAAATTTGGGTAAATCAGGAATGTCTAGAGCAGGTGAATGAAATTGTATACTTGGGGAGTGCGTTTAGCCGGGATGGAAGATGTGATTTAGATGTGGACAGGCGTGTCGCTGCCGGGAACAAAGTCAATGGTGCCCTGACTGCGTTAATCAAAAGGCAAGGTGTTGTGAAAAGTGCACGCCTTGTAATATATAACGCAGTGTTGGTACCGACTTTGTTATATGGCAGCGAAACCTGGGTATGCCAGAAGAAGCATAAAAGCAGGTTGAATGCAGTGGAGATGCGATCTCTTCGTAAAATGTTCGGCCTTACCATGGCCGACCGAAAGCGAAACGAAGAGATTCGCAATATGGCAGGTTTGAAAGATGACCTTGTCTCAAAAATGGATAAGGGCGTGCTTCGATGGTTTGGGCACGTTGAGCGAATGTGTGAAGACCGAATGGTGAAGAAAATATATAGCGCGAAAGTTAATATTAATAGGTGTCGAGGTAGACCGAGACTAACTTTCGAAGACCATGTGAGCAAATTGCTGGAAGAGGGGAGGGTCAAGAGTACTCGGATACCTAGACGTGCATGTATGAAGAAGAATGTGAAATTAATGGTCTCCGTTTGAATGCTAATAAAACTAAGGTTCTGGTATTTGAAAGGGACGAAGAAAGAACGAAGTGCGAAATTTGGGTAAATCAGGAATGTCTAGAACAGGTGAATGAAATTGTATACTTGGGGAGTGCGTTTAGCCGGGATGGAAGATGTGATTTAGATGTGGACAGGCGTGTCGCTGCCGGGAACAAAGTCAATGGTGCCATGACTGCGTTAATCAAAAGGCAAGGTGTTGTGAAAAGTGCACGCCTTGTAATATATAACGCAGTGTTGGTACCGACTTTGTTATATGGCAGCGAAACCTGGGTATGCCAGAAGAAGCATAAAAGCAGGTTGAATGCAGTGGAGATGCGATCTCTTCGTAAAATGTTCGGCCTTACCATGGCCGACCGAAAGCGAAACGAAGAGATTCGCAATATGGCAGGTTTGAAAGATGACCTTGTCTCAAAAATGGATAAGGGCGTGCTTCGATGGTTTGGGCACGTTGAGCGAATGTGTGAAGACCGAATGGTGAAGAAAATATATAGCGCGAAAGTTAATATTAATAGGTGTCGAGGTAGACCGAGACTAACTTTCGAAGACCATGTGAGCAAATTGCTGGAAGAGGGGAGGGTCAAGAGTACTCGGATACCTAGACGTGCATGTATGAAGAAGATGATGAATCTGAAAGAAGCGAAAGAAGTATGTAGGGATCGTGACACTTGGCGATGTGTTCTCTCTGGCTACCCCGTCAGGGATTGTGCGTGAAGATAAATAAATAAATAAATAAATATAACGCAATTCCCAATACAGGGGTAGACAGAGGTCTAGTCTAGACAATTAAGTCCTTTAGACCCACCTTCCACCGAAGATATGTTTGGGACAGCGTAACAGGTGGTGAGCCAGTCGCCGTCTTTATGTCCGAACACAAAACAAGTATTTTAAGTATAAATGAATAAATTTCTTGTTTCGATTATAGAATAAAAGAAGTTCTTTAACGGTTTTGTCTTTCATACTTACATGAATGAAATAGATTTTCAGTTCTCATTAATATGCATGAATAAATGGAACTATGTCCAGATATCAAGCCTTCCAAGATTAAACCATTTAAAAAGACTTTCGAAAGTGTACAAACTTCGCTGGAAAATATAAAATAATACCTTTTAATTACAGAGTAAGTGACCTTTTGCCCAATGCAAACATAGTTATATTAAAAATTTTATTATATGTGTTAACAACGAAGGTTTTCCAAATTGTTTATTTATGAACGAGGAGTATTAAGGAACATTTAAATCGTTCATTAATAAATTAAATCTAATAGAATCGAGAAACATACTCGTATGTACGAATCGATTTGATGTTTCTGGCTACATCTTCATTGGTAATTTAAAAAAAAAATTTATTTGTGTGAATATAATAATTATAATGAATAAACTTAGTTATGTTAATGAATGTACAAATTAATTTTCTTTGCTTACTGCAACGGAAACACGATACGATTTGAAGCAAGGGTCAGTCGAAGTGTCAGAGGTACAAGGAAGATACGACCTGAAAGTGATAATTTTATTTTAACACATGTGGCATTGGCCTGCGATTTAAACGTTTTTATTGCTTTGCTTTCCTCAAATGACTGTTAAAAAATTCCAATATTTTAGTAACAGAAAAGTTTATGATAACGTCATAACAGCCTTTATAAATTCACTGTTATAGGCGTCTTGGGCAAGGTTGCTTAGCAAACGATAAATAAAAACCGACACAGAATAGAAAAGATCCCCTGAAAAGTATCAGGTTTCACTATCAGTCTGCACGAGACCTGCATTGTGTATGAAGAATAGCATCCTTTACTAGACTTATCATTCTTTAAGTTTTACAAAAACAGTAACATAGATTTATTTACAGCATCAAAATTTACATCTAAATTACATCTTATTAGGCTAAAAATCATTTCGATCGTACAATTTCATTCACCGATTCTGGACATTACTTATTACATTTTTTCTTTGTTCTATAACAACAAAAGACCTTATCATGTACGACGCCGTCGAAATTTTCCTCCTTAATATTCTTCTTCGGGACTCAGTGACTACTCAGTAAATAAAAATGAAATAAAATAGCTAAGTTTTATACATAAAAATCACCCTCTTCGCTCCAGAAAAGGACAGGTCATATCTAGTTCCATACGTACGAAGTCGCGGGCAAAAGCTAGTATTTTTTTATAGAAGAGGGAGGCAAACGAGCAGGTGGCTCACGTGATGGTAAGTGATTACCGCCACCCATGAACACCCGCAATACCAGAGGCATAGCAGATGCGTTGCCGGCCTGAATTGCCGTTCCCCCAGAATTGGGCAGGGAGGTGTGTGGGCCTCCGGTTACCTGCACTCACCAGACGAAACGCAGAAGTTTGTTAGACTTCTACTTCACGCCGGTATTCTGTGAGGTCGTGGCACTTCCCCGGTCGAGCCGGCCCATTCATGCAACAACAAAAGCTGATGCGTGGCTCTACCACTGCAACAGAAAAGTTTATGATAACTTCATAACAGCCTTTATAAATTCACTGTTATAGGCGTCTTGGGGAAGGTTGTTTAGCAAACGATAAATAAAAACCATCACAAAATAGAACAGATGCCTAGTTCGTACATAATTATAAAACGACATTTTTTTAAATTACAAAATATAACAGAAATTCTTTTTATAAACTTCGTATCATATCTGTTCAGCTTTACCTGCAGAATGTAACATTTAATTTTAACTCGGTAAATGTGCAACTTTTTTTATGGTAAAGCAGTAAAGAAATATGTATGTAGAAATTCCAATTGGTTGTACAAAAATCCAGAAAAATCTAAATAGAAAGTGAATTTTATTCCAATTCTTAGTAATTATGTCTGAAATCCATTCTTCGAACTACTTTTTACAAAATCATTTAAACGTGAACACGTAAAATGTGGCTTCAATTTTGTGGGATTCGGTATACTGTGCCACTTGATTGATTACTTTGACGTGATATATTATTCAGTGATGGAAAAATAAGTAATATAAATTTGTATATAACATTTATTTGAAATAGATTTTATGTAATTTCGTAAATTTAAATATCTATATAATACTGATTGATGAATATGAAACTGGAAATAACTTTTACATGTTCATAATTTACGAAAATAACATTTTAAATCGCAAGGTTACATCAATCAAATTTTTAATAAAAAAAAACTTCAATTATAAAATAAAAACAAAAATAAAAAAAAACAAAACCTTTCATTCATTAATTGTAATTTCTTATTCTAATACAACATATATACACATTGATATTAAAAACATTGCTCTTAATAAAATCGTATCGTATCGTATCAGATAAATCAGAGTTTAGGTGATCCAAGATCTGGGAACAAGGCATTACCTTTTGGCACTTACATATGATTTGTAGCTGAATTGAACTGAAAAGCGACTACAGCCTCACTCACTCTCAGCGTCACTCACACCTTTATTGTCCCAAATAAGCTCCAGGGAAAATATGAATGGAAAGGCTAAATTGACCTTCTAAGTATTCATCAGTTTTTGACACTTACATATGATTTGTAGTGCAGAATTGAACTGAAAAGCGGCGACAGGCTCACCACCTGTCACATTGTCCCAAACAAGCTCCGGTGAAAATGTGGATGGAAAGGCTAAATTGACCTTTGACATTCTAAATATTGGGCTGTGCGTGAAGATAAAGGAAATACTTAACTTTTTAGTTATAAATATTTAATTCACATATTCATACATAAAATCATGTTCAATATTAGTCAGAGTTGAGTATCAGTATTGTACTGCAATTAATAAGCATGTCTTCAGAAATTTGATACGGGTGTAAAACACTGTTGGTGTTATCCTGTCCTACTTGTTTCAGCTAAAACATGAACAAAGCCGTCTGTATTTGATGTAATTAACTAAATGGTTCTGTGACGTAAATATAAACCAAATTCACTTTTACTCTTTAAAATTTAATAAACTTTTATCTTTATGCATATAGTCAATGCTGGAGTACACAGAGTTCCATAAAATATTGTCCTTGCGTCCCACCATCTAACGAAGCCTACTCAGACCAACGTTAAAAATGGTGATCACATCGTCGTCTTAATGCCACAGCCAACGGTACAAAATACTTACAAAGATATGTATTTACATATTAAATTAACACGTTTAAAAATTAACTGACAAGGGTAGGATTCGAACCGGCAACATAAAAGAGAGATTTAATTTTAACTTAAAGTTAGCCGAGTGGTTAGGTGATCGGAATTCCAGTCAAGAGACCCGAGTTTGATCCTCAGATGGCAGGCTCGTATAGGTACGTAAAGGGTTTTTAAAAAACTTTTATTCCGGCTATTCTTTTATATACTTTTATTGTATAAACTATTTACGATTTTTATTGTACGCTTGCACATAAAGACGACGTCATTCTTTCCACCACTCACGATGTCTCAAAATATGTCATCGTTGGATGGTGAGTAGCAAGGATTTAATTGTTTAGAACTGTCTACATTGTGTATTGGTAATGGCGTGAAGATATTTAATTTATTTTTTTACAGAAGATATAAATATTAAATCATAAGATCACCGACAACGAATTATTTATTTAAGAAAATAAAGGTATTGTGTTTTTACTTTTCTCTTGATGAGTGATTCGACCCATCTCTCGCTCTTAAACTTTTTAATTATTCAAGCAAAAATAGGAAAAACATTTACTTATTGAACTTATTTATCTGATAGAGCACAACAGACATTGCACTACAGTGGAGTAGCAAAAATAGCTGAGAGTCTTGTAACTCAGACAACTTATTTTCCCAAGACATGGTCCCAATACCTCTCAACCTACATGAATTTAAAAAGCTTTCACTATTTTTCTTCAACCATGGATTTTTTCTTTATGTGATTGCGTAACCAATGAAAATATGCTTATATGTACTAGATGTTGCATTTGGTAGTAATATTTTATTAGATAGTAAAAAAATATTTTTTTTTATAGAAAAGGGAGGCAAACGAGCCGGTGGCTCACGTGATGGTAAGAGATTACCGCCGCCCATAAACACCCGCAATACCAGAGGCATAGCAGATGCGTTGCCGGCTTTAGTAGACTGACCCCCCTGACTGGAGGTTTGGGCCTCCGGTTACCTGCACTCACCAGGCTAAACGCAGAAGTTTGTTAGACTTCTACTTCACGCCGGTATTCTGTGAGGTCGTGGTACTGCCCCGGTCGAGCCACCACATCCATGCAACAACAAAAGCTGATGCGTGGCTCTACCACTGTAAATATTACATGAATTAACACAATATATTATTCTTATTAGAAATTTACAAGCACTTAAACTTACAATTTTTTCTTTGGTCAAAGATTGGCTGGAAAAGAACTCTTGTTAAAATTTAGCGTAGTACATCTTGAATCCATAAATTTAATTATGTGAGTATACTAAAAATGTATACTAAATAGGCTAAGGAATATGCGTGAAATTTTTACAATTATATAATTAGACGTAGTATAAATAACATTTATGTTGTATACTGCAATCTGTAAAGTAATAAAGAAATATTACAAAATAGAGAGAGAAAAGGCCTGAATTTGTATATCTGTCGCATAATCTTTTTCTTGTTAAATACTCTTTTGTCTTCATACGTAAGCTTGAAGTAAATATTTATATGAAATACGAATACCAGGGAAAATTTGTTTGCGAAGTTTAAAAGAAAATATAATGCCGATTCTCAAACATGTATGTATTATTAAATACAGATATGAAAACGAATGCCTTCTTGTTTAAAATTAAATTTATCAATGAATGATCGGATGTACGCAAGTAGTCTTGTAAGAGCGTACGAATATTACTGGGCGTGGGGCGTGGGCTGTTCGCTGGATACAAAAAATCATGCGCCCTTGAGCTGATCGCACTGTTTATTTGACTGTCGTCTAGCACTTAACGCCGACGTCGATATTGGCTATTTTTGCGCGATACGGCATCAAGAAAGTATTCACTTTGCAAAGTTATGCTATTAGTATAAACTAGTGAATGATATCATAAACAATAGATTAACAGAATGATTTTTTTTATTAAAACATATATAACAATAAGTTACAATAGCCGAGTGGTTGGATGATCGGAATTCGAGTCAAGATCCGCTCGAAACCCGTGTTGGACCACCAGCTGGTGGGATCGTATCAATGGGTTTTTTCAAAAAAGTATGTACGATTTATTTCGTTGGCTTGTATATAAAGTCGGTGACAGGCTCACCATTACCATCACGTTGTCCCAAAAAATTTTCGAAGGTGGGTCGTAACGACTTATTAATCTAGACCTCATTCTACTTCTGTATTGGGAAAAGCGTGATGATATTTTATGTATACCTATACCTATTTCTATACCAATACCTGTTTCTGGTAAGTTTTTCTATAACAACATGAAGGAAACTGCAATAGCTAAGAATTATTGAAAAAAAAAGAAAAGATTATATAAACAGTTGGCATCAAAAATTAAAAAAAATATATATTAGAACAAAGCTTTAAAACGTTTTATTAATGGAAATTTCATTTGAGACAACTTACTTAAAATATGTTATGGTGAACCCATAGTCCGATAGCCGAGTTGTTGGGTGGTCCGAATTTCGAGTCGAGAGACCCGAGTTCGATCCCCAGGTGGCAGTACCAATGAGTTTTTCAAAAACTAATGTACGAATTTCATCGTTGGATTGGACATGAAGACGGCAACGGGCTCACCACCTGTCACGTTGTCCCGAAAATATCTTCGGTGGAAGGTGGGTCAAAGGGACTTAATTGTCTAGACTTGACCTCTGTCTACCCCTGTATTGGGGATTGCGTGAACCCATAGTCCTTGCCCAGTTTCACAATTAAAATGCTTTTGGATCCTTAAGTACATGCACTCCACTTGTGATGTTAATTTTAGATTTATGTTAATGAATTCTATTAAAATCAGCTTCCTATTTATGGACAAAATCGTCATGTTTTAAAAACTTGCGGTTACGTCACACTCCTGCAAAAAGAAGAATATTTGCCATGGTTAGTTTTTTTTCAGGTATTCCCAATACTGAGTAAGCTGTAGGTCTAGAGAATACATTATTTCGACTCACATTCCAACGTTATTTTGGGATCACTTAATAGGTGGTAAGCCTGCCTTTATGCTCGAGTCAAAGATAAACATTATATGTTAGTTTCGAAAAAAGGCTTTCTACAACATTCGTAAGCTATAAACCTAAGAACTCAATTTTTTTTTAAATTATATAACTTTATGAATATTGGAATATATAAAGTATTACTTGCGAGATTTGTAAATATTTTAAACTAAGAGAATAATAATTTTTGTTTCTAAATCTTGTAAACTTTTTTTTAGTGAATGACCACCTCCTAATCGTTAAGGAGTGCAATGCTTTTCATTAGCCGCTCACTAGATTTAGTCATCAAATGTCTATAAAATTTAAGAACTTGGAGGCAATAGGAACTAACTGACTAAAGAGTTTTTAATATACAGTGTACATATGATACATTTTAAAAACCAAAAAAGAACATACCATCGTTCAAAAATCAACTGAAATGGGCAATATTTGATTGATTAAACTAATAAATTTCTTTAGCAGTTTTGTTTTCTACGCAAATCAATTTTAATAAATAGAAGTCACACGTTTAAATTATATCTATCGATTACAAATCTTGTTCAGAGCGTAAAGTTTTAATTAACCCACAAGCAAAATAAAAAGTACTTAACAATGTTGAGTATTTTGAAATAGCTCAATGATCAAAGTACAGAATGTAGAAAATGAGATGTCAGTATAATTGAACAACATTAAAGTTTAGAGCGATGAAATATTTTTAATTTAATGATTCGTATTCTAATCTATCTTGTTTATAATATTGAATTAGCGACTTTAGAAATATAGTGCCATTTTGCGATTAAGAATTTTTAAGAAGTTAGAGAATATAAATAAATAAATATCTTTACACTGAGTCCTCGAGGATCCTTACATACCTTTTTCACTTCATTCAAATTTATAATTTACTTCATACGCACGTCTAGATTACTCATGACCCTCCCCTCTTTGAGCTATGTGCTTACATAGTCTTCGAAAGTATGTATCGTCCTACCTCCATCACTTTTCATGTATAATAAAAAAGAAAAAAGAAAATATCTTCACGCAATTCCCAATACAGGGGTAGACAGAGGTCAAGTCTAGACAATTAAGTCCCTTTGACCCACCTTCCACCGAAGATATTTTCGGGAAAACGTGACAGGTGGTGAGCCCGTCACCGTCTTTATGTCCAAGCCAACGATGAAATTCGTACATAAGTTTTTGAAAAACTCATTGGTACTGCCACCTGGGGATCGAACTCGGGTCTCTCGACTCGAAATTCCGGCAACAACTCGGCTATCGTGACTTAATCAATCCATTTTAGTGATAAGATCTTCTTTTAAACCTGCCATGTCGCGAATATCTTCGTTTCCTTTTCAGTCGGCCAAAGTCACGCTGCATATGTAACGAAAATATCGCATTTCTACTGCATTCATTTTGATTATATGCTTATTCTGGCAGACACAGGTTCCGCTGCCATATAACAAAATCATTACTAGCACTTCTCACTAAACCCTTCTATTTGACTAACGCAGTCAGGTCAACGTTGACTTTGTTCAGCAGCCACATCTAAACCATATTTTCCAGTATTCATGAAAGTTTTACGACGCGCGTTTAGTGAGAAACCTTCGAATATGAAATCTTACTGCTGTACATTTTGGAAAGTAAAGATAATGTATTTACTTTATTTCAATAAACATTCTATCAACACACTATACTTGCTTTTAAAAACTTTTACAGGGTGATGAACTCTAAAAAAATTCTGTAGCATCTAAATATAACATTCTTTCTTAAATTATAAAGGTATTTCAAAAAAGCTCTTTTTCTTTAGAGTAATCGACTGATTAACGAGTACATACGTACATATAAAAAGTTCCGTAAGGACTTAGATAATGCAAGATGAGAATTAAGGTAAAGAGTATGTCAAAGTTATATTTTAAAAACATATAAAAACGAAGTGTAGTGGTTTATGTATACTTTGTTTTTTTGTGTGTCTTTTCTGCAGAATAGAACATCGTAGAAACTGTGACATCAAATATAGAATAATGTTAATTTGTACACCTAATAGTAAAAATTACACATATGAACCATTCATAAAATCCATTCCGAGTCCATCCAGCCGCTCCATTCAACTTTTTAAATAATAAAATAAATAAATATCTTCACGCAATTCCCAATACAGGGGTAGACAGAGGTCTAGTCACTCATCAATTTTACTATTTAAATTTAAATCTAGGCACATTCAATTCGTCAATGCAGCAGCACGTTTCCTGTAGTTCTTATTTATTTATATTTAATTGAAATGCTTTATAACTTAAATACATACAGACATAACCTGTAAATATCTACTTTGGGACATGTTACATTGTAATGCCATCACGAAAACACGACAAAAAACGAAACAACGAAAAATCTACGCAATAAGTTCTCCGTTTAGTTTCATTTCTTCTTTGCTTTGCTCAGATTCGAAAGCAGATAAAGTACTTGCTTTATGAAATCAGAAACAACGCGGGGAGTATAAACAACTGACCCCAGAAAATATAAAAAAGTAGTTTTCTACATAGGAATCTGTCCGGGGAGCGAACCCAAGATCTCGGAGTGGCGTGCAAACAAGTTGAAAACTGGTTTGCACGCCACTTGAATATGTAGGTCATAAAATTATTTAAGTATTCCAAAAAAATTATTTGAGACAAGTCAATGTAGCAGTATAGTATCACTAATATTCATTTATTTTAAATGTCATAAATAATAATCGATCACTGCAGTAGGACACATTAAATAACTTCGAAACATTATAATTTGAGTGATCAGTGATTTCATATCTCCTGACGTTTTAGTGATAGACGCCAACTGGTTCTAAGGCGATTATTTTCGAGCTGGTAACAAGAATTTAAGGCTGTTGTGTATTAATTAGGCATGTCAGTAAGAAAAAGTGGTATTGCGTTTACTCAATATACAAGTGACAGCGACTTAATATGGCGTGTAATTCTTTCTTAAGCAATAGGCGCTGACTATTAATGCAAACTCGTTATTGTAATATATAAGCGTATTTATTAAAGATTAAGCGAACTAATATATTTTTCAAACTTGTTTCGGAACAAGACAGCTCACGAAATGGACGCAGGAACGAAACGAATAA
Organism: Sericinus montela; assembly: GCA_029286605.1. Lineage (NCBI taxonomy): Eukaryota > Metazoa > Arthropoda > Insecta > Lepidoptera > Papilionidae > Sericinus > Sericinus montela. The sequence continues at coordinate 14,566,732 of JAGSMR010000012.1, read as the reverse complement.
TAAAGATGTTAATAAAAAATTTTACGTCGATTCATTTTTATTCATTTCAGCATGCCATTAGAACACGTAGGCTTCCCATAACAAACTTAACGCAAAAATGTATAGGTAAAATCATCATTGATCATCGTAGTTTTGCTAAGGATACTCTTTATATTATATAATATAATTACTCCTTATATATTTACTTCTACTTTATATATTTACTCCCTTAGCAATTACGTGTTTCCTTATTTAGGTAAATTTTCATTTATTTGCGCTATATGGTTACTGGTGGTCATCGTTTTAAATTTTGTTTACTATTATGCTTTAGTGACACAGCCAAAATAAACAGAAATCAGTTAAAGTAAAAATCATAAAATCGGCGTATGGCTTATATCGCGTATGGATATATTGGGTAAGAGTAGCAAAAAATTTCGCAACTTTTCTGGCTGCTTCTACGCTGAAAAACCTTGGCTGGTGACTCCAGTGTAGAAATAGATACAAAGGTATAAAAAGCCTGTTGTTTTTAAAAAAGTTTTGTCTGCCATAAATTAATAAAATAAATAAATATCTTCACGCCATTCCCAATACAGGGGTAGACAGAGGTCTAGTCACTCATCAATTTTACTATTTAAATTTAAATCTAGGCACATTCAATTCGTCAATGCAGCAGCACGTTTCCTGTAGTTCTTATTTATTTATATTTAATTGAAATGCTTTATAACTTAAATACATACAGACATAACCTGTAAATATCTACTTTGGGACATGTTACATTGTAATGCCATCACGAAAACACGACAAAAAACGAAACAACGAAAAATCTACGCAATAAGTTCTCCGTTTAGTTTCATTTCTTCTTTGCTTTGCTCAGATTCGAAAGCAGATAAAGTACTTGCTTTATGAAATCAGAAACAACGCGGGGAGTATAAACAACTGACCCCAGAAAATATAAAAAAGTAGTTTTCTACATAGGAATCTGTCCGGGGAGCGAACCCAAGATCTCGGAGTGGCGTGCAAACAAGTTGAAAACTGGTTTGCACGCCACTTGAATATGTAGGTCATAAAATTATTTAAGTATTCCAAAAAAATTATTTGAGACAAGTCAATGTAGCAGTATAGTATCACTAATATTCATTTATTTTAAATGTCATAAATAATAATCGATCACTGCAGTAGGACACATTAAATAACTTCGAAACATTATAATTTGAGTGATCAGTGATTTCATATCTCCTGACGTTTTAGTGATAGACGCCAACTGGTTCTAAGGCGATTATTTTCGAGCTGGTAACAAGAATTTAAGGCTGTTGTGTATTAATTAGGCATGTCAGTAAGAAAAAGTGGTATTGCGTTTACTCAATATACAAGTGACAGCGACTTAATATGGCGTGTAATTCTTTTCTTAAGCAATAGGCGCTGACTATTAATGCAAACTCGTTATTGTAATATATAAGCGTATTTATTAAAGATTAAGCGAACTAATATATTTTTCAAACTTGTTTCGGAACAAGACAGCTCACGAAATGGACGCAGGAACGAAACGAATAATAAAGATGTTAATAAAAAATTTTACGTCGATTCATTTTTATTCATTTCAGCATGCCATTAGAACACGTAGGCTTCCCATAACAAACTTAACGCAAAAATGTATAGGTAAAATCATCATTGATCATCGTAGTTTTGCTAAGGATACTCTTTATATTATATAATATAATTACTCCTTATATATTTACTTCTACTTTATATATTTACTCCCTTAGCAATTACGTGTTTCCTTATTTAGGTAAATTTTCATTTATTTGCGCTATATGGTTACTGGTGGTCATCGTTTTAAATTTTGTTTACTATTATGCTTTAGTGACACAGCCAAAATAAACAGAAATCAGTTAAAGTAAAAATCATAAAAATCGGCGTATGGCTTATATCGCGTATGGATATATTGGGTAAGAGTAGCAAAAAATTTCGCAACTTTTCTGGCTGCTTCTACGCTGAAAAACCTTGGCTGGTGACTCAGTGTAGAAATAGATACAAAGGTATAAAAAAGCCTGTTGTTTTTAAAAAAAAAGTTTTGTCTGCCATAAATTAATAAAATAAATAAACATTCTCACGCCATTCCCAATACAGGGGTAGACAGAGGTTTAGAAAATAAAGTCGTTTCGACCCACTTTCCACTGAAGGTATTTTAAGGACAACGTGACTGGTGGTGAGCCGTCTTAATGTCCAAGCCAACGATATAATTCGTATATAAGTTTTTGAAAAAAACCCATTGGTACGAGCCTGTCACCTGCGGCTTGAACTCGGGTCTTTTGACTCGAATTCCAACCACTCATCCACTCGGCTGTCGTGACGTCTTCCATAAAAACTAAAATGTACAGGGTATCAAATACCTTCTGTCTTTGCTCTGAGTATTGTTTATATAATTTCTTCTGTTTATACTTTTGGTAATTTGTTACTGTGTATGTTGAATCTAATAAAGAAAATCTAGCACACTTATATCAAAATGTTTTAATATAAGAAACGAATATTCAACTCTCGCCAGAATTATAACAGGCCATAAAATGTTACCATTTGTCTTTTTTTATTCTGTGTAGGCACTCCTGTGGGCGTATGGAGTTTATTGTTAAGTACGAGTGTGTAACAATAAATTAAAACATGTTTGTTTTAATTTAATGCTCGCCTACGTCACTTTATTCACTTATTGAGCAGCCAAGAAAAAGTCATTTCGATATTATTATCAGAAAGTATCGGTGTTCAAACTGTTCAAACATCTCCATTATTTCTACAAAATCACATTGACCTCGAGGTCAAAATTATTCGAAACATGGAATTCATTGTCAACAAGGTTACGCACTTGTTCAGTTTCACACCACTTCTCGGTTTTCTGAACCTAGTAACTTTCTATAAATTGATTAATCGGTAATATTATTCATTTATGTGTCATAACAATTTACGTCGTAACTTGCTACATAAATTGCTAGGTTGTGTAATGAAATAAATCTCTACAATGGGCATCGATATAAATGCAGGAAGTAACTTTCCTTCATAAAATGATAGAAATATAACCAATATTTAAGTTTTGTTAATTGTTATATTATAATTAGCATTATCCAAAGATTCCATAGAAAGTGAGCAACTTTATAATGTTTTTAACGGATATCTTATTAAACTTTGGCGGGGAAAACGAAACCTTTCCTCAACAGTAGCGATCTTTTAGACAAGCCAAAGAGAGAAATTACTGCATCATTTACTTCTTAAAGCTGCAGCAGGCTAAGTCGTCGATAAAATCTTGCCTCCACCGCGATAAGCATCTTCTATATTTGTCAATGACCATCGACTATACAATGAGCACTGACACGCTGCCACTTACCGTTACTTGAAATTAATCTTGTGCATTAACGTAGGTAAAATGCAAATCCGGACGTAATATTTTATGTGTAAATAAATTAGAGGATTTTTTGAATAAATATTTCAATCAATCTAATATTCAATCAATATATATTCATGAAAAAAATACATATTTAAAAAACATCTACAATAGCTGCAATACTACAATTCGGTATGAAAAATTAAATTTTAAATAGCAATTTGTATCAACAATATTTAACATAATTTATTTCTGAACATTACATAAATCACTTTCAATTCAAAATAATTATTAATAATAATAATTTTCAAATTCAGGACTTATAGACTAATTTAAACAAGCTATAACCACTTACCAATATATGAAGGAAAAAAATTTTTTTTTCAGCACCAATTCCATGTAAACATATGTTTTAAGACAATACAATGTAGAGAATGAAAAATTTCTTGTTTCAATAAAATAATAAAAATATATTTTGAAATATGTGTATATTATTGTACAACTACAAAGGCCATTCGAAGATTTCTTCAGTGTTTACTTGCAAACGCGATTGTCTGATGTAAATCTGGCTCGCATCGCCGCTTGTGTCTGTGGTAACAACTCCAAATAATACGTCTTGCAAAGACAATCGTGCAGTGAAGACGTCGTCGTTATCTCGTGTTTTATCTGGGGAACGTGACCCCGCTATCTCGCGACGCACCGCCCGCCCATCTCACCCGAAGAGCGCTTGTACTCAGGCGCAAATAAATATAAGTCGAATGTATTTTACGAAATGAAACTCATTTATTTGGGCATAGCGATGTATCATTCGATTGTTTACGATACTGTGACCTGGACCACCTTGTTCACCTCCGTTTATTAATTGATCTTGCTGATATTCTTTTAACGATTTAAGATTTTAATATATTTTCTTTTTAATTTTTGTATTTTGTATTGCAATTACAATGTTCCATGTGTTCACAGCTCGGTTTAATGGTTGAACTAAGATGCGCCATATTTTTAATGCTAAATTAATTTGACAGTCATGAAAAAAAAAATCTTGATAATATGAGAAAACTTTCGAGATGATTTTAACTTCAACAATTGTTTATTTTTTTTTATATATTTCATTTCGCTTATGTAGTATACATTTCCAATAGTACTTAATATTTAATGGCACAGGATCCCATCAAAATTCACATAAAATTTTATAAAATACCAATTTAACAGTTTGTAAAGAATGTAGTTATTGATTCTTTGTAACCAGAATAGATTACATGGATCGGTAGTTTCGGACGAGCGTGAATCCACAATTATTACACATAAATGAGTACGCCCGAAATATTATACGAGTATTTATGTATTCTAGAATGTCTATCATAAAAATTATAATCTAAAAATAAGTCCAGCATTAATACAAATTATCTATATCTACTTTATAATGATACACAGAATTTAATATCTACTTTAGGTTCAATATCATGGTTAATAAAGGATTATATAATAATATGTGTCATGCACACATATGTGTGTTATTATGATACACAGGCACTTATTTGCTCAATTGTAAAAACTGGGAGCCTTGTATATGCCCTCCTCCTCATTTCATACTCCGACGGCAAAAATGCGGCGTGTGTACCCGTTTTTTGAGGCCCGGGTTCGAGACGAAATCGTTTAAATATTTCCTTCATTTTCTCTTGCCTCTGTGTTTGTGTTACGTTCGTTGTTTCTGATTCCATAAAACAAATGCTTTAACCTGAGTTAAAATAAAAAAGAATTTAAAATTAATAAGAAGGCGATACGAACCTATGCAGGGCAAAAGTCCTATGTATTGCAGCGGAGTGTAACTGGCCGTTAAGCATGTAAATATCCTCTCACCGCATAATGTCTAGGTACATTTGTTTATTTTTTGTATCTTCAAATGTGTAAGCTATAACATTTTTTAGGCGAATCCAAAATTCAGATTGTCCATAACACGTAACACGTTTAAAATTAAATTTTAAAATGCTATCTAACCTGCGAGATTATCGCGCCGCATATTGTTTACACATTCGTAGTTTGACTTGATTATCCTGTTAAATTATGACAGCGGCTTTAGAAGCTTTTTGTTGGATGACAAACTAGTGTGCTGATGTAATATTCAAGAACGTTATCTAAAAATAAATCAAGTGATGATAAAGTGACGCGCACACCGGACACACGGAGGGGTCCAGCTCGACTTTCAGCGTCGGGCACGTGGGGCCAGCATATTTACTAAATAATCTGCGATATAAAATAGTCTTCATACATTAATGAAAAAATTGTCAAACTGTTTCATTTCTTTAAGTAAACTATTGACTATGAGCCTGGAATGCATGTCCAGGATAGCAGCTGATAAAGATTGTTGGCAGGTTTGTTGATACTTGCATCTCAGTAAAATTAAAAACTGATAACGCTTTTCCATCATTAGTCCGTTTTACACCAATGACTTTATGATTACCAATTGCTACCAGGAAACTGGTTTGTTAGTATTACCTGAAGTGATAAGATACACGTTGATACACAAGGTGTTTTGGGACAACATAAGTAAGGCGGCAGCAGCATTTGCATAGTCGTTTCTGATAATTTTCTTTAAAAAATATGAAATTTTATATTCCCTGAGTACTAAATGATAACTTATTACATGTCCAAAATCAATGTTTATTTATTTTGCAACTGTCTATAAAAGAACATGAGATATGTTTACATAAAAACTAATTTCATGTACTCGTACTTATTACAATATGTAATATTAATATTTGAGTTATGCGAAAGCCATGCCATATTTTTCGATTATATGTGCCGGCCCTTTCTTTGCAATACTTTGCGGACTTGGCGTATCTTAAGTTTTCACAGCTTAACATAAACTTTATTTTTTCATTCGAAATAAATATAATTCTCGCTTGCTTGAAAAATTATACTAAAGTTTTTTACAGACATAACATTTGTTTCTTAAAAAAAGTAATTAATGGAACAAACATGAATTCAAACATGAAAGTCGCGATAGCCGAGTGGTTGGGTGGTCAGAATTTCGAGTCAAGAAACCCGAGTTCAATCCCCACGTGGTAGTCTCGTACCGTTCGTTTTCGTCTCGTAGGTTTTTCAAAAACTTATGTACGAATTATATCGTTGGCTTGGACATAAAGACGGCGACGGGCTCACCGCCTGTCACGTGGTCCCGAAAATATCTTCGGTGGAAGGAGGGTCGAAAGGACTTAATTGTCTAAACTAGACCTCTGTCTACCCCTGTATTGGGAATTGTGTGAAGATATATATATTTTTATTTATATTATGTAAAATTTATTATTTTTCTACATGGTCAATATTCGTTTTATCTACCTATTTACTTTTGTACCAAGCTGATTACTAAATGTCAATGCCATATTTTTTACAACATTTAATTAAATATGTAATAAAATTTCATCAAACTGAAGTTATTAAGAACGGCAAAATCAGAAATTTCAGTGAACTCTGGTACATGTTTATTTTTTATGAACGAGCTATAATAAATTTATGTTGTAGTGATTAATCATTAATCCTTAATCATTTATAAAAATGTGTTTACCGCCTTTTATAAATATTTAAAATAATATTCTTTATTACGCAATTTTATTGATTTTTAAAGCATATTTGTTATGCTGAACTTTTGTGTGATTAAATTAAAGAGAAAAATATTCTTGATAATTTGCGGGAATAGCTTTTCACTGAATGCATATGAAAGTATATACCTTACTTACATAAAAACATAAATTTTTAAAATGTCTGTCTGTCTGTTTTTTCCAGCTAATGAATCTCGGAAATGGCTGGACTGATTTCAACGGGAATTCCACTGGTAGAAAACTGATATTATGAGGAGTAACTACATTCATACATACATACATATCGGCCTGTTAAAGTCCACTGCCGGACATAAGCCTTTTCCCTAGGGAGGATTTGCCATAATCGCCACGCTTGGCAAGCAAATTGGCGATCGCAGTACCAGACCACTCGCACCTCAGACGCTGCTGCCCATCTTCGGTCTGATTATTTTGGTCTGATATTTTTAGAGATTGTTATCCCGCCATCTATTGGTTGCCATTACGATATTCAAGGAAGGAGGATAACGAGTTACCACACGGACTAACTAAGTAGCAAGTAACTTAGGCTACTTATATTTTAGAAAGATATTATGGGTTTCACGTTAACTTTTAAATTGCGGGCAAAGCTGCGGTGCGCACCTAGTAGTATATTTACATATTTATTTATGTAAAAATTTAAGTGTATGTAATTAAATGGTACCATTGGCTTGGAAACTAAAACGGTGATCGGTTCACTACCAGTCACGTTGTCCCAAATTCAAGCTTCCATGAAATGTGGGTCGAAAGGTCTTCTATGTCTAGGCACTTGCATATATGGTACATGCAAGTGCCTTTGCGTGCGGATAAAAAATAAAAAAAAAACATCTTCTTAATTTGAATCAGAGCATTCGAATACGATATCCATTTGGAAGGAAGAACAAGTGGTGAACATTGCAATTTTTAAGCAGATGGTTAGAGATTCCACTAGCCATACAACTATGTATATATTGGGAAAGAATTGGATGAAGAAAAAAAAAAAAGAAAAAATTGCCGAAATTGCTTCGGTCACTCCTCTGGAACTCAGTTACTCCGACCTCCGGTTCACTCACTGAGTTAAAAATATAAGTTTAAAAACTGTCAGGTGACATACCTCCGGCATATACCTATTTTCAAATGGTTGTTAAATATGGCACAGAATGCCGCCATAGGTTTACACTTTTAACTAGTAATTTGGCAATACGAAGCTTTTTAAGTGAATACAAGCATCAATCTGTTTCAAATAATAATCGCTTTTATTGCCTATCTTATTATTTTGAAAGGTTAGAATGGAGTTATATTTGAATCCGTCGACGCCCTCAAAAGTGCTCCATCCGACCAAAATATTTCACTGCACATGTGTCCATACTGTAAGTTAGAATATTCAAAATGCAAATCGAACCGACGTTTCGTTTCGAGGATTTGGCAATGGTTAATCATCTTGCTTCTTGAACTTCTCGTGATAAATATATCGTTCACGTGTACCTCCTAACGAAAATTTTGAAGTCAAATATTAAATGGATAACAGTTTGGTACAAAACAGAAGATATAAATTAAAAAAAAAACATGCATTCTGTACAGCAGAAGCAGATGCGGTAGAAGCCTAAGAAAAAATAGATAGTGGCTTCACCATTAAGGGGTCCCTTAGTGTTATGTATTTAAATTAATTTTACGTGTATATTTTCTCTCTCTTTTGCAAACCAGCAATAATGAGTAATCTGTCTATGATCTATTTATTATCTAAATGGCTACAAAATATTACCATTTGTTAAATACTCTTTTCGAAAGTAAAGGCATGCATGGCTTGGTCAATTTGGCATTACTTTTTGGTTTCAACAAGTTTCAAATAATATCGTTGTTTAAAGGAAGTTTTGGAGTTAAGAAAAGGTTAAGGCTATAGAGTATGCGCTAAATTAATGCTATTTTTTTATTTACATACATAAGTTACTCTTTGCTTCCAGTTATAATATAAATAAAAATATTACAAGTTCTATTTCCAATTCGTCTTTGACAATAATATAAGAGATTTTCCCCTATCTCCGCCAGAATATGTTATTAAGAATTCTGAGAATGTTTTAGTAAATTCGATGATAAATCGTTTAAAGTTCATGTTCACAAGGAATAGAAATAAATATCTTCATTGATTTTTGGCAAGTGGTACATTTCCTTTTAAATTTTTAAAAATTATCATGCACAATCAAATAACAAAGGCCATAAAATACGCATCAAAAATAGCATTACGCATCAACTGTACGGAATAATTTGGGAAAATTGCAATCGAGTACTGCATTAATACAAAAAATGAACATTTATTTTTATATATAAAGTTATTAGGTATGATGATACAATCAAATAATTACATATATATAAACAGTCATGACCAAGTCTCGAGCGAAGTTGACACCGACAATCTAACTTCTTACAATTAGACAGAGTCACTATCACTTAAGTTCATTTCTTCAATCGATTTTCGAACCCGTTACCCTTTACTTTGAAAACAGGGCCAATACTAACGAGACAATTCGGGCAGTTTTCTGTTGTCACTAAACATGTATATGTACAAGAAGGTTTTATGCGAATCTATTTATTAATTAAGCCGCTTTCTGTTAAATAATATTAAGAAAAAAATATTCACGCCATTTCCACCCATACAGTGGCAGACAGAGGTCTAGACAATTAAGTCGTTTCGACCCACCTTCCACCAAAGATATTTTTGGGGCAACGTGACAGGCGCTGGACCCGTCGTGCTCTCAATGTCCAAACCAACAATATAATTCGTACATAAATTTTTGAAAAACCCATTGGTACGAGCCTGCCACCTGAGGATTGAACTCGGGTCTCTTGATTTGAATTCTGATCACCCAACCACTCGGTATTCGTGACTTAAACATATTTAGAAAAGCTGAATGATACAGATAACAATGCAATAGATATTTGCATTGTTATTTGCATTCTTTTGATCTTCTTCCCAAATAGTGTGCATGCTTTAAGCATTAACGTAATAAAGATATTTAAATTCATTGCGAATATACAATAAATAAGGAAATGCCGGTTAAACGTAGCAAGCGGCGATGTTCAATGAAGCCGTCAGTTACGTCATTTCTTGTTCATGAATATTTCTAATATTGTAGAATTCGTTAGGTTTTGCCGATAACACCGCCTTAGGTTAGAGGTCGTTTGTTATAACAACAAACTTGAATTGAAGTGTTGATATGGGAATATTATTATTAATTATATATTTAAATACCAGGAAATTGAAAGGGTAATTATGTATTTTTCTATAATGTTTTAAATGCGTCGAGTAATGATTAGCCCAGTTCGTAATTAAGATCGACTGAATGTAATACTCATAACTATGTTATCTAAAGATGTATACACAACCAGGAGAAATACATCAGTTGTTGTGAAATTGCAATCCATGCCTGCTTTAAAAACGAAAGTTTTTTTTGTTTGTAGAAGTATTTCAAAATTTATGAGTTTTCTCTAAAGCATGAAGCCGAAATAAGAAGTTAATTTCTCTATTTTTTGACATAAAAGAAAATTATATATTTCGGCTACCTATTTCTAAACATTTACCTACTACTACTCTTAGCCGACTTTCTTGACACCGATTTCCATGGTATCGCTAGCTCTAAAGTCCCGGATTCGATTCCCGGACAGATGAATTTTGGAATACCACTTTTTCTACATAGGTTCGGGTCTGGGTCTTTGTAGGATCTGAGCAATGTATGTAATGTTGTCCTTATTTATGTATTTATTTATATATAGTGGTAAAGTGATATTACGGATTCTCTTTATTTCGATTTGATTCTCTACAGTTCATTACCCAGCGTATTAAAATTCGCTTTCGAAATCCAGATTTCCCTTCCCTGAGCTACCCTTGAGGTTGCTACTTGCTTTCAAACCAAATACTTCTTAATTACATCTTACGCTACTCAACAGAAAAAACTACTTATTCCATAACACGTGTTTATGTTATGTTATAAAAAAAGAAAATATCTTCACGCAATTCCCAATACAGGGGTAGACAGAGGTCAAGTCTAGACAATTAAGTCCCTTGGACCCACCTTCTACCGAAGATATTTTCGGGACAACGTGACAGGTGGTTAGCCCGTCGCCGTCTTTATGTCCAAGCCAACGATGAAATTCGTACATAAGTTTTTGAAAAACTTATTGGTACTGCCACCTGGGGATCGAACTCGGGTCTCTCGAGTCTCTCGACTCGAAATTCCGAGCTATCGTGACTTTGTTATGTTATGGTTATATATTATGTTTACTTATTCGATAAGTTAATAAATAAGTGCTTTAAATACGAAATATGTGTAGTTGTTCCTATCCTTTTACTACATACAAAATGAACGAAAAAAATTAATGATTAATTTTTATGCCGGTAAATAAGAAGCAGCTACTATTTTACTGCATTTGATTTATCATTCATCCCAGAATTATTAAAGTTCGGTTTAGTATTCCTGTAAAACTTTTGTTGTTTATTTATAATGAAAAAATATGTTGATATGCCATTAACATATTTCTATCTGGCAACGTACCAAGTGTTAGTAGCTCCGATCAATGTGTACTTTTTAGAATAAAATATATTTTCAATAGTCCATTGTGAGCTGAGCGGTGACCCTGTGGACTTAGAATTCACAAGTCACAGTATAACGTGAAAGCGTCAGCTCCGTTTCCTTAGTAGGCAATTGCTTTCTACGGTACTTCGATGATATAAGGCAAATATGAATATTTAACCTACAAAAGTATTTAAAATATAATATTATAAATAGATATGTTATAAGTGGGTTAAGAGCGCTTACTATTATCCGACTTTTAGCGCTTACTATTATACACAAAAAAAGTTGTCACACATATTTATCTATTTACACAGTAAGTCGATGTCTGAATAACTTTATCGTAGTAATCTAGGTTATACCTTAAGCCTTATTAAGATATTAGGTATAAATGAAATTACTTACGAGTATCTTCATGTGTTATTCTTGATAGGGTAGATAGAGTGAGCAGATCTAAATATCACGTCTATTAGACTTAATTATTTCATATAATTTTTATATATCAAGTCACGATAGCCGATTTGTTGGGTGATCAGATTTTCGAGTCAGAAGATCCGAGTTCGATCCCCAAGTGGTCGGCCCGTGTGGGTTTCAATGGGCTGGTTTAATCAAAAACATATATCGGTTTTTTCAAAAACATATGTACGTTTATATCTTTGGCATGCACATTAAGACGGTGACGGGCTAACCACCTGTTACGTTGTCCCGAAAAATATCTTCGGTGCAAAGTGGGTCGAAGGGGCTTAATTGTCTAGACTAGACCTCTGTCTACCCCTGTATTGGGAATTGCGTGGAGATATTTATTTATTTTTATTTACTTATTAAAAACCAAGTTCGAAGAGCACTCAGGGCCTAAACACTGCCTATGCTATATGAGAAATAATAAGTCATCCAGGCTCTGACGTAGAGGTTATATTTTCTTAGGAGAAGACAACTGACAATTTAACTCCGCCTAAAAGACGCCAAAAGTGTTTAAAAATTAACAATTTATTTTATATTTAATATAATTTCAAACCAATTTAGTATCAACTAATAATAAAAAGAGGAAAAAGCATAGAAGAACATAAGTAAATTAAGTGTTTTTTTCGAGACTCTGTAGGGAATATTTCACAAAAGAAAGAATACTTTTAAGGCAAAATGTTGCTACACTTTATTTTAATCAGTAACAAATACATAGCGCCTTCTGCTTTTCACTTTTCTTCATCAATTATATCAAACAAATCATTTTATAAGAAATGTAAAATAACAAAAGTACAAAAATGCAAATGTAATTACTTAATGTATCACATAGTAGCAGAGTAAATATAACTAGTGAATATAACATATTGGCATACCGTTGCCATGATATTTTTTTCATCTAAAACATATGAACAGATAATGTAACGGGTGAAAGTAAGTTATATAGAGTTAAAGAGTCGGTAATATGGAAAAAACCATTTTAAAGTCGCGTGCAGTTTTTAGTATTGAAGAAAATTTATGTGTTTTCTTACGACCGGAGTCCATTTTAACAAAGCCATCTTGAACCATAAGTTAGAGTAGTATAACCAATAAATAGTCATTTTGTGCCCCATTCGAGAGTCATACTTTGAATCTGCTATATTGATAGCATACGCGTAACATAAATGTATAAATTACAATATAAATGTTTCTTTATCGTTACTTATAATCTAATGCGTGAACAACGTAAATATTTAGTTTCAAATTTATTGATCTTATAACACAATCGTATATATTTTTTTAAAATTTATACCGTATTCATACAGTCAGATAGTATAGTGAAGGAGAGTTCTTATATAGGATCTGCATGGTGTATCTGTAGAATAAACGAAGGAAAAAAGATCCCTTAGGTAGGAAGGAGACGGGGGTGGTTTAGGATTTTATATAGGAGACATGATAATGTGTTTCTTCGAAAACGAATTGGGAGCCACTTAATATCCTTGCGAAATTGATATATTCGGACATATTTATAAATATGTAACGAAAAAATATTAATTCATCGTCTCTTTCTTTACCTATTCAAAATTCAGTGCTAAACATAAGCCTTTCCAAAGATTTCCACATTTTATGGATTCCGTTTTTTTTAATATCTTCCACAAAGAATGGTCCTGAGCCACCTGCATCCATCGACTCCACGCACTGGTTGTACGTGGATTCTGCTTCGAAGTTGGTGCTGCAATATGCACTGATTGTGCGTGTTGTGAAGTTCTTGAGGTATACTCGTCGTAAAAATTTGGCTTAATTTGCCGAACGCTGCCCAAACGTGTTGGATTCGTCGATTGCCCTCTGGTTCAAAGTTAGACGTATATGTATTGCTCAATAACCTAGAGTGTATTGTTCTCAACAATAACCGGCATTGGTTGGAAACTGGTCTAATAAAGAATATTCCTAGGTGGCACCGAAAGTTTTCAGTACTGATCAGTAAGAAACGTAGCCTTTGAAAACTTCTTTTATATTTCGACCATGCATTCGTTTGTCATTTGTTTTCTAAAGTCTTGTTACACTTCATAATGATTTTGACGCGAAAAATTTTTGCGAAAATTGACGGATAGTCAACACTGTAAAATGACACAAACTGAACTGTTTTTATCGCTTAGCTACGGAACGATTGAATAGTTCCTAGTCCCAAATGAACGTATGAATAACTGCTATCATATTTATATTGAGGCGCACTTAAATAAAGGTAAGGCCTAAGTTCATTTTAATGTTATTAAATTTAATATCTACAAAAATATTAAATTCCCCACAGAAACACTTACCAAAATAATGTCTTGTTGGTTTAGATGGTTACATCTCAAACGGTCAATGATAAATTCTCGCTACAAATTACCAAAAGGAATAACTTTATTTTTGGTGTCAAAATGAAATTATTCTTATAAGTAAAGCGGACTTTAGAGTGTGTTTAGGTTAATAGAAATAAAAATTTCGCATTATATTCAAATTACTAAATTTATATATAAGTATATCACATGAACGTAATTATATGTATGAAAATAATGTCTGTACAAAAATTAAATTAGTATATTATATGGATTACCACCTACCACGTTCCCAAAGAAACTTCGGTAAATGGTGGCTCGAAAGGACTAAATTGTCTACCTCAGTTCTGAGACAATGCGTGGAGATAGAAAAACGTATCAAAAATTATTTTATCAATGTGTATAAAGTGTGTTTGATAACTGTTCAAACCCCAGTAATTGTTCATTCAATAATTATTTTACCTCTGTACAACCGCAACCAAATGACAGTAGTTTGTGTAAATATAAAGTCACTTTCCAGAATCTGGTGTATTGTTACCCGCGCCGATAGTTAAACTGGGTAGCTTTCCGTGACTATTATTCGAAAAGGTTATTTAGATTTTTCTACATTTGCCTAATCTAATCTAAAATATTATGAACTAGTACATAATTCAACTATTGTCGCTAACCTCCATACAGGACATTTAAGTTTGAACTGAATAAGTCATTACACACATCAATCATTTTGATTTTAAGTCACGATAGCTGAGTGGTTGGGTGGTCGGAAATTCGAGTCGAGAGACCCGAGTTCGATCCCCAGTTGGAAGGCTCGTACCAATGGGTTTTTCAAAAACTTATGTATGAATTAAATCGTTGGCTTGGACATAAAGACGGCGACGTGCTCACCACCATCAGGTTGTCCCGAAAATATCTTCGGTGGAAGGTGACTCAAAGGGACTTAATTGTCTAGATTAGATCTCTGTCTACCCCTGTATTGGGAATTGCGTGAAGATCTATTTTTTCGTATTTTTAATCATTTTGTGGAAACATAAAGCGACTGGTAATGTAACAAAGCGTCAAAAGGAAGAAAATATCATTATTCTAGTAATCACACCAATAAGCTATAAATACACTATATTAGATTTTATTATTGTCAATGAAATTGCTTTGTTTTATAACCAGTGTCTTTCAAAGAGATTCACTCTGCTTCAATTTAATAACGCTACGTTATTAAATCGATCTTGAGATTGTGAAAATGTACGACACACCCTAGTAAAAGCCAACTCTCGTAATTACAGTCTAGCTGGTCAAACCTTTCACTATAATGTGAAATTTTAATTTCATTTAATTTGTCGATACCTTTGAGCACACTTTGTAAGAATAATTTTATTTTGACTAGCAAAAATAAAATACATTTTGGCAAAAAGATTATAATTGACCCTTTGGGATGTAATCATCTATACAAATCGAAACAATAAATTATATTTGTAACTGCGAATAATTTATAATTTGTGTAAAGAATAAACTTAATATGTTTTTCGGGCAATAACATTAAATTGAGCCTAAGCTTTATTTAAGTGCACCTCAATATAAATATGATAGTGCTGGTACAGAGTCGTTTTTTTCGGACTAGGAACTAATAAACCTTTCTGTAGCTCAACCGATAAAAACAGTTCCGTTTTATATCATTTTACAGTTTCGAGTATTCGTATATAATAAAGACCCTTTTTCTCGAAAACGTATATAAATAAAAATAAATAATCTCGTAAATAAAAATAAATAAATATCTTCACGCAATTCCCAATACATGGGTAGACAGAGGTCTAGTTTAGATAATTAAGTCCCTTCGACCCACCACCGACCCACTATACACAATATTGGGTTTGTTTAGAGGTGTTACATAGTTTTAAATTATGTCGAACCTTATTTCACCTTAACTTACTCGAAATAACAGCGACGGGCTCAACACCTATCACGAAATAAAAAAAATAGAAAATATCTTGCCATTCCCAATACTGTGGTTGACAGAGGTTCAGACAATTAAACCCTTTCGACCTATCTTCCACCGAAGACAAGATATAAGCTCCAGTGAAATGTAGACTAAATTGTTTATCCCTCTGGCTACCCCTGCAGATTATTCGGACCAACGTCAACACGTCGTAACAAATAGTATAAACTATATAACCGAAGAAATCATAGGTACGGGTCGATATGATATGACGATACTAGCGACTAAATTTTAGAATCTGACCTTGCGATTGCCCATTCGGTTACTAAGCATCACCATGTTTAGCAGGTAATGCTTAACATAGAGTTACTTTAACATAAGTAATAATTTAATTCAAGTTTACTTGCATGGTATGAAGTTTTGGAGATTGAGCATTATGAACGAAAGAGTGATAAGAACAGAAGGCGTCGAGGCCGGGATGGCTAACTTTCGAAGACCATGCGAGGAAATTGCTTGTAGAAGAGATGAGATGAAGACATTTATATGACATTTTTACATTTATTTATAGATGATATCACTAAATCTGACTTATAAGCTGTTACAGTTGATCCCCTCTGGGATAAATTATTTCACTTTTTATTATAATAACTCACTTGGTTCGATCTTATGTTCTTCTAATCATGTGTTCAAAAAGATTATATTTTTTCCAGTTCACTAGAGCGTGTTGTTGTTTGTTCTCCTACGCGAATAGTTATAATAAGATTTGAAATTAGATTTTATTAGATGATAAAAAATAAAGTATTCATATAGTCATTCTCTACCAAGCGCGTATTTTTAGGTCATTCTTAAATATTTTTTTTTATTTCATGTACTTACATTAAATGATATGATAATATTATAAACCTAGATTTGTTACTTAGATTACTTCTTTTCCAACATATTACTCCATTTTAACCACTCATTAAATATATAGAAATATATTGAACCAACAAAAGTATATTGTTGCAAATTTTTTAAAATTTTACGTTACTCTAGGTTCTTCTCGAAACATACTTTGTAAGATTCATCAATTGAAGATGAAACTCTTTTTTTTTACTAATAAATAAATATATTATTACAAATTTTTTGTTACTAAATAAATAAAAGACTTAAAATCATCACACACATTGGTAGCGGTGCTATTACCACTGAGCCACCGTGAATTAGTTGAAATTTTATATCTTTCTTTATCTTACCATTACTGTATTTACAGAAAAAATTATGTTAATATTTACAATACTTATTAACTAAAAACTATTATAATCGTAGAGCCCTACTCCTCGTGGCATGGTACCAAGAACGCTGGCTGCATTTCCACGTTGAATGGCTAGACTTAACCGTTAAGAAATATCTTTATCTTATCTATATAATATCTCTCTTTATTTTATCTTTCTTCTAACCTTTCTTACGCCTATTAGGAACGTTTGCGTCATCTATCGGCTCTTATAGAGGACTCGGCTCAATATTTACGATATTATTGTTACTATAGAGCTGTTTATAAACTTTAAAAAATAGTTAATAAAAAAGAATTTAGCATTAAGCTGGATTCCTTTTTACTAAAAAATTAACAAAACAAAAACATCTTGTTCGAATCTGTAGAATCAAACCGTGATTATATTTGATTAAACAATGTATATAAATGCTTAAGTTTCATAGTTATTTGTGTAGATGGTGTTTTACATCTCTGACGAGTAGCCAATGAGAACAAACCGCCATGTGTAAGTACGGTTACATTTATAGCTTGTATAAAATTTATACAAAATTCAAAGGTATGGCTTCAATGATTACGTTACTGTCAATTACAAAGTCAAAAACAATCAAGGAAAATCTTGGACTTATAATCTTGTCGTATAAAAATTAATATTTGGAATGTAATGTCTGTTCTTGTGTCATTGACATGAACACTTAACGAATACGGAAAAGTGTAAAGAGGGGCTCAAAGGGTCACTGTCCGTTATATACGTGCAAAACATTACTTGTGCGTTTGAATTCAGATTTATGTGATTATCCTCTGTCCTGGCAAGATCGCTGAGTTTTTGAATAATCTGAATTCCAAAGAGGAATCGAATTCTACTACGAGAAAAGGCGTTATTTTGCGGGGAATAAAACGGTTTTTCCATTATACATTTATTTAAGATATGAGTATGGCAGTATGCTACAGCGCTATACCCAGTTATCATTTATTGTCTATGCCAAATTTCTTACAAATAATATTAACACGTTATGTAATCATTGCAAACATATTATAAAATGTCTATCATAATCTATTTTTACAAAAACTTTAATAATTAAAGCAGACTATATGTGTTTATGTTGTATGAATATCTTAATTTGTTTCGTCTCAGATATTTCATTCTTATAAACAAATATAAGATTCTCGTAGACAAATTTATCTTAAAATACTATAAACGTATCAGGAATGGCATCTGCTACATCCTATTAAAGTTACACGACAAAAGAATAATTAAAGAATACGCAAACATTCTCCATCGATAATTAACTCTGAAAGGGCTTTTGAAGGGATTTTCAGTCTTTATACATTTACGAATATATCGCAAACGCTATGTCCGTACTATAAAATGTATTTTTAATAACTAAGTTTTACGAAGAAACTAACTAGAATCATGTCTTTATGTAGAGTAAGCTTATATTACAATAAATATTTACAGGATATATGTATGAAATGAAAATATTTGCGTAAGCACAAAGAAGATAATGTAAAGCCGTGTCATATACTTTTAATTTAAAATTAGTTTATTTTTTATTATTTGCTTATCTAGAAAATCGTGCTGGAAAAAAACAATTTTTTAAGTATATTTCGACTTTTTCTTCTCCGTTAGAGGAAGATCTCATTACGAAACGGTGGTACCGTTTACTAAAAAATAACCATCAATAAACGAATGCACATTCTTATTTCGATGAATAAATGATTTAATTTCATTTAAAACAAACACTTTTGAAACACAAGACAAGTGTAATATATTTAAGATTAACAATAGAACGAGGTTATACATTTATTTTTGGGTCATTTATGAGATAGTAACATTACCATGAAATTTAAAAATGAAAGGTTTGAAATAGCTTGCTGCTATTTAGGCATAAGGCGATCCGAGAGGAGATTTTCCTCCAAAGCAACTGGGACCCTCGGATCGCATGACCCCTCCCCCCTGTCGGAAGTCTTCTCTTTCGTTTTAGGGGACGCAGCGCTTCACAGCAGCAGCCATCATCGACACCAAACTTCTAACTTGCGAGCCTCTCCTCGCAAGTCTCTTTAGATGAAGCTGTAAAGGCCTCCGAGCCAACAGTATCCCGTGGATGGTTTTAGTCGGTATGCTTCTCCTTCTGAGATTCGAGCCCGGCACTGTTTGTTTCGGTGGCCTCCCGGCCAGGGAACGTTCGTGCATAAAACATTTCCTCCACGATTATAAAAAAAAAAAGGTTCTGGGGCAACGTTTGTTACAATTGGATTTTCTTTTGATAACATTCGCGAAGAAATGTTTTCGAAATCGTTAGACTTACTCGCACAAAATTTTATATTTAGTAGTATATAACATTATTATTTACAAAGTAAATATAAATATAAATATTTACAAAGCGTGTGCAAACATAGGGTATGTTCATTAGATATCCACACTGTACAAGATCAAGGTATTTGTGTGAAATTTGCTTCAACAGAGAGTAAAGCCCCGCAGTGCTTCTAGTAGTTGAATTAATTTCTGTCTTTTATTAGGCGACAATTGGTTGAATTTGCATTTTAAAAGAACTTTTTTATTTATACCTACATGTGCATCAAATCTTGCGTATAGTCTTATTTACATCTGATAGTAGGTAATAGATACTGTGAGATTAATATTCCTCGCTACTTATTGGACATCAATTTAGGGACCTACGCGACCTATCTATCAGATATTGATAACACCTATTAATTATTACAAACTATTTATTAAATAAACATATCCATATCATGTTACGACAGCATGCAAGAACATAAATAGAGTTTTATTATTTTCCAACATCATATTCTCAAATGGAAAGGCCATTACGTGTTTAAATACCTTCATTTTTTAATCTTTCTAAAATAAAAAAAATATCTTCACGCCATTCCCAATACAGGGGTAGGCAGAGGTATAGTCAATTAAATAGTTTCGACCGACCTTCCACCGAAGTTATTTTGTAACAACGTAACAGGTGGTGAGCCCGTCGCCGTCTCAATGTCTAAGCCGACGAAATAATTCGTACATAAGTTTTTTTAAAAAACCTGTTGCTACGAGCCTGCCACCTGGGTATCGAACTCGGGTCTCTTCACTCGAATTCTGATCATCTAACAACTCGGCTATCGTCTTCTATTCTTTAGGTTATTCTTTTTTTTCTAACGTTGGAAAAGTTTTAATTTGACCAAAGCATTATTTAGACTGTAGTCTTGGTGAAACGATGTGAAAACAGTAACTATTCTCGGATATTTGAACGAAATAATTAATCTGGAGAACACTGATTGCAATTATCTGTCGACTGTTTAATAGAAGTGCAGTAACTACAAGGTATGATAATGAGATATGGATAATGAGACTATGGATTTTGGAGTGATAAAAGTTCATACGTGCTTACATACACACATGCATACATGCTTACATATGTAAATGCCTGTACATATTAGGCCTCTTACATAAGAGTGGGTTTCCCCACGCTTGAAAAGCGGATTTGATATCGGCGGCTTGATAATGAGTTCTTTGAAAAATACTTTAACTTAAATAAAAATAATAAAACCTATTTAAAATGTAAGAAAACGATAAGTTTATAATAGAGGACTTGAGACATAAGGATTTTTTTTATAATAAAATAAATAAATATCTTCACGCAATTCCCAATACAGGGGTAGACAGAGGTCTAGTCTAGACAATGAAGTCCCGTCGGCCCACCTTCCACCGAAGATATTTTCGGGACAACGTGACATGTGGTGAGCCCGTCGCCGTCTTTGTATCCAAGCCAACGATATAATTCGTAAAAAAGGTTTTTGAACACCCATTGGTACGAGCCTGCCACCTGGGGATCGAACTCGGGTCTCTTGACTCGAAATTCCGACCACTCAACCACTCGGCTATCGTGATCGTATAATAAAATAATATATTATAATATTTATTTATTTATTTATCTTCACGCACATCCCTGACGGGGAATCCAGAGGGAACAGATCGCCAAGTGTCACGATCCCTACATACCTCTTTCGCTTCTTTCAGATTCATCATCTTCTTCATACATGCACGTCGAGGTATGCGAGTACTCTTGACCCTCCCCTCTTCGAGGAATTTGCTCACATGGTCTTCGAAAGTTAGTCTCGGTCTACCTCGACCCCTTTTAATATTAACTTTCGAGCTATATATTTTCTTCACCATTCGGTCTTCACTCATTCGCTCAACGTGCCCAAACCATCGAATCACGCTCTTATCAATTTTTGTTTTTTTGTTGACAAGGTCATCTTTCAAACCTGCCATATTGCAAACCTCTTCGTTTCGCTTTCGGTCGGCCATGGTAAGGCCGCACATTTTACGAAGAGATCGCATCTCCACTTCATACAACCTGCTTTCATGATTCTTCTGGCATACCCAGGTTTCGCTGTCATATAACAAAGTCGGTACCAACACTGCGTTATGTATTGCAAGGCGTGCACTTTTCACTACACCTTGCCTTTTCACTAACGCAGTCAGGGCACCATTGACTTTATTCTCGGTAGCGACACGCCTGTCCACATCTAAATCACATCTTCCATCCCGGCTAAACGCACTCCCCAAGTATACAATTTAATTAACCTGTTCTAGATATTCCTGATTTACCCATATTTCACACTTCGTTCTTTCTTCGTCCCTTTCAAAAATATATTAAATATATGATAATCTTTTTATAATATTTATTAAACATATTTATATATATTGATTGACTGGGAGAGAATGCCTTCAGACATTAACATACTTCTTGAATAAAAGTTAATAAGTAAATAGTTTTTTTATCTTCACACATTTTTCAATAATAGCGTAATCTGAATTCTAAAAATTTTGTCATTTTATCCAAATTTTTTTGCGGAACTTATTTGGAATAACGTAATAAGTGGTAATGGCATCGCCGTCTTAGCGTCCAATTGAACAGTACAATGTAGTGACATAGATAAACATGTACTGACACAGATAAATATCTAATAAATATATAAAAATCCATTACTGGAATACAAACAATACACACATTCATCTTGCAAATTTTTGCCCCTGGGCAGGATTCGAATCCGCATCCCTATTCTTATCTGCTAAGGCTGGTTCATAACCAACATGTTTATCGGATTTTCAATAACAGGAAAAAAATTATAGCTTTGTAAAAAAATTATAACATTAAAGGTTTTTAAAATAGAATAAAAAACTATACAATTATCTCGTTATCGAAAAAAAATACAATTAGGTCGCGCTAACAGCATTCTCAAAAATATTTAGATTTTTGAGACTATGCCCTGAACTTTGCTCTATAGTTAAAATATGGATTACACATTCAGAACTCATAATCACAAGAATTTAAAAAAATATCTTAATACCAATGATTATTTTTTTGTTTATTTACATATACACGTATTAGCATAAGGGACCTCTTGTACAGATATTGGGTACAATTACATGAAAAGTAAATTAAAACTTACATATGAATATTAATCTGATTAAAGTCATTGTTCTGAAGAAGAAAACATAAAATAATAATACAGAAGAGTATATTATAATTTCATATTCCAATTTATCTTGTCCCGATACCTTTTTCTTTCTCTTTGTACCTTCTGCCCTCTGAAAACTTGATTAATAGGTACTACGCTTCAATTTTTACAAATGGAATCCAACATTCAATTAAATCAATGATATTGATCTTGATTTATTTTTTGCGTTCTGCAGAAAACAATAGTAAAAAAGTTTTATTTGCACGGTACTTTTTTAATTATAAAATGTTTAGCGGAGGATGACATATAACTATTTAATTTTGTGATAGTAGGATTTTTACTTTCATTGAAGCACAAATTTTATTGAAGTCAATTTTTCGGGGATAAGTAGATATGTTTTTGAGAATTGTTGATTTGATCTCTAACATTTTTGAACTCTAATTATTGATTTTTCTCTAACAACTTTTCTCAAATAAGCACCTTAAGGTATGTATCAATTACAATCGCTTCCTTTTACTTCTTCATTTAGTTCTGTGTTATAAGATAAATAAGCTTACACCGACAGCATCAATATTTGCTTGTAAAATTTTCCCGCGTATTTGTACATTCACATTTTTCTTTTACTTATATATTTATAGCTAGAGATAAAGTTACATGCGTTGATCTCACAAGCGCTTTGCTTGTGTTATCGAATCGATAACAACGAAGGTACTACAAACACCCAGACTCGAGAAAATGTAGAAATATTGGCTTTTCTATGTTGAACCCCCCCCCCCCCAACCCCGGAATCTAACTCGGGATCTCAGAACTGGAATCAACACACATACCAATCAGAACTGGCATAAACATCGGTGTGTACGCTACTTGTATAGCACTTGTACCGACGATCTGTCGGGGGTCTTCAAATAGAAATAAAACACAAAAATAGCTTAATTTACTAAAGCATTACAAATATCTCCTCTAATTAGTAGTACTATTGAAGTATTTCAGTTCTTTAACATTCAGGACAGCTGTTAGCTTCACCACATAAGATGCGAAGCGGTGCTTTGATCGCTTATCCGCCTACCACATAGCTGAATGTGAAGTGTTTACTATTTTAGCATGCGGATACAACTCAGATCGTGTAGAAAAAACTGATTTATGGTTGGATGAGGCTAGTAGTATAGAATAAGCTATGTAAAGGTAAAACAGTTTGCTTACGTTGGTTATCAACCTGATCCTAAATGTATACTGATGCATTCAATGTACTCGAAGACAAATTGAATCCGTTTCATCATTTTGGCTGTCGAAAAATGAAATATTTTTGTTTGTTACGTGGTAAATATGCTAATAAGCAGTAATAGACATTATCAATAAGCACGGACAGAAGCTTACCTAGGACTCTGATTAAAGAACGCAGCTAGCTACATAACTATATAATTTAGTGGTTCTTCTTCGTTCGGTTTCTTTTAAAAAATTATGTTATCATTTGGCATAAATACAAATGGTATAACAAGGTGGCTTAACCCGACCACGCTCCTTTGTAACTCAGTCTGATATTGATTACCAGTGAATTACATTTTCTAGTAAACTTTTACAGGTTTACCGGGAAACACATAATTCAATTTCCCGTTCCCGAGATAAATTCGGGATGAATCGCTCTTATATCACGAAATAGTTGTTTGTGGGTTACATTAAGTTATTGCATAACTTTGATTTGATAAAATGCAGTTAATGCAATACAAAAATTAATTGTTCGAGAAATCAGTCAGTATGCATAACTGTTTTTGTTGGTTTAACATTTAATGCTTAAAGTATTTTTTCGTTTCACCTTATGTATATTATTTTTAAAATTACAACCGTAATGTATTGTTGGTCCTAAAACGAAATCAGGACGTTGTATCGATTATAGAGCGGGATTTGTGCCACTGGATCAGCGCAACACCACTAGCTGAACGGAGGTAATTCATTACTCTAATAACATAGAGGTTAAATTGGGATGTTGACTTAACAAAGACGTTGCTATAAACGTTAGAGTTAGAGTATAGAGACTGAATAAATTTTGGTAGTGTTACGGTACCGTAGTAGCCCCAGTTGATTCTCAGTAGAGACAACTCAAATTGTCAATGGCAATTTTAAGAACTTATAACATAAAAAATCCCGCTCGTTTCAGTTGAAATGTTTAATTTTTTTTTTCTTTAATTTAATAACAAAAAGTCTTATGTGCCTTAAAATCAATAAAAAATTGCATAAAAAATCTGTCGACTTATATTGAATAGTTTGGCGGATATCAATTCCTTCCTTAAAAATATTTGAGCTTAGCTTATTCTGCCGAGGTAGTTTGTATTGTTAAATAAAAGTACTTCTAATTACTAATAATTACCAATGACGTCGTAACAAATACGTACGCATAGTTTCACAGTGCACATTACAGATATGCTGTTGTTTGTTATGCGTTTGTTATACCAGGGAATATTCGTAAAGCATGATAACGCATAATGTTCGCTGCTAGTTATGTCCTCCTGACCGATTTCTCAAGACAACACTGAATGTTTTTCACATGATTAAGATTTCAGTTGTTAAAGCTAAAATAATATTAGTATTATACAAATCGTTTTTAATTCCATCAGGATTTTAATGAAATTGTTGGCATTTCTATGAGAGCTATTCACTAGCTGAAAAGCTTTCATAGAAAAGGTTTAAGGTAATGTTTTGGTCGAATCTAATATGTTGTAACTAATAATTTAATTTACTTGTTTGTTCTTTCTAATACATAGAAAAAAACAAAGGTTTAGATGCTCGAAATCACACGTAAATTTTAACGCAGATGAAACCACATGGCAAATTTTTAGTTAGTCATAAATTTTTATTTTTAATTAATTTTGTAGTTGATTTGGGGACATGAAAAAAGACAATAAACTTATTTTATTCACAAAGGATGAAATATGTAAATTTAGCTGTGTGAGAAACTAAAGACTATGAGAAACTAAAGACTGCGCAATATAGTGTTTGGACATGAGCTTCATTTCTGTTGAAGGCATTAAAGCATCCAACCTTTTTCCTTTTAAATCGAAGTCGCCTTTTAAATTGAATACGGAAAGGTGAAATTGAGACCTTGTCTTTATTTAATATTTATTTTGTATGACTGCAGAAACTAGGATGAAGCAATGTCGATCAGAATCTACTAGACGTACCTAAATAATATTTTATTAAAGTTTTACATGACATGGAGACTAATTTTCGAAGACCATATAAGCAAATTGCTCGAACAGGGGAGGATGAAGGGTAGTCGAATATCTATACGTACGTGTATGAAGAAAATGTTAATGTTGAAAGGAGCGAAAGCTTTAAGAGAAATACAATGCTAATTTATATTTTATATCCTAACTAATTTCATTACACATTTAAATTGTAAGGTATATACATCTGGTATTCGAATTCGGGTGTTCTAAATCAAATTCAACTCATCCATCCACTCAGTTATCGTGGATTTATTTAAATTAGTTGTAGTTTTTATGTACGATGTAATGAAATCCCGTTTATAATTTTAAGCTAAAGTTTTCCTAAAAATTCCAGTTTCAAATTAGGTATATGTCCTTAAAGTAAGTTGTAATTACAACGGTTAATATTCTATGCAATAAATAATCAGTACAATAGCAGGAACAACAATAACGAAGTAATTTATACTGTGCCGAACACATCTCTAGAATTTGTGTCTGAAATGCTCAATTCTAATGGCATACTAGGCGGACCGAGTACAATCTGTACCAATATTCAAACTTTAGTAAAATTTATTACTTCTTATAATAACGTATCATTAGCGGCTATCACAACATTAAAATAATATAAGCACTATTCGATTCTTAAGAATTTTTTCTCCTTTGATATGTAATTTCATTAACCATTTCATTTATGACAACGATATTTAGTTCCATTCGGATGGATTTTAGAATTTCGTAACTTAAATGGTAATTAAAGTTAATCAAAAAACTTGTGTTTAGTTTGTGTTCGGTGTAAATATTAAAAGAAATGTGAAGAAAATGAGTTGAGCTCTGTTAATACATTTTTTAATTTAGCTAATAATAATAAAAGGTTATTCGATTTTCACACTTACAATATTCTTTGGCATTGTTTGTTTTTCTTTAACATTTTTATAGGTATGTATATCAAATATTACAGTATATAAAGTAAAGGTTTGTCTCAGGGGCAATAAAAAGAAAAAAAAATGCAGACTAAGCTGACTAGACTTGACAAACAGCGTTTGTTCACAAACATGACGTGTGAGGCAGCCGTTGTCCTCAACTGCATCCAAGGGGAGTGGAGTTAGCCCGCTACAACGTCGCCGCAAGCAAAGTCATGTGAGAATAAGATGTTTAGGTTCACCATATAAAATGCTAAAAAAGAACATTTGCGAATTTTAAGTATTATAATACCCTTTATAATTCAATATTGATTGTATTTTAATTGTGATAAGTCATGCTAGACTTTTAGTAATTATATTAAAATCCCTGTGCTCTTTGTTTTTTTAAAAAATTCTTATTAATTTATTATTATAATAACCGTTAATTCTGTTTATTTCCAAAAAGTTCTTATAGTATAATTTAGAAGGAAATAGAATAAATAACTAAAGTCGGTTCTGATAAGAAATACTTATCAAGCGGTTGTACTCCATAAAAAAAAGTTAAATTTAAAAAGTATAAACTTGATAAGCTCAACTCAATGTTCATTAAACAACGACACGTAAAATCAATTGCTGAATATAAGAAAAAAATTACATTTATTATAGATATGGAGGTTTTTACTGTTATCAAGTAGTGCTCTGCTTTCTATGAAAGCAGATTGGCTATGGCAGTTGCTGACACCTTGCACTTAAACGTTCCTTAATTTTAGTTTAATTTAATAATTTCCATATTCGCCTCCTACAAAAATCAAGGAAGAAAAGTCGTCTATGCTAATGCTCTTTAGGTCTGCAAATATTTTCTGTTAGCTGATAAACTAACTAACTAACTAGTAACTGATGAATTCGGAAAGTGTCTCTTACTCGGCCTAATTATGAATATTATTATTTATTTTCATGAATCATAATCACTTTATGAAAACTAACTGTTAAAAAACTTCATAATATTATGCGTCATGCGAATGTTGCGACAGGATGGTAAACTGTAATACTTTTGTATTAAAGTTTACCATCAATGTGTTCACATAACCGTTTTTCGACGGTAAGGGAAGGCCGCACAATTGATGCAAAGAACGCATTTGCAGTGCTTTCAGATTAATAATAATTAATTCATAGAGATAACATTAGATAAGTTCCTCTGATTCCAAAGTAAATAGCAGAAGTACTTTTGTTATGGAAGCAGAAACCACGAAGGTACCACGAACATACAGACTCGAGAAAATCCATACCAGGTCGTCGGGGTTGGCGACACCATAAAAACCAGGGTGTACGCCACTCTACCATGAAGGTCATCTTTTGTAGTTTTTCTGACAACCTCAGGTTGCCATATAGAAAAGTACTTTTGCAATTTTCACAGCACCCGGCCTTTTTGAATACCGCTTGATTTTATGAGTTTTATAAATTAATCGATAGGGACAACATCACATGCATTGCGCTGATTCCAAATTAATGGAATGAGAAACAACGAAGGTACCACAAACACCCAGAGGCGAGAAAATGTAGCAAAAGTGTTTTCTGCATAGACCCGACCGGGAATCGTATCCGGGACCTCAAAGTTGGCGACCCCTTGAACGGTGTGTACACCACTCGTCCACAGAGATCGTCAATTTTATATAAGTCATGCGTTATATAACGTACATTTCTTTTTTTTATAATTTTAAATTGATTGTATTTTTGTCTCGGAGTGCCGATGGACAAGAAGGCTAAAAAGATTTTAATTTATTATAACTTTTATTTCAGTGCTCCAATTACGTGGCAAAATATCCCAACACTGCGTGGAATTCTGCGTAATTACTGCTTAAATTAACATATTAATATGATGTAAATGCATGTATTTTAAAAAAAATGTAGCGCCGAAATGTGTTTAAGCACCTAACTTACGAACGACTACATCAAATTCGATAATTCTTTTCCTTTTGTATTCGTTATTGTCAGTACAAGGCATGTATTAAAAAAACAAACTGAGGTTTATCGTAGTGTTTATTATTGTGTTAATTTATTGTTATTGATAAGAAAATGTGCGGCGTCAAAATATCGGTCGTGCGCGTAATGCAAGTCGAGTACACAATCTTAGCGACAATAAGACTGAAAAAAGCGGAGACAGCGTTAGGAGGCAAACTGAATAACAATTTAGAAGAAGATCTACCACAACTCCGGAGGAATCCATAGCATCGACTACAAGCGAGAGAAAATTATTCACGAAAAATAATGTGGCGGTACGAAGTTTGCCGGGACAGCTTGTATGTTCTAAACTGAAATAATGTGCAATATGTGTACTTAATATATAGGCTTTGGTATTGGTTAAATAAAATTTTCTTCTTCTTAAAAATAAGCTTCTTCTTAAAAATTTTAATAATCGAACACATTTTTGGTAACTAATCAAATTTGCGGAATATAGCCTACATAACGTATCTCAAGAATACATAACGCTTAGGTATTAAGATGCTGTAATTTAAAGGTAAAAATGTGAAAAAGTTTCATTTTAAAGTTTTCTTTTAAGATTCTAATGAGAAGTTGATATAAGTTATATTTATTCTGATATAGAGACTTAAATATTTCCTACGTTCAAATCTCATTGCAGAATTTATGTTTTTATCAGTGAAGTTTTGTCGAATACTTTAACTTTATTTAATATTAATCGAAACTCTTATGACATAAAAATTTACGTTGCGTACCAATTTCATCAACAAAACTTTTTCATATCTCACACATCATGTTTTTTTTTTTTTTCAATTTAGACATAAAAATTAGATGAGGCTTTTACTAAGACCTTAATTTAACCTAGGATTTTTCAGTTACGGTACTTCTTAGATTTTAAATTAAAGATCAATTATAGAAAATTTAAAATAAAATTTAAATATGTACATAAATTAATATTACAAAGCTTTCAATATCAATCAAAATTTCAATTTAATCTTACCCTTCGCTTCCTGTTAGATTTTTCTGGTGTCTGGACGTGACTCTTCACTCTGATATTCATATTGGTGAATTTTAATTTAACACATTATATATAGAATTCACATTAAAGTCAAATGACATCCACTCAATTTATTAAATCACTTCTCTAAGACAGTTTTGAATACAAACAAAGTCCAATACAATTACCTGTTCCGAAATGTTAGACAACCACAGACATAACAAAACGCATCTGATATACAAAAACACTGGTGAACAGTGCAAAGAGGATACATATTAAATTGTTCACTATATAACAAATATCGCGATTTGTTCGCGCGCGCCACTAAAAATCGAGTCTGCTTACGGAGTGACAACGCGCATGGAACACAGCGGGAAGCGTCACGCTACGCACTGTACAAGTGACGAAGTGGTGGGCATCCTGCGCTCGCCTCCGGGCTCCACGCGGCACTCGAGTCCCGCCGCCGGCACGTCCCGCGCCCTCAGCATCCAGATAAATCACTCGTACCCCTCTCCGTTTAATTATCTTACACCCTACTATTTAAATAAAATCCTTCATTCACAAAAGAAATTACTGCCACTGATATCAACTTTTTGCACGTCATCGTAATTATTATTTGAAGAGAGACAATACATTTTATAAATTTTAATTTAGTCTTATTACGACGATAGTGGTAAAATTCTGTCCGGCAACTACTTTAAATTTCATGACAAGTATGGGAACTTATATATAAAAAATAAATACAAAAAAGGAAAAAAAAAATTGTTTTCTGCCTTTTCTAGGTCAATAAAACCTTTACGTCATTAACTAAAAAATTACATAATTTTTTCAAATTTTTTTTTTAAATTTTTTTTCAAATGTTATTCACTCAAACTTTACGATTTGCTTTAATAAAAGCCAACTCTTAGAAACCTCGAAGAAAAGATAAGTCATACATATACATAGCAGCAAGACGAAAAACAACAACAAATTTGTAGAAATAGATATTGATTACGAGAAGAAATTATGTCCTGCAGTAGTTTTACGCCTGCCTGGTGTCCTGCAGACGTTTCCGTTGTGTAATAAATGTGAATGTACAGAACTTTTTTTTTATTTGCTGCTAAGTGGTTATTGCCAGCGTTTGACTTCCGCACACACCTTCTTGTAGTAGTTCTCTTATTCTGAAATTGTACTAATTATACTTAGTAAGTAATTGTACATCGTAATTACACTTAATACTGGACCATATATGTGGCGACATCTATGTATCTACACTAGAAGCTCTCGTGGCGCACAATTCAAGAGACATAACAACACTTTATACCGCGCCATAGAAGTTCTTCTGATTAGAAATATACATGCGACTATCACTAATAAGTTGACCAGGTCGGCTTAGTACACAGAATACTGGTATGAAGTAAAAGTATGTTCTGGTTTCAGTGTTTGAGCAAATTAAGTTATCCCCTTCTTCTTTCTTTTCTTTCCCGATTTCCTGTTGTATCATTAAGTTTGTAGATTTCTAATCACTTTCCATTAGAAAATCCGTAATATATTTTGCCTTTCTTCTAAAAAAACCGCTTCAAGTGCCATATCTAAATTCAACTATCACAAAATTACTTAATGCCTTTAATATTGCTCTACTTTTCGAAATTACTACAAACCAATTATGATCATTTCATAATTGAAAAAAGTGATTAACTACAATATATGTAGAACTATTCTTAATACTAAATAATTTAAATTAATTATAATTTCTGACATAATGTGATGAACCGCAACGTGTAAGGCACGTGATTCCTGGAACTGTATTCCATACAGTTCAATTGTGTCGGTTTTGGAACATCTTTCTTATGGAAAAGATCTGGCAGTAGAGTTTTTTTCGATAAAGTATTTAATAAATATGAGTAATTATATTCCCAAATTCTGGAATGGTCCGCAGCTTTTGCGATAGCAAAAGCGATAGCTTTCAAAGCTTATTTATCAGCAAAATGCAAAGTATCCCTTGGTTGGACACCGGACCACTCTCTTCCCTTTGTTTGTCAAGTACTTCAACACAGTTTCTTAATAATAAAAAAGACAGGTACTACTAAAAACAGAAATGTAATATAAAATACTGAACCAGATGTAACCGCAGCCAATTCTGTATGTTCTGGTAACTTGCTAACGAGTCAATGAAACTACATATTTACATTACTACTTGCCGTGCAATTTGTTGGCTTAGAAGTACCTGAAGGCTTTAGATCGAATCAGAAGGTTTACATATTAATGGTTAGGTTGGCGATGTTCGTTTTAATGCCCCTCGAGCTTTGCTCGCTAAAAGCTAATGACTATAAGCAAGTTAGCAATAAATGTCGGCTAGTATTGACGCTGCATACAAATTGTACTTGAGTTTAGTACTTAACTACAAGATTGTGCAGTAATATCAGTTTACACGGAGTACATTTGTTAACACCCTGACATTTATTTTCAATTAAATATTCGACTAAACTATTTATTTTCAATAAGTGAAAGTTTCATGTAAAGGCATACTTATTTAAAAAGTAGGAGCAAATTGCATTTGGTAATTTACTATATTACAGTATTTTACGTTAAACAAAATTATATGTAATATTAGAGAAGATTACGCTGAATGTATCAACAATATTAGGTTTGATTTATTATCTTCATCAAGGTGTTTTTCTTTTTTTTTCATTACTTTTTATCATTACAGCCTTTTTATGAGTACAAATTTCACTGTCGAGTTAAACTTTGAATCTAATACAAAGATTGTATGAAATGGACACATTTATGATTTTTAGGCCTTTTTCGTTTTATGGATTTGATTTCGTTTAAATCAGAAAGAAGACAGAAGGATGTTATTTAGATAATATGAAGATATGTTAGTTTTTTGATTGAAATACTGCACTAGCAGGTACCATTCACTTTAGTCATTTGTTGTTTTCTCATTTGTCAATAATATCTTTGTCTACATTTTGCTGCACGCAATAAGAGTAGGCAAAGGCCTAGGCAATGAAGTCTTGAAGATTTTGAGTATTTCACATCTTTTGTGATGGAATTAACTTGTTTGTGTTTATGAATCACCATATATAGAGACTGAGCTGATCATAGAAGCCACTGCACTCCTTAATGGTTACGGATTAGGCAGTTACACGATTTGTTGGCAGATACTGTCCGAGAAATTGGTATTGGATCTTAAAAGTCGAATTTGGCGTTTTATAGTTTTCACCGACTGATTAGAAGATTTACACATATAGTACTCATTGTAATTATCACTAGGACCACCGGCTTCAACTATCGTATACCTCGACTCGGGCCTCAGTAAGATATTTATAAAGCTACGTATTATATGTATATGCTTAAAACAATATAACACGTTATAATTGACATAAGCAATGTAACAGAGGATTATTGATATAAATTCTGTTTAGACTTATCGCTACAAATACCCTTAACAAGTCGATGAACACGATCGAGCGATTAAGAAATAGAGATTTGATAAAACTTTGTAGGTTTAAATAACTTTGAGATTACGTTGTATTAAAGTTTATAGAAAACAAAAGATAAACATGTATACTTAGAAAGCTAAATCTCAATTATTTGCGTTCGCAACTTCAATAATTAATCTAAAAGATATTTATTCAATCCGTTAATCATTAAAAATTTAGTAGAATAATAACTAAACCTAGCTAAATGCGGCCTCGCTTAATCGTAGCTTATCAAATAAATAATAACATATAAATTATTTTTCAGAAAATAACAATGCTTTTTAAGCCAATAAATATAACAAATTACATATGTATAATGCAGTATTCTCTAAGAGTTGGGTGGAAAGTAACCTGTCAAATTTTCAAGTCATAGGTGTCTCCTGGCCAGGTTTGTCAAGCAGAATGGCAATCGCAATATCAAACACCTTGTATCTTAGATGCTGCTGGTTGCGACCGACTTCTTTTTACTCTACTTGTTAAATATTTCGATACAATTTCTTAAATGTAACTACAGGTATTTAAAACACCGTTATTAAAAATCTGTATTAACTTTAAAATATTTTAATAACCGAGTGGGTAGAGACCCTACTTTGGAAGCTTACGTTTGTGGGTTCGAATCTCGCTATGGGCAAACATTTGTGAAAAATATGAATGTTTCAGTCTAGTCATGGACGTTTATATATATTTATAATTATTTAGTTGTGAAAATTCTTTCGTGAATTTTTTTATAATAATTTCAATCTATTCTACTAAATGACGACTTTTGTTGCTAGTACAACGAATATCCCGTTTTAATCGTTCTTTAATCAAATAAAAGAATTTCATTATCGATTATTTATTACGAATAAGCCAGGAGTTACGTCCTACGTTTAAAGTAAAAACAATCATTTAAAATAAGAACAACTAATCACGATTCGGTCGTATATTCATGCATCCGAATCAAGAACCTCTCTTTTTTTATTAAGTTAAAAATAATAAAAGATGACTAATAAATAAAACAAACGAGATCAGTTTATTTTATATGTTTTTGTCGAAAGCGTAGTATGATTATATTTGACTATCACCTTAAAGGTCAAAAACTAATGAAAGAGTATGTATTTTCGGGACCTAGGTGTTGTTCACGATTCAAAATCAATATTTAATGAACATGTTGACAATATCATAGCAAGGGCATCCATGGCATTAGGTTTTGTTATGCGTACTGCGAAAGAGTTCAACAGTATAAAAACTGTTAAAATTTTGTACTGCACTTATGTTCGCAGTACCCTTGAATATGCTTCGCAGATCTGGAACCCCATATACAACACCTACGTTACATGGATTGAGAAAGTTCAACAAAAATTCCTGCGTTGTCTTTGCTATCGTAGTCATACAATGTATCGTTCTGAAGACTACCTATCTTCATGCAAGCAACACCATCTGCTACCTCTAGCTAAGCGTCGTGAGATTGCTGACATATTATTCTTGCTTAAAATTGCTACAAGTAGCGTAGACTGTCCTGAGCTTCTCTCACAAATTTCACTAAGAACTCCTGCTTTGAATCTCAGAAAGAATACTCTAATTTATTTACCGACTGTATCAATTTAGGATTATAGGAAAAATACATTTATCTCTTCAATACTAGTTGTGCCTCGGCAAGACGATTATTAAGCCAGAATTTTTTTTTTGAATGAAAAATTAGTGTAAGCAATATTATCTGTCCTTATCTCGCTTTTTTTTGCAGGTTCATATATGAATTTTATTGTTTTTCAATTTGTTATTAGATGTGTGCTTTAGTGTTTATAATGACGAATCATTGTTTTTATTTAGTTGTTATTAGTGAAAATCTGTTATTGGCTTTTAAGTTGTTATTTTGTTTTTTAAATTATGTATTAAGTAATCTGTTGGTTTTCCATAAATAAATAAATAAATAAATCTTTAAATTCCAAATGCTAGTGTACAGGTCTAGGTGCCAAATATAATAAAAATGTCTGAGTTTGTCTCGCGTTCAGCTTAGTTCGCAGTTATATACATAAATCTTATGCTATCATGTATATAAGTATCATCATTTACCTTTTGCAGTCCGACCTTACAAGTTAAACACGTCCAACTACTCAAGTCCGTAGCTAGCTTTCAAAATACAGATCTCTAAAATAAACAATAGCATTATCAATAGAAAATTACTGAGAAGTCTAAAACTAAAAGATAAATTCGTCTGTCTATTCCTTTGCAGTGTACAATGTAGTGTAATTAGAGGGCCAATTATTCATTCATCATGCTTTATTGTTATGACAATATAATGAAATGATTATCAATAAATCAATTGTAATCATGGAAGCTGCATCGGTAATTTGATAAAAAATTTTTGGATCATAAATCAATTGTTAATTTATATTTTTATAAATTGTTGATTTGAAGTCTCGATAGCCGGGTGGTCGGAAATTTGAGTCAAGAGACCCGAGTTCGATCCCCAGGTGGCAGGCTCGTACCAATGGGTTTTTCAAAAACTTATGTACGAATTATATCGTTGGCGTGGACATAAAGACGGCGACGGGCTCACCACCTGTCACTTGTCTTATTGCCGAAGGCTAAATAAGTGCCATGGGGCTGAATACGTATTCAGCCTTCGAAAACAGATAAAAATTGACTACTAAGACAATAGGAAACGAATGAAATTTCCGCACTCGTGCATGCTGCACGCAAGTGGCGCGCGCGCGGTGTGTGTTAGCCTAACGTTGCGCTAAGGAGACGCACCAAACAATTGCAGTAATTGCACGCGTGCAGCACCCGAGCGGCGCATTCGCAGCACATTCGCCATATTTGTACCCACACTAAGAAGCATTGTAACGATAATCTTTCATACATGATATCTATTGTAGAATACGAGAGGCCGTTAGATAGATGAGATCTTCAATTGTCGTAAGTGTCGACTAAGGAAAACCCGCAAAAAGCCTAACGGTATATGTCGATATTATCATCTCTGAAAGTTTCTGCATTAAACCGTTATAACGTAGACTTATAATTAAAAGAAGCGAGAAGTTGCGAGGTATACTTTACTGTGATAACCTATTCGCTTCCTTAGTGAGAAAATGTTAAATATTTTTACAGGAAAGGCTTATTTTTTCATTGATTTTTGAGCACTTAAGTTGCAAGTATAAGATTGTCCACATACATCCAAGGTTAAGTGCTAATATACATACAAATATTTTGTAAAGTGATTTAAGTTGGCCGAATTAAAACTCATCATAAGTTTTATGAAGGCTAACTGTGTATTATTATGCCGCTAATCAGCCATGTAACAAGAAAATATTATTATTCCCTTTCCTTTTTTGGTGCAAAGATGTATAAAAATACGTAGAATATGTAGAAAAATGTGTTATATCGTATTTCATGATTTAAAGTAAAAGAACAAATTGCAATAAATGCAACGCTACGTTCAGAGGTTCACAAACGGTGTTCCATTTTGCAAGCCAATACAAATCTCATCGTTTATAGCGTTCACTTAGCAAATTGATTTATTGTATGAATAAATTTATATTGATTGATTTACTGTAAAGTGTTCATTTATTATTAAATTTCGTAACTGTTTAACGAAAGTGTTTAGGTTATGTCGAAATTATAGCCTCTCCAATTTAAACATGTGCGCAAGAGTATATAAATGACCGTGACAAGGTTCACAAACTTAATACACGTTATGGCGACCGATTGATGGCGGAATAACCATCTCTAATATTAGATTATAATAATCAGATACTGCGATCGCCCATCTGCTTGCCAAGCATGGCGTTTATGGCAAGTCCTAGTGGCAAGTGGACTTAAATAGGCCGTTATGTATGTACGTATGTATGTACAGTTTAAACATAAAAAAACAACCAGAGACTGATATAGTGAATTTCAATAACTTCACTTTCAACACAAACTAACCTAACAACGCCGTTAAAGTAATAAAAAAAATGTCTTCACGCCATTCGCAATACAGAGGTAGAACTCTAGACAATTAAGCTTTTTCGGGTCGAAAGGACTTGTCTAGAATAAAGAAAATAAAAAAGTGAATAGAAGGAGACAACATCACACACATTGCTCTGATCCCAATGTAAATTGCTAAAGCACTTGTGTTATGGAATCAGAAACAACGAACGTAACATAGGCACTCAGACCCGAGAAAATCTAGAGTGCCTGGGACTTCGGAGCTAGCGACACCATGAACACCGGTCCTTTCGCCACTTGTCTGCAGAGGTCGTCAATATTACAAAAGAATAAATAAATATCTTCACGTAATTCCCAATACACAGAGCACAGTAGACAGAGCTCTAGTCTAGACAACTAAGTCCCTTCCACCCACCTTCCACCAAAGACATTTTTTGGGGCAACGTAACAGGTGGTGAGCGCATCGCCGTCTTTATGTCCAAGTCAACGAAATAAATCATTCATAAGTTTTTGAAAAATACATTAGTACAAGCCTACCACACGGAGATCGAACTCGTGTCTCTTGAATCAAACTCTGATCAACCAACTACTCGGCTATCGTGACTAACGTACAATTGTGTAACGTATTTAAAGAATACAA
The DNA here is from genome assembly GCA_029286605.1 of Sericinus montela. Lineage (NCBI taxonomy): Eukaryota > Metazoa > Arthropoda > Insecta > Lepidoptera > Papilionidae > Sericinus > Sericinus montela. The sequence continues at coordinate 14,528,744 of JAGSMR010000012.1, read as the reverse complement.
TAATTCAATAAGCTTATATAATTCATTAAGCGTACATTAACAATGCTAGTTTGCATCGCAATATCTTAAAAACATTTATGTCACGGTAGCCGAGTGGATGGGCGGACGGAATTTGGATGGAAGCTGCATTGGTAATTTGATAAGAAATTTTTGGATCATAAATCAATTGTTAATTATTATTTTTATAAATTGTTGATTTGAAGTTACGATATCAGGGTGGTCGGAATTTTGAGTCAAGGGACGCGAGTTCAATCCCCAAGTGGCAGACTCGTACCAATGGGTTTTTCAAAAAAAAATTTATGTACGAATTATATCCTTGGCTTGGACATAAAGACGGCGACGGGCTCTCCACCTGTCACGTTGTCCCGAAAATATCTTTAGTGGAAAGTGGATCAAAGGGACTTAATTGTCTAGACTAGACCTGTGTCTAGTCTAGATAAGTAGTTTAGTAAGATATTTATTTATTTAATACATTTAAAATATTTATTACTTCAAACGTTTAAATGCAGTTTTTACATTCCCACACTGGGCAAGCGGATTGGTGATCGCAGTGCCAGAAACCTTGCTTCTTAGATGCCAATTGTTGTATATCTTATAAAATGTAAACCATGTCTGCTGAATTTTGAACTCATTCTTTTCGAAATGTGTATACGTTAATCTGTCATTACCCAATTGCGTTTTCAAAGCTTTTAACTTACTCTTTACGATGTCCACGAGAAGAAATTGGGTAGAAGGGCGGTGACGCACAGTGCGGAGTACCGAGCTGCTGCAAAATTGTATTTATTCACCTATGGGCTATGCGATTTTTCCGGACACAATGCGTGTTATGCGTTAGAAAAATATGAGATCACAATTAGGGACACCGTTGACCTACGAGGTGTACGCAGACAATGCTACCTGGTACGAAAACATGAGTCATATGAGAAGCTTTTTGGTAAATATAGCCTGCTTAAACTTGAATCTATACAACTAGAAATAATGTTGCTGAAAAAAGATTTGTAAATCTGCGCCACATAAATATATTTTTTCTCTGTTCCATATTTTGATTCTCCTATGTCGTTTATATAGTTTTTTTTATTATTGTTTTTTTGTGTGTAATATTGATAGATTCGATGGTTAAAGGAAACTAAAGGAGAGAGGACCAAGGAATATTTGCTACCTTCACCTCGGGGAATAAATATCCTGTAAATTTTTAATAACTTATGTGATTAGTATATATAGTAAAGCATATAAACGTGTACCGTTCCGCAAAAATCATTTCTCAACGGTATTTTAACTTGATTAAGCCACGAAAACAACAATCAACAATAGTTTTAAATGGTGTTAACATTTGACATTAAACCTAAATGCCTTAGGTACTAAATAATAAAGGCGAGTATATTTGCCGTTTCACTTTTATTGGCAATTAAAACATTTTTCCGTGACAAAGAGTGTCACAAATGGAAAGTGTTAAGTAACTAATATCACGAGTCAAGATTTAATTTGCGCAGTCCGTGCCAGGGCATATTTTACTGGGGCAATAAATTGTTGGAATGATAACCACCACGCCGGCACCCATTACCTGCACTGTCAATGGCTAAAAGCGATTTGTTATTTGTATTTATCGCCGTAAAGACGAGTTATGTGGGGTATTTGTGTCACTGAGTGCACGACTCCAGGCATGGTCTGCTCCGTAATTGATCTAAAGTCCGATTTGAGGTTATTTGTCAATACTAAAATTGATAATCGAGATTTCCTTTCAGTTCCATAACTCTCTTGCCAACCTATTGGCTATACAATACGTAATAGAGATTACAATTTACACGATTCTTGCGCCATTCTTCGACCTGATCACACAATATCTTCAGTCCCTGTCAGCCGATTTGCTTTTCTTTCTTCTATGTGTATAAGTCGATTGTTTCAAAGGACGAGCCGTGGTCGCCCATAATTGGTAAGACACTTGAAATGAGAATATAATCAATATTAAAATTAATGTGCAGTGCATGATCATGAACAAATAAATACAAAAGCCCATAGTAACAATTTTCCCGAAGTTTGTAGTGAGGTACTCTGTTTAGACATTTATATACGGTTCGATAGAAAGTTGCAAAATAGTTTTATTGTTTTTCGAAGTCTTTTGTCTCCGTCCTTTCTGAATACAGAAATAAATTTCGATGGGTCCATTCAGAAAAGTATTGGGTCCATTCTTCTTCTATAGCTCGGGCTCTCTTCTATAGCATTTCACCACATCATCAGGGATCAGATAACAGATAGACATAGGACAGATATCAGGGAAACAACAGTTAAGATTAGGTTACATTAATTGTCTTTCTATCTTCCGGCACATCTGTCGCGATATAACCTTGCCGACCAAAGAACAAGGATTTATGATTAAATGCAAATCGAAATCTATCGTAGTTTTCTTGTGGCTTAAAAATTCCATTTCATTTGCAGACCACACATACACATACATTAGAGATCAGCCATATTGTTTTGTCAAAACTTAGATAAAAACATGACATTAGGAATTATTAACAAGCCAGGTGAAGAAGAAGTGGCTGCTGTACATCGTTTAAAAAAAAGTTTTTAGAAATATTTGTATTTCCTCCGACAATTTCTCGCCAACAACATAGTAAGACGTAATGCGTCAGACAAATAAGAAAATCATTATCTTTGTGTCATGTATACCTGTTAAACAAAAGTCGTAAAAACTAAAGTTGTCACTGCCGAGAACTTGATAGAATGTCGGAACTCAACAGTGGTTACTAATATTTGGAGTTGAAAGTGGTTAAGAGTTTAGGTTTGCCTTAGTCGTCTTTTTGGCAAGGAGTTGACCACCTTTAAAAATTCGCCAAACTACCGCCTGTATACGAAGTCCTATTAGAGAAGCCTGGTAGAAAATAAAATGAAAAAATCTAAGTGGAATTACATTTGTAATTCACATTGACAAATAAAATTCAATCAAAGAAGAAAGTACCTTAGTTAAAAAACAAAGAACCCTTTACGATCAAATATATTAATAAGTAACCTTTGTGCCTTAACCATAAATATGAGTTCCATTACGAAGACAATGATAGAGACTTATCTATGCCCTTATTTAGAAGATGGACCATAAAACAATCTAACAATCATTATCAGTTTCGTGTGTTACTGTTTATTATGACATTTTAATATCATTTGAGTACAGACACATTTTCAGGTATAATATTGCCTTTCAAAGTTTCTTATCAAAAAGTTTTTCACTTTAATTTAATAACAAAAAGTTCACCAACAAAAGTTTCAACAAGAGTTGCTTTAAAACTGCGTAATAAATAAGTTGGCTTTATAAATATTTCCTGGCTGAAAAGTAATGAATATTAAGCTATAATTTACAAAAATAACAGAAGAAGGCGCCGATACCAAAACAGACGTAAATATAGAAAGAGGTTTAAAATTTTAACTGATGCGTGTAGTATACTGTGGCTCAGAGGTAAGTGCGTTGCCATGGTGAGGCGAAGGCGCGAGTTCGAACCCCGCCCGATGTTTTCCCGCTTACTTTATCGGTTACTCTTTTCAAGGCTTCCCTCAGTGACCTTTACGATGCCTATTTATTAGAGTAGGGCTGGTAACTGAACTGTACACCGTACGGTACCATAAACAAAATGTAAACTTAATTAATATTCCAATAAACTTAAGTCATTCGCCAATAGCAGACACGAGAAGATATTCTTTCCCATGGAAACGACGTCGCACTATGGGATCGTTTCCTACAATTACAGTTGTATTCAGGTCCCCAAGCCTAGCATCCACGCATACGTGACTGCTTTCAAATTAATCAAAGCACACTACTTGATTAGACACGATTAAACTCTGGGAAGGTTGGCATGCAAAACGAGGTTCACTGCTACATCAGAAATATTACAAAGAATCAAAAGGTTGCTAAAAGAAAAAAGGTATGTATGAAATTTTGGTGCACCGTAGCAATAAATAAGTAAATAATGGTAATGAAATACGGTAACATCCGCGATTTGAATAGTCAAGTGTCGTCAGGATTTGTGATGTAGGTCGGCCGTGTCACGCATGCCCGGGCACTTCGTCGCAATACGCACGTTACGGCTGCCAATTACTATTGTTCTCACCAGTCGTCCGTTGTGATGTCTTACAATAATGTCTTTCTTCGGGAGGCGGCTGATTGAATAATGACATGACATAAAGAAGCGCTGTTTCACGACCTACGACGCACAAATTTTAAAGTATTATGTCCAAGACTACAACGTCTTTCACTACGCGTAGTATCGCGATTGTTACTGCACAAGACATACCAAACAATCAGTCTTTATTAGAACTACTATTTATGCATATGCTAATATGGACCTAACGTACATCGCATACAATACAGACATACAAAACAATCGAACTTTATATAGAACTTTGTTCAAACACAACGCATCTGTAACTTGGTAATTACAGTGACTTAATCTTTGATTATTGTCAGATAAATAACCAGAAAAGCAATATTGAAATATTGAAGTTTGGTGTACTTGTGTGAATCTGCCATGTCATTTCTTCGTGTTGATGTAACTTATTTGGCCTGAGTAGCCGGAGCGTTTATAGTCCAAATTTCCAATGTTTAGCTAGTATAAAAATGATCATAGTTGAGAGGTCTTAATAGTCTGATTAGACTTAATTATAAAACTAATTATATTAATATTACGAGTATAATTGGATTATTTATAAAAACCTCACGTGTTATCAAAATTACCAGCGTAGACAGATCAAGAGTTCGTTATCCCCTCGCTTTTGTTATAACATGAAAGTATCAATAAAACGTCAGTAAGAAACCAAGCCGCTTTCTCAAGCTCTCATAAAATATGTATTTTCTTACCTACTCCTATACTTCGTGACGAGAATAAGACAAGCTTTAGCTACCTTTAATTGGAAATCATATTAAATATAACACCCACTTGGAAAACATTAATCAGAAGCGTCTGTTGCCGCCTAGAGAACAAAATACTAATTGTAAGCGATTTAGGTCACGATACGATACATGCAGCTAGATTTAAACTTGTTGTAAAAAAGTTTGTTTCCACTTTGTCTATTCAAATTCAAATTGAGTCCGCATGAACAGACTTTATTGTATGAATAAGTTACCGCATACAGACCGAGTTAGGATGTTTCTCGCAATGTTATTAACAAAACAAAGAATTACAAATGTCGAATTGTACTCATTGTTTTGGTACTATGACGCAAATGAGTGACAAAAGGAGATTGACCAATCCATTCCAGAGATACATAACAGTGTTATAACGAACCATGCGTCTGACTGACCACACACGAAGAATCAATAATAATATTTGACTGTTTTGTAGGCTTCAGCATTACGCAAAAATTTGTGTGAAAGCCGCCGATATTAGCCGACTCATTAGCGATATTGTAATTGTAGACAGCTTTGTTAACATCACGAACTACAGTTATGTCTCTAGTCGTAACTGACCAAACATTGTTGCTCATTAATATAAGATGAAACGTGCTTGCAAATTACGCTTGACATTTTAAATTCCCAGATTAATTTAGATATTTGAAGACATTTAAAAAAAATAGGAGTATTTTCAAAATGTCTACATTTTAAAGTTATTAAAAAAAATAATATCTAATATTTTTTATATTACGCAGTTTAAAAAGATCTTCTGGCTATTATAGAACAGATATAAAAACTTTCTATCTACAGATTTCTGATAAAATATTTGTAAGCATTTCCTAAGGAAGACCATACACCAATAAATTGAAGGGAAAGCAGGATGTATTGACAGCGGAACAAACTAAGAAACAAAAATCGAAGGAAGGATATCTTGATCGGAAGAATAGGAAGCAAAATTTATGTAGATATTAAAATGTTTATAAATCTGTGAACATAACTTCACATATCGTAGTCGTAATACAATGATGATTTAATTTTTTGTCGATACATCTACATGAAAAAATAAAGTTGCCTATTTGTAATCGTAAAGTATTTTTATCTAATTGTTTATATTACCTAGGTAATATATATATATATATATATATATATATATATATATATATATATATATATATATATATATATATATATATATATATATATATATATATATATATATATATATATATATATATATATATATATATATATATATATATATATATATATATATATATATATATATATAATTAATAAAAATATTAGGTATGGCGCTTTCTTTTTGTATATGTAGGTATAAAATGTTTATCTCTCCAAAACAATGACGTGATATTATTTCGAAATATATGGGGATTCTCTATGATAAAAATAATGCTTTTTTCCCATACAACATTATTTAATATGACTTAACGTTCCGTTCCGTTATGTATGTGTTAAACTGCGGGCAAAGCCGAAGGACGCAGCGTGTGAAACAGTAAATAACATATTGTTATTTTATTTCTTTTAGTGGGCTACTATTGTATATATATAAATTTATACAATGGGGTCTTGGACACTTACTACATTTTTTATTTATATTGACTTTATATTCAAATTTATATTCATCGATGTGTGATAACTGAGAAAATTTGTTTTCCTAAAATAAATACCAAAAAAATATTATAAAAAATAAAAAAAAATCTTCACGCAATTCCCAATACAGGGGTAGCCCACCTTCCACCGAAGATATTTTCGGGACAACGTGACAGGTGGTGAGCCCGTCGCCGTCTTTATGTACAAGCCAACGATGAAATTCGTACATAAGTTTTTTTGAAAAACTCATTGGTACTGCCACCTGGGGATCGAACTCGGATCTCTGGACTCGAAATTCCGACCACCCAACAACTCGGCTAACGTGACTTCTTAAATTATTTTTTTAATTTTCATTCACAATTCATTAAAAAGATATTATCAACATTAATCATGTTCACGTTTCGAAACTTACTGAACTTTCGGAAAAAGTATTTTCCGTAATAACTTTTCCTTTGTGTAAAAAAATATTCGAAAAACTTTAAATGGAAGCTCTTTCTTTATGAATGCAGTATCAGTTTTCTTCCCAATTATATCGAAAACCAAGTTTGAAAGTTTGATTTTTTCACGACCATGTTATAGGTATGTTTAAATTATATGTAGTGCTTGAAACAATGTGTTTATCGGCGTTTGCGACTCTAATATTGTCATTTATGAATTAAATATTATCTCAAGTAAGGACGTCATTAGGATCCTTTGAAATAATAAAGCGGAAAGCTAATTAGTGTAAAGTAAACTGTGTAATTAATACTATTGTTAACGACAGTTTTCTTGAAACTGTGTAATTAGTAAGTAAACGTTATCCAAACGAGGAAGTTCTAGTATCTATCTCTTGTTAAGACTGCTACAAGAAACGAGCATACGATTACTGTTGTATATTTAGGCATCATCTTATAAAGTTAGCAGAGAGACCAGATCGCCAAATGTCACGATCATACATACCTCTAACGCTTATATTTTTTTCTATCGCTTATATATTAATATTTTTTTTTATTGGGGCTTGGTTTATTAGAAAGGCAATGAATGTGCATTTTTTTAACCCTCTACTTGCAAACTGGTGTGCCGGAAAACGCGTGCCATTACAAAATTCATTCCAGATAACTCATGACATAAATTTAGTATCTACTTGTCTACAGTTCATAGAACTTGAATTACTTACTAACATATATACGTATGTGTTAATATACGGTTGTTTACATGTGTCCGAGACGTGAGTGAGTCAATCTAGAAAGTCATTACGTTATCAGCATTGGGAGCTTGGAGTTGCGTTGTGGAGAAATGTATGCACTCAAAACACATAGCGGACACATTGGCCCGGTGATACCTCTTATCAGCGAGCAGGCATTGTCCCTACGTGACCAAGAGATGTTTATTGATTAACATTCTTGAACTTTGTGCGCATAAACATATGTACGTCAAGTAACTTAACTAAAAATAACAAACTCTTGCTGAGATTTAAATATCTTATTATATTTAAAAAGACTACACAATTAAATAGAGAACTCAAATGTGAATCATTATTGAGTTAGACAGCTTTTAATTATGTATGTACAAGTATTTTTAAAAAAAATAACACGTTTTTAAATGCGAAGTACTTATATTTTATAGACATATAGTATATACATATATATATATATATATATATATATATATATATATATATATATATATATATATATATATATATATATATATATATATATATATATATATATATATATATATATATATATACTAAATGTAGATACTAATTTTATGACATGAGTTATCTGGAATGAATTTTGTAATGGCACGCGTTTCCCGGCGCATCAGTTTGCAAGTAGAGGGTTAAAAAAATGCACATTCATTGCCTTTCTAATAAACCAAGCCCTATCAGAGTTAATAAGAAGTCACGATAGCCGAGTTGTTGGGTGGTCGGAATTTCGAGTCAAGAGACCCGAGTTTGATCCCCAGGTGGCAGGCTCGTATCTTCGGTGGAAGTTGGGTCGAAGGGACTTAATTGTCTAGACTAGATCTCTGTCTACCACTGTATTGGGAATTGCGTGAAGATATTTATTTATTTATTATTAAATAAAACAACGAATTAGTGACGTGATCCTTTAGAAATTTATACAAATATTTAGTTTTCTCTTATAGACACTATTCCACACCCTTGACGTCATAAAGATTCTGAAGACCACAAAACCTACAAAATATTGTAGAGACAAGAGAAAAGAATTAATTACATCGTTCATTAAGCGATTCGAGAAACTTTACCAATTTTTTGATACAAAATCCCGAGGATGTGCGAGACGTCAATACTATTTGTACAAAATCTTCGATAAGATTTGCGTAAATTTTGGTCGTTAAAAATTACGTATGATTACTTGATGTTCGTGGTCGCAACCACTTTGTGTAATATCCTTCTTAATTACTTAGCGGCCCTTAATAGTCCACTGTAGGCGTCTCCTATGAGGAGTATTTGCCATAATCGCCATGCCTCTAAGACCTCTCATCTAAGACCCTGTTGGTCGTTACGTTTTCGAGATGGATTCCTCAGTATATTCAAAGCTTTGCCCTTACTCGCCTCTTACTATACCCACAGATAGAAAGGGGTGATATTGTATTTAGGTGATACCACATGATTGGCCTCCACATTATTGGCCTACACGACATTTTTTATGGTGTTGACAGGCCAATGTAGAATACCATTTTTTCTAGTGTCTTGTGTCTGGGTGAATGTGATACCTTAGTTGTTTCCGATTCTATAACAAGTGCTTTAGCTCCTTGCTTTGGGATAAGATAATTGTACTCGGTGTTGTCTTTATCTATTCTATTGTTGTGTGTATCTATATCTATTGTTGTGTGTATCCATATCTATTGTTGTGTGTATCTATTAGTAATTATAATATCCTTCGTTTCGATATTAATCTGTTATCAATTGTTTCAAAATAATCCTTAACTTACACTATGGATTTATGTTTGGCATTTTAAGAGTTTAGAGATTTTCTAACTGATAAGGTGATAATGTTATAATAGTTGAAGGAGTATTACATAGTGTAATGACCGGTGCAAGATTCCAAGCGAAATACATGCTGAATATCTCTGGCCCGTCCATCTCAGCGTACTTCAGCGCTGTCCCCGGCGAAATTCAATTTATCGCCGGGTTAGTACAACGCAGTTCGTTGTGTGGTTCCGCATCTTTACTTACAAGATGGCGCTCCTCAGGGCTATCGACACGCGATATCGCTTTAGTGGCTTCCACTAACGAACTTGTTAGGCTACTGCGATTGTATTGACAGTTCATCATTTTGATATATCATTGAGATGTTATTAAACTGTTTGATAAATGAGCGGCCGAGACAGAGAGAGAGAGAGAGAGCTGGTTTTGCAAAAGCGGCAGCGCAGTTAAATAGTAGTTTTGTAAGTATTTTCATATGTAATTATGGGTGCCCACTTTATGTATCAAAATCTTGAAAAATTATAATTTATAAAAGACATGACTAACTTCAAAAGTAAAAATGGAATTAGAATTCACAGGAAACTTACGACCGAGCAAGCGCAAGAGTCAGCAGTGGCACACAAGTTTGGAAAAACCCATTAGCACGATTTTTGTATCAGTATTTCTAAAATCGAAATAAATCACATAATTTTTTTTAAATGTAGTTGGCAGCCCTAAGATGCGGGGGCCCGCAAATTAGTAGAGAAGATCGAGTACAAGAGGTGTCGGATTACGGGCGTCCGACGCGAGGGCCTTGGCCCGGCATGCCTCAAGTACACCGACTAATTTACAAACACCCTATAAGTATTTTCTATACTGCATTAGATTTTGGTTATCGTTATTATGTTGAAAATACTATCAGAGAATTTTATTCAATTTATTGTAAAGTAAATTATAATATAAGAAAACACAAAGCTTTCAAATTCTCATTTCTCTTTCTGTCTTTTTTGTCAGATAACTTTCAGTCAAAAGTCAACACCGATAATTTTTTTTATATATTTATGGCCACGAATAACTTCTTACATAATACACAGTGTAATTACGATCATTCTTTTTCTGTTGAATAAAAACGCCGACTCAAAATCATTGAAGCATTTATACTGCTACGTACTTTACAATTTTTCCCTCCTTATTATCTAATAAAATTTATTGGTACGGCCTTCCCTGTGGGGATCGAACTCGAATCTTCAGTTTCTGATCACGCCATCACTTGGCTATCGTTGTTAAAATTATCGTAATTTTAAATCAATGTGCAAAAATTTAATGATGAAACTGGGTTACTTTATTGTCACTCAGTCTGGCTTACAGTCATTACTGGATTTTGCTTAAACACGTCATGATACACATTCGTCACATTGGGTGGCAAACTTTATCGCCGAGCTTAATTTTGTGTTTATCATAAGATTTAAAAAACAAAAAAGGGCTTGAATGTACTAATCAATAGGTTAGAGAAGTCACGATAGCCGAGTTGTTGGGTGGTCGGAATTTCGAGTCGAGAGACCTGAGTTCGATCCCCAGGTGGCAGTACCAATGAGTTTTTCAAAAACTTATGTACGAATTTCATCGTTGGCTTGGACATAAAGGCGGCGACGGGCTCACCACCTGTCACGTTGTCCCGAAAATATCTTCGGTGGAAGGTGGGTCAAAGGGACTTAATTGTCTAGACTTGACCTCTGTCTACCCCTGTATTGGGAATTGCGTGAAGATATATAATAGGTTATGCTGCTGTAATGAGTTATTAATAAGTTCTCACTTTTCTCTACTGGAGCCTTCAGAATATTGTTTTATCAAATAATTATAGAATGTTGATTTCTACATTCAAAAAGTTCAAACAATTTTATTCCTAAAGATTACAGAAGCGCATACAGACGCCCGCTCTATTTAACAATATCGTTGTACCCGACGCACAGCCCCGAGTGAAAGCTTTTTATAATGCGGTTTCTTGTTCGTTTAATGGTAATTACCAACGGGCTGCACTCATCTCCGGACTTCCATCGACACGGGGCACGGTAAATTAGCAAAAAATAATCATCAAAGTGCCGCTCGGTCATATTTCGATCGCAGATCGAATGATTACAACCACCACTGCGTTATTATTTTAAACGAATGTTGAACTTGTACAGGATACACTCATGTGCACGTATGTAAAGTATATATCTTTGTAAGAATATTATATCGTATTTCAAAATCTTCTAAATCTATTTGTAAAAAAATTTATTTCTGTCGACCGACATTTACTGGGTCTTATTCTGATACAAGATGACAGGCGGTGAGCCTGTCATTTTGAATCAACTGACCAGGCTCATGAGAGACTCTTGATACAACATGACAGGCGGTGAGCCTATCATGAGCCGGTAACGTGTAACAGTGTCTTATTTGGATGGTGGTCAGTTCTGAGCATGAACTCACTTGCAAAGGCTGGCAAATTATCCTGGCTGGCAAAATATCCTTAGGTGAATGGCAAATATCCTGCAGTGGATTATTACAGGAATAAGTTGTTAAGATGAATAAGTGTAGTTTAAACAACCGAGAATGTTAAATCCATTTTACCCTTTTGGCTTAATATAGTTGTTTTCTGAAAAAAATTGAACATAAGATGTCACAACTTAACAGACTAAAAAATAAGCTCTCGTCAATATAGTCTATATAACATTAAATAGTAAATAGAGTCTCAATTTATATGTTAACATTTGAAGTACATAAGTTATTTTTTTTTCAAAAAAATACTTATGTACGAATTATATCGTTGGCTCGGACATAAAGACGGCGACAGGCTCACCATCTGTCACGTTTTCCCGAAAATATTTTCGGTGGAAGGTGGGTCAAAGGGACTTAATTGTCTAGACTAGACCTCTGTCTACCCCTGTATTGGGAATTGCGTGAAGACATTTGAAGTATGTAAAATTAAAAATACAAATTTAAAACAGAAAAGCATCTTGCCATAACAGTATCGAAGCAACCATTTAAAAAATTTGGTACATAATTTAGGAAGAAATGGTAAGAATGTACTCCTTGGTATACGTCGTATATTAACGCATTATTATTATATTATTATTATTAAGAAAAATAAACGTCAAAGCATTAAAAGTAAATTTTATAGGCATTACAACAGATCTCTAATACCGGCAAGATAAGGACGAAAAAAAAAACACATTTTGCAGTTGACTGGAGCATTAAGCTTGTATTACGCTTTTGGCAATGTATAATTATTATTATGGCCATGTGACAGACCTTATATGGTTTATAACCTCACGCTACGATGTCCAGAAATACAGATAAGAAACTGAATGTGATATTACAAATCAAATAAATGTTTTTGCAGAGATAGGGATACCCTGTCACGTCCAAAATATTAGCATTATGTTAATGTCGCTTAAATAAAAGTTATGGGTATTTTGTCCAAATTATAATACCCAACGAATCACAGTATTTATAAAAATTTTATAAATAAAAATATTCAGACCATATCCAAACTACTGTTTTCAGAGGTTCTCCGTCAACATAACAAATACCTTGTCCAAAATACATAAATATACAGAAAACCCTTAGGCTTATCGCCTGAAGTTTTTTTAAAGTAAGCAATAATATATGCTATTACGCAATTTAATGGATTTTTAAAGCATATTTATGCTGAACTTTTATGTGATTAAAATAAAGAGAAAAAATGTTTTTAAAATTTCAACTGACACGGGCGGGATTCGAACCCGCAACCTCTGTGGATCCGTGGCAATTTTTCTCTTTAATTTAATCAATAACATATGTTGCTTATTTTTTCAACGCTTTGTACACCAGCTGCTACAAAATTAAAATCATGTACCATGGTAGCGTAATGGACGTGTGATTTGATTCATTGTTAAAAATAAAACTTTATGCTATGTATATAATAATAATAACGTCGTAATAATAATAATAACGGTCTGGGGGCGTCTTCCGTTAAATGACGTCCCATAAATGGATGATGGAAAATAAGAGAATGCGTTTAGGGCCGCTGCCTGGGGGCCGCCAGGGCGCGTCTGGAGCTGGCGCTGGACGCGGCAGCATGCGGGCCGCCAGCCGAGTGCGGGGGGCAGCACGACCATCCAGCTCCACCCCGCATCCATCATCCCCACCAGTTGGCTTGGTGTCAGCAGGGTCCTCTGGAATCCAGCAATTGGCACCCGCCACTGGTGGAGTACGCCGCATGCGATGGACGAAGAACATGAATATGAACGCATTGCAGGCGTACTTTAGGGCTAAAGGGGAAGAAACCGGAGGATTTGCATATCGGGCTAGGATGCATCGCTTCTTTGCTGAGCTCGAGCCTACTGTTACTGTCACCGAGCAAAACCTTGCAGACCGAGTTCGGTATATCATCCGTTCGAAAATTTTCGGTGATGCCGAACTCGAACGACTAAGACGTGAGGCTGTTCCGTCTTCGAATGAAAATGCGGTGATAGAGGATGCCGCTCCACAAAGTGCAACACGTGCAGGCGTGGATTCTGCCATGGACCTTCTTGTTACCGTAGATTCGGACGAGGGGGGAACAGTCGCCCAAGATGCAGAGCAAATGAGGAGCATATTGGAAGAGGCGGTTAAGGAAATTCGCGAAATGCCTCTCGAAAGCCGTCCACGACTCCCCCGTATAATTTTAAGCAAGCGCAATTGCTCTGTCGTGAGGGCCCTGAACCCGATCCTGAGTACCTTTTTGGAAACCAGCCGGGACCTCTGCGATACGGACTCCATTCTTTTTGGCGCTGCATTGGCAGTCTGCCGTATTATCGGCGTCAAACTTCCCACAGCTGGACGCGCTACTAAGCAGAGTAGTGCTATCCCAGCGTGGAGACGGAGAATCGAGGAACGTATCGCAGAGGCAAGAACCCTCATTGGCAGGCTGATAAGCTTCAGGTCAGGCAATATTAGGCCGAGGATTCTGCGCTCCGTAAGGATGGCGTTCTCTGGGACTAATATTAACCTGTCCCAGCCAGGTATAACGCAAAAGCTGACGGAACGCATAGACGACCTGAAGCAAAATATTGCAGCTTGGGGGAAACGGATAAGGCGGTATACCGAGAGGTCAAAGCGGTATAACCAGAATCATCTCTTTCAAAGTGACCAAAAGAGACTCTATAAATCGTTGGAGCGCTCAGAAACTGGAGGGGCGGGCCAAGGACCTGATCAGGCTGACATTGTCACCTTCTGGCGTAGCCTGTGGTCAGAGCCCGCAAACCACAGCGAAGGCTCCTGGATGGAAATCGTGGCGAGACAGAGTGCAGATATTACACCCATGGATCCCGTCGTCATAACACCTGAAGACGTAGCTGAGGCGGTCCGTAGAGCCCCGAACTGGAAAAGTCCGGGGCACGACGGGCTGCACAACTACTGGCTAAAGGGGTTCGTGGTGTGCCACGCTGTGCTCGCCAGACATTTTCTAGAAGCTCTCGAACAGAAGTCGCTCCCGAGTCTCTTTACTACTGGGGTCACACATTTGGTTCCAAAAGATCAGGTTACCACAGACCCGAGTAAGTACCGCCCCATCACGTGTCTGCCCACCATTTATAAGACACTGACATCTATTCTGAGCACGAGAATCACCCGGCACATTAATGTGAATAGGATCATGTTGCGTGCTCAGAATGGATGTCGAGGCGGTGGTCGTGGGACCAAGGAACCGCTCCTCATCGACGCGGTCATCGGCAAGGTGGTTAAACGCAACCGTCGGAACTTCTCTGCTGCCTGGATAGACTACAGAAAGGCGTTCGACTCGGTGCCCCATACATGGCTTATGAGGGTCCTTGAACTGTACAAAGTGGGCGATGGAGTACGACCCTTTGTCATCTAGGTGAGCGGATGACGGCTGCGGAACACCGGATTAGGATACGACGGGGTATTTTCCAAGGCGACTGTTTGAGCCCAATATGGTTTTGCCTCTCCCTGAATCCTCTCAGCACGCTACTGGAGGGATCGGGGAGGGGATTTCAGCTTCGGAAGGGAGGGACTAGGGTGACCCACCTTTTCTACATGGATGACCTCAAGCTGTTCGCTTCCGGCCGCTCCCATTTGGTGGAATTGCTTAGAATCACCTGTGATTTTAGCAATTCTATCAGAATGGAGCTCGGGACGGATAAGTGTGCGGTTATCCATGTTGAAAGGGGCAAGGTCACTAACACCGAGGGCATAGACTTGGCTATGCCCGTCAACATACGAACCCTTTCCGAGTCTGATACATACCGATACCTGGGTATGTCACAAAACTTGGATGTCGATGAGGCTGGCATAAAACAGTCGGTTAGCGAAGTGTTTTTTGCACGCCTGACAAAAGTGCTTAATAGCTATTTGTCGGGAGTGAATAAGGCGCGCGCATTTAACGGCTGGGTCATGCCAGTCCTGATTTATACCTTCGGCATACTCAGGTGGACTCAAACTGACCTTAACGCCCTGGACCGAAAAGTCCGTACCACTATGACATCTCACAGGATGCATCATCCAAGGTCGTCAGTAATGAGGCTGTACTTACCGCGGAAGCATGGCGGGAGGGGCTTTTTAAGCGCTCTCACCATGCACAATCGCGAGGTGTGCAGCCTCCGTAATTACTTTCTGGCGAAATCGGATGATTCGTTCTACGCAGACGTCGTTATAAGTGATAAAGGACTTACCGCTCTATCTTTGGCCGACGAGCAATGGCAGGACCCGGGAGTACAGAGCGTTTCCGACCAGGAGACCGTATGGAAGGAGAAAGAGCTCCATGGGAGGTTCTACAAGGTTCTACATGAGCCGTTCGTAGATACTGTCACCTCCCTCAACTGGCTACGTTTCGGTGACCTCTTTGGGGAAACCGAGGGTTTTGTCTGTGCGATACAGGATCAGGTTATTAAGACGAACAACTATCGGAGATACATCCTAAGGGATGGCACCGTCGACATCTGTCGAGCTTGTCGCCATCCTGGGGAGTCGCTTCGGCATGTCATCTCCGGTTGTTCCATGCTTTCTAACTCTGAGTATCTGCATAGACACAACTTAGTAGCCAGGATTTTACATCAGGAGCTCGCCCTTAAATACGGTCTCGTCGGACGGAAACTGCCTTACTATAAGTACTCTCCGGAGGCCGTGCTCGAAAATGACCGCGCCAGGCTCTATTGGGACTGGCCCATCATCACGGACAGGACGATTCTGGTAAATAAGCCTGATATCGTGTTGATGGACCGGGCACAGTCAAGGATATTTTTGGTGGACATTACCATCCCGTATGACGAGAACCTCGTGAAAGCCGAAACAGACAAAAAGACGAAATATCTGGACCTGGCTCACGAGGTGACCGACATGTGGGGTGGGGTGCCCGCTGAAATTATTCCTATAGTTGTTTCTGCGAATGGGTTAATCCCAGTCAGCCTCGCTGAACATCTGAGGCGACTGGGACTCCGTGACGGACCGCTCCGAGCTCAAATGCAGAAGGCGGTGCTCCTCGATACAGCCCGCATCGTCCGCCGTTTCTCTCCGTCCGTTTCTCTCCCTGTCGCCCTGGCCGTCTGGTCTCCCCTTTCGAGGGCTTCCGTCTGGTTGGGTCTTAATATTTATTTATTATTTTTATGTAGGGTTTATAACGTATATATTTTATAGTGCTTTATTTATTTAATTTTATGTATTTTTATTTTTATGTATATAAAAACCCAACCAAACGAGAAAATATAACAAATACCCCATAATAATAATAATAATAATAATAAGCCCATTCAGACCAACTTAGCATCTATTACAAAACATTAAGAACTACAAATTTATTAACTAATAAATATATTTTTGCAACTAATCTTAATCTATTCTTTTCTAATACTTAATTATTTTTTGTAGGTCTGTTTGCCAATCGGCAAAGGCCTCCTCCAACCTTTTCCATTATTGCCTATCTTGGGCCACACTATTCCTCGTTACTGCCTACTTGCCTAATGTCATCATCCCATCTTTTAGGTGGCCTGCCTCTCTTCATTTTTCCTTCTCTGGTATACCATTGTGTCACAATTTTGCTCCATTTCTCTGGACCTCTTATTATGTGACCTGCCCATTGCCATTTGAGTCTTTTGATTTTGGATGTTATGTCTATGATCTTCGTCTTTTTTCTGATGACATGCTTTTTTATTCGGTTAGACCCTTTCACATTCAGCATACTTCTTTCCATTGCGTGTTGACAGATTTCAAGTTTCCTCGTCGTATTTTGTGTCAAAGCCCATGTTTGGCTGCCATACATTAAAACAGGTAGTACACAGGTGTTGAAAAGTTTTTTCTTTATATTAATGTGAAGAGTTGTGTCTTTCATGGCCTCTATCAGACTGCAGTATCTTTTCCAGCCATTTGTTATTCTACTTTCGACTTCTTTTCGTATAGGATCCTCTTGAGTTGCCTCTTGTAGCTGTCCCAAATAGGTGTATTCGTCAGTGTAATCGATTTGGTTATTTCCTAAATGTATAGTCGTCTTTATTCCATTTGTCATAACTTTGGTTTTATCAGGGTTCAACTTTAAAACTATCTTCTCACTTTCATCAGCTAGTTGTTGTATCATTTTTTGTATGTTTTCCGGTGTTTCAGCAAATATCACTATGTCGTCTGCGAACCTCAAGTGTGTTAGGGAGGCTCCGTCGACATTTATTCCGAGGTTTTCCCTGTTGAGAGTTCTAAATATTGTTTCGAGAACCGCTGAGAATAGTTTTGGAGATAGAGGATCCCTTTGTCTGTCACCTTTTCCTATTCTAAATGGTTCCCCTTTTTTTCTAGTTGGATTCTCGCGGTGCTTTGACTGTATATCTTTTTAATTAAGCGGATATATTTTTGTTCGATTCCTTGTTCCTTCAGGGACTTCCATATCTTTTCGTGGTACAAGGAGTCGAATGCTTTAGTATAATCGATGAAAGCAATATAGTACTCGCGCTGGTATGCTTTATATTTTTCTAAGACCTGGCGGACAACATGAATGTGATCGATTACCGAGAAACCTTTCCGAAAGCCCGCCTGTTCAATTGGTTGGTGTTCATCTAGAATTCTTTCAATACGTTTTAGAATTATCTTGACAAATATCTTATATATGTTAGACATGAAACTGATTGGACGGTAGTTTCCGATGTCATGTTTGTCTCCCTTTTTGTATAGAAGGACAATGTTAGATTCTGTCCATTGCTGTGGGATAATTTCTGTGTCTATGATATCCTTGAACATTTTGCAACATGATGTCATTGTAATAAGATGTTGCAATTTCCAATATATCTTTTCTGTCGTATTTCGATTATGCTATGTATAGCATTTTATAAATAACATATCTTCATTTCATTCTCAATACAGGGGTAGACAGAGGTCTAGACAATTAAGTTCTTTGGACCCACGATCCACCGAAGACATTTTTTGAGACAACGTGGCCATTGGTGAGCCCGTTGCCGTCTTTATGTTCAAGCCAGAGATATAAATCATAATTAAATTTTTGTAAGAGCCTGCCACCTGGATCAAACTCAGGACTCTGAACTCGAATTCTGATTACCCAACCACTCGCCTATCGTGGCTAAATAGATTTAAATCAAAGTCTGATGTTTTATTCTGAAATTATCACCTCTACTTTTTTAATGAATGTGTCGCTAGAGGCTACTAAAAAAGCTTAACAAAAATTTGTGTCTATCCGGTCATGTCGTAAGAGGACAAAATTTTAATTAAAGATAAAATTATTATAAACTCCTACTTTTCAACCACTCTACACAGTAAATATATACATAGATAGGGACAACATCACATACATTGCTGTGATTCCAAAGTATTTAAGTACTTGTGTTACGGAATTAGAAACAACGAAAAAATTTAGAAAAAGTATTTTCCACATTAGGCCGACCGGGAATCGGACCAGGGACCTCAGAGTTGGCGACACCATGAAAACCAGTGTATGCCCCTAATGCTTACGGCTCTGAATACAGCTAAACGGAGGCAGATTCTGTTTTTTAGATGGTAGTTTCGTAAACCTCACTTAATAGGTCGGAAAAGTCTTTCTAGATCCGGCTTTTGAATAAGGCATCATGAATACTGTATTTGTATGTATTTTTATACAGCAGACAATAGCGTTTACGATAATTAGTCGTATTAATGTCGTAAGTCTGGGCGACCTTAATATTAATGTTCGAATCAACAAGAAAGTTGATGGTTACTCAAAAAAATGTAATTAAAAAAATGTAAGTCCAAGAGACTTAATTATCTAGCCTAGACCTCTGTCTACCCCTGTATTGGGAATAGAATGAAGATATTTTTTTGTGTGAAACCCTCAAGCAACACAAAACGGCCCTAAATCAGAATTTAAATTTAAATTCAAATTATTTATTCATCGACTTAAATAATATACAATTATATTTATAGATTGTAATTTTTTTAATCTACCACCGTTTCGTAATGGAGAAGAAATCGACTTCGACTTTAATGGAGAAGAAACAAGCGAAGGAAACTCCGCAGATATATCTTTTTTGTCAATTTCTTCTCTTAAAAAAGTTTACAATTTTGATCATAGAATAATAAGAAGCAACATGGGAGCGATTAACTCATTCCCAAGGGTTATATCATTAATACTCGTATATTCATTTATAGTATAATAACCCTTTTTATAAAGTTTTTTGAACCTATTAATAGGTAAGTTCCGCACATTTACAGCGATTTTGTTCTAGAACCGTACACACAACCCAATAAAAAAGTTACGTACTATATGGAGTTAATATGGAGAAAATACTGGAATGTATGTATTTTAATGGAACTCCATCCTTTGCCCTTTAGAATCACTGACAATTCATTGTTTTACATGAACACGCTGAAAGATGGAGAAATCTGAACAGTCATCTTCATTGCGTATGATTCATTCTAGGCCTACCTATGAAATCAATTTCCTTTTTGCAGTAACTCATCCTTCTTGAGCTAAGATGTACATATTTATTAAAAATAACACAAACTTTAGCTTAAATTTTAATTATTTAAATATAGCTAACAAGCACTAACTTTAAAGGCTCTTAATATCGTCTAAAACATAAAGAAAAAAATTACCGATAGCCGAGTGGTTTGGTGATCGGAATTCAAGTCAAAAGACGTAAGTTCGCTGTCCGATTCCTGAGGGTCGCTCAGGAGGAGGCCCTTACTAATGACTTTTTTCAAAACTTATGTACATTCACATATATCGTTGGCTTAGACACCAGACTCCTGTCAGACCACCTGTCAGCCTGTCCCAAAATGAGCTCCCGTGTAATGTGGATCTAAAGGACTATATTGTCTAAACCTCTGTTTACTCCTCTATGGGGAAATGCGTAAAGACATAAAAACAACTGTGATATATAGCTGTGGTAACACATACGTCCATCACTCGAGAAAAAATAATTCTCATACAAAATAATACGTAGTAAATCTAACAAAACCATTTCCGAAGTTACCAGGTGGATAATTTTACCTTTTATGTCTTCAGCGGAACGGGCAAAGTTAAAAAATGTCCGAGAACGTTAACAACCATAAGGATGTCTTCACTCGCAATCTTGTTAAGCATTTTCTTTGATGTATGTAGCACAAAGCGCTTTTTATTGCCATTGTTTTGTTATGCCATGCACCACTTACGGAATTTTAACCAACGAAGTGTTAAAAATGAATAGGTTAAAATAACTAACTTAAGTCATCACCATCAACAGTGAAACAATCATCAGTGAAAGAAACCATGCATGAAAAATTTACAGTATAATAGGAATACTGTTTTTTATTTTCTAAGACATTCGACTGAGTTTTATCTGGTAAGTGAATTTACCAAACCATGAATGATGTAAGAAGCCGCTAAGGGCTTATCTTTAAAATATAAAAACAAATATTTAGCAGTCCTGATAGCCGAGTGGTTGAGTGATTGGAATTGGAGTCAAGAGAGCGTAGTTTGATCCTCAGGTGGCAGGCTCGTACCAATGGGTTTTTTTCAAAACTAGGGTCTAGTTCGATCGCCAAGGCTCGTGCCGATGAGTTTTTTCAAAACTAGGGTCTAGTTCGATCACCAAGGCTCGTGCCGATGGGTTTTTTTACTTACTTACTTACGGTTACGGTTTGACGACCTCTGTGGACGAGTAGCGTACACAACGGTTTCCATAGTGTTGTAAACTCTGAATGTAGAAAACACTTTTTCTACATTTTCTGGGATCTGGGTGTTTATGGTACGTTGTTTTTTTTCCATAATACAAGTGCTGAAGCTGTTTAATTTGGGATCAAAGCAATTTATGTAATGATGTCCCTATATATATGTATGTATTTATTTATTTCATATGTATTTATTTATTTCGTTGACTTGGACATAAAGACGATGACGGGCTCACCACCTATCACGTTGTCCCACAAAATATCGTCGGTGGAAGGTGGGCCGAAAGGACTCAATTGTCTAGACCTCTGCCTATGTCTGACCCTGCATTAAAATGGCATGAAGATATTTTTTTAATATTAAGGAGATCAATCACAGGCAGAAGAGACTATAATAGAAAATTAGTTCACTTTATAACGAGTAAATAAAGGGTTGTTCATAGGATGTTGAGGTAAAATAAAGTTCTTTTTAGTTTTTTTTTTTTTAATATTCAAAATGCACATAAGAATCTTTCATACGTAACTGATATATAATTAATGAAAAAAAAAATGTTAAATAAATTGTTAGTTCCATTCCATAATTTTTCACGTTTTAAATTGAATCAAACCATAAAATAGAGGTATGGAGTATTCCTATAAAATATGACATTTAATTTCCATAACGGGAACAAAAAAACTACAACACAACTGCAGCACTGGTGTCCTACAGTTGACCATTAGTTGTACTGCGTAAGATAACAAAAAAAAATCATCGCTTCAAAGTGATCATTTCCAACACAACACAAGTCTAGTTAAAACATTTCATACAAGGTATTGAAAAGTAAAACATCTATATATATATATATATATATACATATATATATATATATATATATATATATATATATATATATATATATATATATATATATATATATATATATATATATATATATATATATATATATACATCATTTTGCTTCGGCAAATTTAAATTGAAAGTATTCTTTCTTTTTCTTATAAAATATCTTCATTTTTTTTATCATAATTGAGGCTCTACAATTCGTTATAGATATAATATAAATTAATAAAAATTGTTACTTAGTATTTAAAATTTACACTACTAAATATTAGTATATAATATAAACACACATTTTCGCTGTCATAATGTTCTTTGAATTACTTTTTTCTTGTTTAAATAAACTATAGATTCCCGTGGCTTTAACAATACAAAATAGACGAGTAGGCACATGTAACTTAACAGCATACTTCCGAATGAAACCATTACAAAGAACCCAATCCACCAACTTTGAAAGGTGTTATCAAGGCTTGCCCATAGTGCGGTAAAAATAATGTTCTCAATAGTACAAGCAATGATCCAAAACACATGCCACACTCGCACGTGACGGAAACGTATCTTGAATTCCATTAAACAAAACAGATAAATAAACGCTAGAAACACATAGAACGCTCTCCTCACCGTGCTTGCCTGAGGAACTATTAGAAAGAGCAACATTACTTGGTAATGAGAGAAAAGAATTATAATGGCGACATAAGGAAAGAAATTTATGAAGGCAGCAATAGAGAGCAGTCGCGATACGAAGAACGAATACCAGCCCAAAAATTGAACCAATGCAGCAGATAAATCTTGTGGTTCTAGACCGCGAATAAAAGATCTAGGAACACGACGAGGAATATCAGGCTCGTCTCGGATGACCTCCCAATGTTTTCTTCTTGGTGGTGCTGAGAGCCAGTTAGGTATACTTTCTGCATTTTCAACCATTTTCTCTGCCCACACTGCTAAAGACCCGGGTCTGGGTGCCTGCATTGCCGGCGGCGGCGGAATGTCAACTTTTTCAATGACATATTCTCTGTTTTGCCTTCGCGGCGCCACTCTATCTACAATAGATATCGGTCGAACGTATTCATCATCGCTTTCTACAGGTTTTTTACGAATAGGCAATGGTGACAAATAGTCCGAACTGGAATCAGAATCAAATGCACTATCTTCATAGAATGAGGATGCCATCTCTGAATTGCGTGGAGAGAATTCTATTAAATCATTGTTGTTCTGATATCTACTGTCAGTGGATTTATTCAAAGTACTTATTCGTCTTGCGTGAATGGATTCGTAAATAGGTTCTGATGTTTTATCTTCTTTAAGGTTTTGTAGGTTTTCATTTGTTGAATTTTCATTTTCGATATTTGTTGAGTTCCTCCACGGATATTGTCGACCGCATATTTTCTCTCTAGCAAATCTTCTATACAATGTCGCTGTGCTCGCCATTCTCATACATGAAGCGATGATGCTTACTGCTTGAACTGTAACTATTATGTACAAATCATTAACGAACAAAATCCTTAAAATATTGAGTTATTTTATAATAATTATCTAAAATAACTAAAATAAGTTTTAGTAAAGTCACGATAGCCGAGATAGGGTGGTCGGAATTTCGAGTCGAGAGACCCGAGTTCGATCCCCAGGTGGCAGGCTCGTACCAATGGGTTTTTCAAAAACTTATCTACGAATTATATCGTTGGCTGACAACGGACAGACGGCGACAGGCTCACCACCTTTCACGTTGTCCCGAAAATATCTTCGGTGGAAGGTATTCTTCTTGTATACCTACAATATAAAACGGTAATAAGGCAAGTTTTAACCGCTAAGTAAAAAGTCGGTAAATACTCTTCCTTGTATACTTTAATATATGATATAGTAATAAATAATAGTCATTCGTAAATATATTATAAAATTAGTTGTCTAGTGGTGAAAGGCTCGCTACCGCTTAGCGTATTCGGGTTTCGAGGTCAGGCAAATCATCGTGGATACTACGTTGCTCCTTTTCGGGTTGGTGAACTTTATATATAAAATTTTCCAGTAAGAAAGAGACTTTTATCTTGCAGTGGACGTTTTTTTATCTTAACGCATTTTCCCAGAATTGCGACAGACATGAGTCTAAATAATAAAGTCCATACATCCGTATGTGAGAAAACGTGATAGGTGGTGAGACCACCGTCGCCTTAGTGTCCAAACGAACAGTACAATATACAAATCTAGTTAAATTTTCATGTAGATATTTTTATGCAGATAAATATTCATGCATAGATATAAACATCCATAACTCGAGTTAACATTTTAATTCAGCTCGAACTCGAACCCACAATAGCTTTGAAAGCAGAAACACTACCAACTAGGCTGTAGGCTGGGGTTCAATGGACTTGTAAGGTTAAATTTTTACAGGTTTTTTCATTGTGATCCTTTTTACACGATTCATGTCATTTAAAAAATTTCGTGGTACTCCTGTTGGTGCATGAATCTAAGTCAATCATATATACTTAGATACATGTACATGTATTAAAGAGTATGCTCTGGTACTATCAGACCTAGACCTCTGCCTCCAGCACAAATTCAAATTTGCGACAATCGATTCGCTCAGTATCGATCGCAATAGCATTCTCGGCACCCACGACGTTGTCCATCATCGGTGTATTTTCTATTAGTATAGTACTATATAAGATTTTATTCACTTAGCTATCGGTAGCCTAAGTGTCCTAATATTAAGCATAGTCTAAGATATAATGAAATTTTATTTAAATTATTGTCATAAATTTGCAATCTTTTTTTCAGCCTCAACTTAAATTAAATATAGTAATTGATGCTAGTCTATTTAAATATATAAAATCCATTACCTTTGTCAAAAACTGGGTTGGAAAAATGAGAGAGTAGATCCAAAATATTAACAATCGCATGCGGTGCAGAATGTATGAAGGCTTGCAAGAACAAGTACAACTCCAGTGGCGAAGGCTCTCGTGCAAGCGACAACGCATACTCTATACGTGGTTCGTCATTTGCGTACGAAGCAAAAACTCCTTCGATCCACCAAAATATAAGGTAACAATACCTGTACAAAGTGCATCATAATATTTTTATTTAATAACCACAACCAAATAAGTGTATGAGTATACTACAAGGAAAGAGGAAAATATTTACGCCATTAAACTTTTCCTTATATTTCAATTATATCAGCACGTCGTTCAGGGAAGATTGGCTAATAAATTTTATTCCAGCGATTGGTTGATAGAGGGAAATCCACATAATTTTGTATACCTTGCTTATATTCTTCCCATACGTAAAAAATCTATGGTAGGAGTATCACGCACAGCAAACAGATTAGCCATCACAGTACCAGGCACCATGCACAGTAAGAAATTGCTCCGCGTTACCGCTGGCGTCATTATTTTGGAGGTTGGAAGCCATTGCCAAGTATTTTACAATTGAAATCCAGGGTTCGAATTGGCGTTGAAGCCAATATGTTGAAGTTTTTGTTCTATGTGTATGTAATTATTTTTCCGCATGAAAATGCAATTTATCACTTAATTATTGTATTGAATACATTGTAAACTATTGTATTGAATACAAAATGTAATATACTGATAGATATTATCCTATCTGCGTTTGAAAAAATCTTCATAATAGGTACCGTGAAAATATAGTTACAAATGTTTACAAAAATTAATTTACGTTATAATATATAGATTCTATATACTAACCTTCCAATTGCTGCAATGGGAAAAAAGATAGCATTAACAATTTGCATAAGAACCCATTTAATATCACTTTTCTCAACCGTAACATCGAAGGCTGTTAATTCTGTTCGAAGCCCTGGAGGCGGAGATGCTAAAGTAAACACTAATGAGAGAACTGCCGGTAATACCATTAGTATTATGCAGAAAACAGCCAATCTAAAAATAAATAAAATAAAAGTACAACTATATCTTTAGCTCTATGTCATTGAGAGAATGACTGAAGTCCGAATGGTGAAGAAAATATAGTGTGAATATTAACAATAAAAGGGTTGCAGTAGGTCAGATTAAATTTGGAAGACCATATCAGCAAAGTGTTGAAAGAGGGTAGTGTCAAGGGTACTCGGATACCTAGAAGGCGTGTATGATGAATTTGAAAGTAGAGAAAAGGGTATGTAAGGATCGTGGCACTTAACGATCTGTTCTCTCTGGCTATCCAGTCAGATTATTTATCTACTATACAATAATACTTAAAAATTATCTTTTACAATTTGAAGGAACTTTAGTTATAGTTCGTATAAATAGCTGTTGGCGGCGACTTCCTAATCGCAGTGTTTCCCTGACAGATACAAGACGAAATACTGGCGATAAAAATTAGGTACGTATAAGTACGATTATAATTTCCCTTTATAAATTCAATTCATAAAGTCACAATAGCCGAGTGGTTGGGTGGTCGGAATTTCGAGTCAAGAGACCCGAGTCCGATCCCGAGGAGGCAGTACCAATGACTTTTTCCAAAACTTATGTACGAATTACATCGTTGTCTTGGACATAAAGACGGCGACGGGCTCACCACCTGTCACTTTGTCCCGAAAATATCTTCGGTGGAAGGTGGGTCAAAGGGACTTAATTGTCTAGACTAAACCTCTTTCTACCCCTGTATTGGGAACTGCGTGAAGATATTTACATATTTATTTTTATTTATTTTTAAATTCATAAATATAAATCAAAAAAGTCACGATAGCCGAGTGGTTGGATGGTCGGAATTTCGAGTCAAGAAACCCTAGAGAGTCTAGACTAGAGCTCAGTCTACCCCTGTATTGGGATTGAGTGAAGATATTTATTTATTTTCTTTATTTTATTACTTAAAATTATAATTATTATATTCTTACATATCATTCATATATATATTAGGGGGTCATTGTAGAAGCGTGCTTGTCGCGACCCCTGCCAGCCCTTTTCAGGGCTGCAATGAGGGTTAAGGCGTCCCCCCAAGGCAACGCACACCAGTTCGTCCCCGTTGGTGTGGAATGCAGCGAGCAAAGCGGCGATGGGGACCGCCACCCGTCACGCACAGCCCGACACGGTGGAAGGTGGAAGACAGAGTGCAGAGTTGGCACGTGAAACGTTAGAGGAGGCATGACAAGTAATGAAAGAAAGAGAATTAGATATGGTGTGTCTGTCGGAGACCAAACGGAAGGGCAGTGGTGCTGAAGAGCTCCCTGGCGGGGCGTTAGCTCTATGGTCCGGAGTCCCGGAGAGCGAGAGCACCTGCCAAGGAGTGGGGGTGCTGCTGTCGTCTCGGTTGGTCGATGTTATGACTGAATATAAGGTTATGAACTCAGGACTGTGACTGGTACGCCAGACTCGGACAGCAATGACACTGAGGTCATCAGAATGAAGGAGATTGAATGTGCGATTCGAAGTTTGAAATGTGGTAAGGCTGCGGGACTAAACAGAGTTACTGCTGAAACGGTCAAGTATGGTGGGCCTCGAATCTGGATTCAGATACTGGCTGAGGCGACTAGGAGAGTGCTCTCAAAATGAGGTTAAAAGATATAAAAATATAAGTTACACCGTTTACACTTATATATGATATCTAACTAGCAAGTGGACTAAGATCTACCTAGGTTTCGTGTATTAGTCAGAAATTGAAATAAATTTTATACTAGTATAGAATTTGTCTTTTAAGATGGACCAAGTTACACATACTAGCCAAATTTCAATAAATCACTCATTAGTTTAGAGATTAGCTGATATGCAAGAAAGTATAAATAACTGACGTTATAAAAGGTAGTCAGAAATTGAAGATCTTAGAGCAGCGGTGCCGAATTGAAGTGTTTAATTATTAATTGACTTCGCCAAAGCTCTTCAACCTCTATGTAAATGAGCTGATAGTGGAGATCAGCAAGAAGCCAGTCGGCTACTGGATGGACGGCATTTGCGTTAACAATCTAAGCTATGCTGACGACATGGTATTGCTGGGCCCCACAGCTGGCTCAATCAGAGAGTTGCTTAAATCCCTGTGAGGCCTACGCCTCTAAGTATGGCTTAGTTTATAACGTATCCAAAAGTGAATTCCTGATCTTTGAGGCTCCTGGAAAGCGAGTACAATATGACCCTAACATTGCACTAAATGGGACTGCACTTAAGCGAGTGTCACAGTTTAAATATCTGGGTCACTATGTTACAGAGGACCTTAAAGATCATGTGGACATGGAGCGTGAGCGAAGAGCCTTGGCTATAAGGTGCAACATGTTGGCCCGCAGGTTTTCTCGGTGTAGTAAAGAAGCTAAAATAACGCTATTTAAAGCTTACTGTCAAACTTTCTACACGGGAAGCCTGTGGATCAACTACACAAAAAAGGCTATGGATACCCATAGAGTGCAATACAATAACGGGTTTAGGATACTGTTGGGATTGCCGCGGTATTGTTCAGTCTCTGGCATGTTTGCTCTAACAGTATTCTGAAAATGTTAGCTGAAAAGTTAGATTCACCGATCCTTCACCGTTTTATAAAAGTGCTTGTTCGGTGAATTTATAAATAAATGTGCTTATTATTATAATTATTGTGATGGTTTTTGTGTTATCTTGTTTTATTTTTCAATGTCTAGCTCAATTTGTAAACTAACATAGCGCTTAATTAATTTGTTTTTAACTTTTTTTTGTATACTAACAAGTGGGCCTAGTTGCACCAATAAAGAAATTATTATTATTATTATTAATGTACTGTAAGTAAACAAAATATCTTACGCATCGTCGCCGTTACGAACATGTTCGTAGATAAGTGTAATATCAAAACAAATGACAGTCATGTAAACTACAAGTCCTCCGCATGATGGCAAAACTCGGTGCAACAGTAACGCTTGCCATGCTGGTAATTTCTTGCCAAGTATTTCTCCTGAAACTTCTTTATCTAACTCACAAACAACCATTTTCAATGTCTACGCTGCACTTTATCACAAGTGAAGTGAAAAGAAATACATAAAACTTATAGATAATGAAATTATGCTAGACTCCCTCCTACAACTTCCTCTGGAACTAACATTTTATGTGAAATTACGGAAATGTTTTAGTAGTGCAAAATAACATTGTAAATACAATCGGATGAAGTTAAACCAACTGTGAACAGCATTGTCTCGACGCCCATTGATAATGTGATAAGATACTCTAGTTGACTCAGAATGATAACACAACGACATAGATTTATTTTTTGGTTCAAATAGTTAAATATATTTTTCTTTTGTATTTAACTGGTACTTAAACTAATTTGTCAATATTTATTTTGATCTAGATTTGTTAAGAAACAGAGAACAAGTACGAGTGCCAGATATATCTTTTGTTCATCTTTGATTTCTGTTTCTCTTTTCGAGAACTACCAACTCAATCCTCAGTTTATTTCAAGGCTCAAAATATACAAAAAAGAAAGGAAAAATGGCGTATAGTGAGATATTCCTGTGAGTACGTACAGAACCCCTAATGGACATTTACTCTTTGATGCTTTTCCTTACGGTGTAGTTATCTAAAAGCTTTTGTCTATCTAGAGTAAGTATAATTTAAAAAATACAACTGTGTTGTATAGTTATTTTGTTATAATATCTGATGGAAGAATACACATCCCCTTTTTCCCGATGGTAACAAAAAAAATGGACAAAGGAATAGCTTTGAAAATGGAAATAGCTCCCGAGCTAGCAGTATAACTAAATGTATAAAAAAAAATTAATTTTGATGACCAGTGATGAGCTTCCAAATGTAGTGATTTTAGCAAATCGTTTTCCCGGGTTTGACCTATTGGCCATAGTTGACTTTTAGAAAACTACTTTCTTAATTTAAAAAGAAAATTTAGAAAGTCATGATAGCCGAGTGGTTGGGTGGTCGGATTTCGAGTCGAGAGACCCGAGTTCGATCCCCAAGTGGCAGGCTCGTACCAATGGGTTTTTCAAAAACTTAAGTACGAATTATATCGTTGGCTTGGACATAAAGGCGGCGACGGGCTCACCACCTGTCACGTTGTCCCGAAAATATCTTCGGTGGAAGTAGTTAACACTTATACAATCGTCGTCCTTATGTAATACCATTGAAATTAAATGTTACTATACTTATAGGTGATGACGGCGTGCAAAAAAGCAGTCACGTAAGAAATTAAACTTAAATCTAGAAATAATTATTTCGAAAATATACTAAAAAGAACCAATAAATAACAAAAGTAAAAGTTAAAAATGCAAGCTTAAAAGTTAGTTAAACATAATTTTATATATAATATGATATGAACAAGTAAGTGAGCACAAAGCAAAAACGTATTTACGTAGACACAATAAAAAGTGTTGAAATTAAAATTATACATTTGACATAAAATGAACTCTGATGAGACTTTTAAACACAGCTATCTTATCTGCATAGATGTCTATGGGAAGTTCTCTGAATAAAGTGTTATATGACCTAATGATTCTGTTAACACACGTGAAATGACCAAGGTTAGATTTAAACGCTCTGTATGCAAATAAATTAAATCTACTCCTCCGAGGCAGTTTATTCGGCGCAGCTATATCCAATGAACTGTAATTCAAGGGCAGTCTAGAGTACCGTTTGCAATCTTATGTAAAAACACGTTGTCCAACAGTCGTCTTCAATCAGAGAGAGAGAGATTAATTTAAAATATTGAAGTCTATCTGCATAGCTTTTAAGTTTTTTTTTTCAAGATTAAAGTTATAAGAAAGGTGCCACAAAAACCTTTTCTGGACTCTCTCTATCCTTTTGACATAAATGTCGTAGTGAGGATTCCATACTACAATGCAGTATTCTAAATCACTACGGACTAAGGTGTTATAAAGGATAACGGATACGGAATATAAAGGATGTTGGAATTTTTAAAACACTTACCATTGCGAAGTATAAATCCGAATGTTTTGAAGGCTTTGTTTGTTTTATTATCAATATGAACGTGGAAGCGTAATTTACTATCCAATGTGATACCCAAGTCACGAACATTATCCATCTTTCTAAGAATATTATTACCTATGTAATATTCAGCATTGACTGATTCTTTTTTTTTTTCAACTAAAACGTGTAACTGAACATTTATCGATGTTCAGAACCATGCCACTTGAGTTATGTAGACTTATACCTACCCCAGTATGAAAAAATTGCGTTATGTTTAAAATAACTTGTAATGAGATAACACTTCCTCGCAATTTAGTACCTATGAGGCTTATTTTTGTTTATCCGTTCTCTGAATGCGGAAACTGCAATTTACCGCCTCATTTAAGAAATCACAGAAAATGTAATTCGAGAAAAAGTGAGGCTAACGCAATACTACTCGCAGTATTACGACCATCACTATAACTATACTATATGTGTTTATATTAAGCATTATTAAAAAAGTACAGTACCCATAATTTTGGGAAAATAAAGCATTGAAAAACTGGCAACACCAAATGGATTGTAAGAAACATAATTAAAATTTTTTGCAAGGGTGAAAGGCCCGGTCAATTACATGCTACTAGTATATTAAAGCCGTTTTGCAAAAAAAAAGACGGACAGCATCTGGCAGCTGTCAAATATGTAACAAAACAAAAAATTTTAAATTACTAATTTTTTGGTGATTCACACCACGTGACGGAAGCCATCAATTATTTTAATTTTAAATTTATGCCATTAATTTAATTTAATTTATCACTGTACACTCTTACACCACAGAAGATGAAATATAACCACAAATCCGATAGAAATGCTAGTATTTTCATGTTAATTATGAATAGATACTGACAATGAAGGACCATCGCATTATGTTCACCTAACACTAAAAAAGTAAAGAATATACTTACCAATTATAAAATGCTAGTTGCCCCCCGCGGCTTTGCCCTCAGTTTCACAATAAACGCGGAACCTTAATTATATTTCTTAAATAAAAGTTAGGCTATTTTTATTTAAAAAAAAACAAATAACATTAGCTATATATGACCGTGAAAGTCCTGTTAAAATCGGTCCAGCCGTTTCAGAGATTAGCCGGAACAAACAGACAGACAGACAAAAATAGTAAAAAAAATATTTTTGTAGCATCTGTGCCCAAAGAGATTAATTATGTAGAATACATTTGTATTGTAAGTGGACGCAGTAAAAGGCACATAAAAGCATTAGCTGAATTTGTCCGAAAAGTTTATAAAAAGAAATGTTATAAATCAGATCTGATACCTAGAATAGAAGGAAAGGATTCTGAAGAATGGATGGCATTAGATTTAGGTAGGATATAATATAATATCTTTAAGTTAGTTTTCCAATGTCATAATTCAAACTTATATGACTGATGAACATAGGAACCTTGACCTTAATATCAGCAGTAGTATAACTTCTACAAATTATAGTTTTGATTTGGTTGTAATTTTTATATATTTTATTTTAGGCAGTACCCCTGAACCTTCCCTTAATCTAAGAAATCTTAGATACATGAGACCAAAAATAAAGGGTACTTATTATGTTACCACTGTAACATTGATTTACAATTAAAGCCAAGTCTGTAAATGATCATTGCTGGTCCTATACCAATGCCCTTGTATTCTACAATACTCAGATATTCTTTAATATAATGAAGACATGAGGAGAGGTTCATAGATATGTAAGGGTTGTGTACATAGTGTAACTTTGCATTTTTCAAAATATTAATTTTCTAGTGTTGCCTTTGAAACTAAGGGCAACCCTTAGATTTGAATCCAGCTTGGAGGAAATGTTTATGTGTTGAATATAAATGTAATTACTCAAGTCATGGATTATTTGGTAGATAGTGGTTTCTACTCCCTCTAATTATAAAAGACTAGAAGGTAAACCATCACATTCATGTTCATGTCAGATGCCAACTAGCAGTGCAATTACAGGGTTGTAATTTATGTTTGAATAGATCAGTAGCAGTAGTCCTAACACAATTAAAAGAAACATCTTTTTTTTTCAGGTAATATTGCTTTACATATTTTCACAGATAAGGTTCGAGAAGTATATGACTTGGAAACCCTCTGGTCAGTTGGTCCAGAATATGATGAACAAATTACAAAAATAAGTGATGTTGTGGATATGTTTGAAAACTATAGTCAATATTTGAAAGACCTAAAACCTATGGAATAAAATATACAATAGTGTGTTTATAATTAGATAGTGAACTTTTATCATAAGGTTAATAAAAGATATTTCAAAGCAATCAGAAGTTGTTTTCAATTTTATCAGCAGCTTTCTATGAAAGCCATGTACATACCTGTTTTCCTCGCATTCCTTGAGGCTACTTTTGTGTAGCAATCAACTCACCACCAGTCATATTATTCCAAAATTATTTTAGGTGAAATGTGTGCATGCATTGTGGTAGACCTTCATCTACCACAGTAATGAAAAAATGTGTGAAGATAAAGAAATCCCACACTATTATACTCTACTAGCAAGGCACCCTTTCAAATTTTGTATCCTATACCATACTGGTAAGAACAGAGAATCACTTTTTCAGATATTTGTATTATTTTATAAATTTTTATTATTTTACAATGGAAAGTAAAACATACACACTTTATTTTAGTTCTTAATTAAATACATCAGTTCATGGAATTTTGCAAAAGAAATTATTTACAATAATGGAATGTTGATGTTTAACATAAAAACTAATTTTGAAAGTCTCATATAAAATGTTTATTTTGCTTAATAAAATTAATTATACATATAGTATTGGTTGTATAACATAATCTATAATAGTAATTAATTATTTATCAATTCCCATTTGGATATAAAGTAAACAAAACTCAAATTAAATTGAGTAAAATTATATATATGTAAATATTATTAATGTACAATTTAATGATATTTGAAACAAGTTTGACTATTATGTTTATACACAGAGATAATTTTAATTTACAAATTAATTTGGCATAATTTTAATATACACAATAAGTGAGAAATGCATTAACATAATATAAAATAATTGAAAATATGACTTATACATTCATACCACATCACAAAATCATTATCAGTCAAAATGCATATGCATATCCTATTAGTCTAATTTCACAATAAGCAATTTATTTTAAAAGCAAATTTTTCCATCAATGTAAGTGAAAATATATAAAATAGAAGCCAATTAGGATTAAAGAAAGATTTGTAATTACAATTAAGTAGACAACCTGCAGTTCTAATATAATATAAATGTCTTGGACCACATTAAGTCTTTCTTTTCTATTGTTATTAATACTTAAAAATGAGAACTCAAAAGTTGTTTTTTTTTCCTCTACATTTGTGCAAGTTTAGTGGCAGAAATAGTTGTTACACAAATTTTTTGTTTCTATGGTGTCATAATAAAAACAGTACCTCCTAACATTTTTTTTTTACAAATTTAATATTACTTAGGATAAATTTCATGCACAAATATTAAAGCAATGTGCCAATTAGTTAATATAAAAATTGCTGTAAAAATTCCTTTAATGTTTTTGGATAACAAAAATAAGTATTTTAATACAGAATTTTGGCTCATGACTATAAAAATTAAGACAGTATGGCCACACTACGCCTAACTCCGGCACCTGAATTGACATTATCCAAACTAGACCACTTTTTAATACCATTTTTAACAATCTCAGCTGAAATTTTATCTTCCATGACACGAGACATAGCCTCTAGTTTTTGTGCTCTTTCCTTGCTTAAAGGCTCACTGGGAAAAGCTAAGTCATTAGCTTCAGCAAGTGTACGTAAATCGAAATAATACTTTGCATATACACTTGATGGTACATTAATGTTGAATTGTAGCATTTCTAAAAACTGTCTTTCAAGCTCATTCATATCTTCCACAGTAATATCTTTTAAAATTTGACAATAGTCAACATTCCAGACAGCTTGGTCATCCCAAACTTTACTTGCTAGCAAAATTGCACCCAAGACTATTCTTTTCCAGTTTGATGGAGCAATATCTAGATCAGCACAAATAAGAAGTCTTTCTAAATATACCAAGGTAATAATAGCACATTCTGCTGTTAATTGGGCAGCATTAAATAATGTTCGAACAAATTTATAAATTTGTTTATGTTCAGGATTATACTTATCATAGTCTTCGCTTACCCCTTCTTTACTCAACGGATGTAGTCTCTCATCAAATATGTCTAATTTACGTTCAGATGTTCGATTTTTTATATGATAATAAATAGCCAATGCTACACATTTAACAGTGTTTTTTAAATTAGGTTGGGACACTGTACTATCATCTAAATAAATTGTTGAACAGGAACTGCTTTTTTTCAACTTATTATCAGCTATTTGGTGTTGACTTCGCTTTCTGGTCATACCATTTTCAATCGATGCCTTAGACCTTTCCATAAAAATGGTACCTACCATCGGATCTTGGGAAGGATCAATATCTCCATCATCGGGTTCTCTTTCGCTTATGTGCTGGATGTTGTTTGAACTTAAATCTCCCTCATGAGGATACTCTTCTAATTTAACGATGTCCTTTCTGATCGGAGACGGACTACGGTAACAGCAACAACTGTTTTGGTTTCCCATTTTTTTTACGTAAATTAAATCGTTAAACAATGCTTATTAACATTCTGTATGTACTAATACACACTTAAGCACATTAAATAAGATGCCGATCTGCAAATAGAACTTCTATACACCCATAGTATCTGAAACAAATTCACGAAGTCATGAATATTCTAACAATAAGAATATGAAATTAGGTTTCTATCTCAAAATATATATAAAGTGTATACCCATAACATTCTGTTATTAAATTTCAAATTCATAAAATTCGAGGAACATCTTTTTTATATAAATTTCATTTCATTTCTTTGGTTTGACTTTGACATAAGCAAACGCAAAGAAGAAGAAGCAACGCAAAATCAAACGAATAGCGGAGCTGCAAGCCCAAAAATACTGAGCACGGACCACAGAGTACTTTGAAACCAAAGAGAATATAACCAAACACTACATTTTAATATAATGAAACAGAGTGACCATGACCAGAGTAGGCAACGTGGAAAATATCGGTGATCGTATTACGGGCGTCAGATTTTCGGATATGAAGAAACATTGCTGTATTTTTCCACATATTATTAAAACCATTAGTTATTAATGAAATTGGTACACCCGTGAATTTATATAGCGCCCGACACATTGTAGTAAAAAGTATTAAGGCTCTTTATAAACTCTTATTTTATAACTAACTGCCCCCCGCGGCTTTGCCCGCAGTTTAACGCTTAACGCAGAACCCTAATTATGTTACTAAAATAAAAGTAGCCTATGTTACTCTTTTTAACATTAGCTATCTGTCAGTGAAGGTCCCGTTAAAATCGGTCCAGCCGTTTCAGAGATTAGCCGGAACAAAAAATAAAATAAAATATCTTCACGCAATTCCCAATACAGGGGTAGACAGAGGTCAAGTCTAGACAATTAAGTCCCTTTGACCCACCTTCCACCGAAGATATTTTCGGGACAACGTGACAGGTGGTGAGCCTGTCGCCGTCTTTATGTCCAAGCCAACGATGAAATTCGTACATAAGTTTTTGAAAAACTCACTGGTACTGCCACCTGGGGATCAAACTCGGGTCTCTCGACTCGAAATTCCGACCACCCAACAACTCGGCTATCGTGACTTATATATAGCCGGAACAAGGCAGACAAAAATTGTTAAAAAAATGTTATTTTGGTGTATGTACCGAATATATTCATATACGTGTATTAAAAAACGATTATTTCAATATTACAAACAGACAATCCAATTTTATTTATATGTATAGATGTATAGACTAGCTGCCTCCCGCGGCTTTACCAGCAGTATAAAATTTAACGTGGAACCCTAATTATGTTTCTAAAATAAAAGTAGCCTATGTTACTTTTTATAACATTAGCTAACTGTCAGTGTAAGTCTTGTTAAAATCGGTGCAGTTATTTAAGAGATTAACCGAAACAAACGGACAAAAATAGAAAAAAAAAATTGTAGTTTGGTAAAAACAATATGTCTAAGCAATATTTCACCAATATTTCAAAAACAATATGTCTAAGCTTGGTTTCATCTATTTATTCTCGATCCTCAATTCGAAAGTGTCGATGATTTTTAGATAGATTTCCGACTATTTCAACCTCAAATCTTCATTGGCTTTACTATCGGCGTGGTCTCTTTTGTTCAAACCATTTAGAAACATTACTTACGTAATTGCTATTTGATCATCCAAGTTTCTGCTGTCAATATTCTGACAATTGTGATATGCTAATGCTACTAGTTTACAACGTTTTTTTTTAATGAAGTATATTTGTTTTCTTAACTTATTCATTTGAAAATTAGTAGCGTTCGTATGATCAAATCGTGTAAAATTAACTCTATCTGTCAGTATTCCTGCCTTTTTTTGCGTGTCGCTACTTGTGGCGTTTGTGCTGCTGGGTGGATATTTGCAAATGAACATATTAGACAATTTTAAAGAATGAAAAAATAGTACATACAAAACTGTTCTTTACATATTTAAAGCAAAGCTGATAGAATACACATACAAAAAAAATGCGTGAGACTAAAAAAATAAGCCTTTATATAATTCAAAATTTTGATTTGAAATTATCGAGCAAACGGTAATGAGAAATTAAACAAATGGTAAAGAGAATTTTAGGAGTTAGGAGGTATTAGGCAGTAATCTGCAATGAGAGCACTGGTAGCCCAGTGATTACGGCTTCAGACTTACAATTTGTAAGTTAAAGGTTTGAACACCACCCGACGTAAGTCTTTGGGGACATTTTATCTTTTTTTTATATAGAAAAGGGAGGCAAACGAGCAGGTGGCTCACATGATGGTAAGTGATTACCGCCGCCCATGAACACCCAAAACCAGAGGCATAGCAGCACTCCCCGTAATACATCTTGTAAAATATGCAAAGAGATGCAACGTCTCTTCGCAAAGCCTGGGGATCTAGCCGATCGGATAGAATATGGTCATCGACGATTCTAGCCGTTAGCGGTAAACGCGCAAACTTGTGACTTTTTAGGATAGAACTGGACTAAATTCAGTCGGCCCCAGTTGAGATTTTCTCTAACAAAATCTCGACATCAGACACAAGTTTGCTCCGGTACTCGTCGACGTGTTCCAGAGAAATATTGGCACGGCCGGTGTATAGGGCATCACCAGTGCTGTCGTCTGCATAGCAATGAATATTACTAATTTGCAACAAATAATTGATTTGCAGAAGAAACCGCCAGGTCCTCATCCTTGCTCTCTACTGCCTTCTCCTATCGATGAGTGAGGTACACAAGAAGATCACCAGTTGAGCGTCCCGGACGGAAGCCGTACTGGCGGTCACTAATCAACTGGTGCTCCTCTAAGTACCTCAAGAGCTGGCAGTTTATTATGGACTCCATTATTTTGGAGAACAAGGAGGTGATGGCGATCAGTCTGTAGTTGCCCGGATCTGAGCGGTCGCCTTTCTTAGGGATCGGGTGCACTAAAGCTGTTTTCCATGCCATCACCATTTTATCATCACCATTGCCCCATAACGCCTCAGTAAAACATAGTGAGGTAACTAGCGTATCCTAGAACTAACCATTCAAGGTCATGTGACATGCACCAAATAGCATTGACCAGTCTGTGTGGATTACGGTTTTGGAGCTAACGACTCAAACCTATACCTATTTATTGAATAAGTATAGATAGAAACCAAAAAAGCGTCGAAAGAGATAATAAATATTTGAAACAGCTGTACTATTATCAAACCACTACTGTAAGAGAGGATTGACAGTGACAGAAAAAGCGCAGAAAATGCTATTTCACGATTTTCTTGAATCTAAACGAGAAATAATCTTATGGCGAATATTTAGATCATTAACTAAATGAATCTGAACAAATAACTTATCTTTATAAGACACGAACGGTATGGAGATTTTATTTTGACCTGGACGTTTTTTTGTAGATTATTAATTTTTTGTTGCGCCAAATCGGTCTTTAAGACATATGATCTAGTCAAGTCACTAGTGGGGGCTGAGGTCGTGGTGGGGAGTCGTCGTGAGGATTACATTTACCATAGGGTACAATTCTATTTCACTGTCACTGTTCGCAAACGGTAAGTAGTACGAAGGGTGGGACAATTTTTGTATTAGTATAAATTTAACTGAAACTGTTCTTTATATGATACATTTTATTTCAGTCTATATATCAACTATTATATTTACTGAAAAATATGAAAAAATGTTATTCTTCGAATGTTTCGTTTAATTTTTCTTATCATAATTGTTAAAATTGGGAAAAGGGAAACGAATGGTAATGAGGTTTTGGGAACTATTTCTTTTATTAAATGTTTTATAGCTTATAAAACAAAATAAATTGATCTGCAATATGCAGCCCACTTAATTAACTATGTATACAAAAAAAAGTGATCAAAATCGATTTAGGTGTAATGTGTTATTCACAGACATCAAAAATGTACATTTTCAAATATTCACCCTGCTACTTAACTGTCAATTTATTAGTTATTTAATCTGTTTCTGACTTCAAAAGTATTAGAAATTTTTCAATACAGCATGATACTCTATGGTGTTAAATAAATTAAAAATGGCCGGATGCTTGTTTCTCTATCTTTAGTTTGAAAGTGTGATTTTGATTATAATCAACTGTTTTAAGGTAAGCCCTGCTTTTTTCAAAAGAAAAAGAATAATTCAGAGGAGGCACTGAAAGTTATATTGTTCTAGGCGAACGTAACCATGCGTCGGAAAAGTGAAAGAAGTGCAACCAAAAAGACTAAAGCATCGCCGGAAAAAAAGGTGGAGAAGGTTAGGCGGATTACTAGAACAAGTCGTAGGAAACAGTCTATATCTTCTGAAAATGAATCCGGAGGAGAAATTAATGTGAAAGTTCCGGAGGTGATAGGCGTGTCAGAAAAAAATCTTGAACAAACAACGACGAAGGCGGACAGTCCAGAGGAAACACAAGAACAAGTGTGGCAAGTAAAAGCTGCTGAAGGATCCGGTGATGTCGGTGAAATACAGAAGATAAAAATTTGCTTGACACGTCCGCCTTCGACCCCTGAGAGAGTAGACAGGTCGCCTCGAAGTAAGAGAAAACATTCCCGTACGGCAAGCTGTAGTGATTCTACAAGTGCAGAGGGATCGGAAGAGAAGAAGAAGATCAAACATCGTTCGAAACAGGCAATATTAAGTGTATCAAGTGAAACATTAGAGAAGAGTGATGAGGCTCAGGCAGACAAGCAAGAATCTGACACTAAAACGGAAGTGGTATCAGAAAATATTAGTACTGCAATTATAGAAACTCCAACTGTAGACAGAGAATCAATGTTAACTGAAGCTTCTGATAACATTGATTCTCTGTCTAAATCAAATGAAGATATGAAACTTGATGAAAGTATTAAAAATGATGATAATAAAGAGTGTGACATTACTTCTACCCAAACAGCTCCCACATCCACCGCAAATGAATGTGATACTCAAAATAAATTATCTCAACTAGATGAAGCACAGGAAAGTAAAGATGAAGAGTCCAAACATGAAGATTCTGAGAATCAAAGCAATGGTAGTACATTGTGCCAAAGGGATGATAAACCAGAAAGAAAAAGAAGTATGTCAATAGACAAATCTGAAGTTCTAGAAATTCATGCTGAAGAAAGCAAAGGTGATATTTCTGATCTTGGAGTGACTGAGACACAAATAGACAATAATGAAGAAGACCAAAAATCACTTCCGATGAGTATAACTACAAATGAAGAGGTATTAGATAAGGTAAGTATAAATGAAGATAAAATTGAAAAGAATGTTTTAGACAATAAAGACTTTTCTCAGAATGAGAAGAATATATCAACTAATGAAACTGATGTTGTAGCAAACTTGGAAAATACAGAAATAAGAAGTGCTGGAAAATATATTGCTGATACAACAAAGGATTCACAAGTTGAAAGTAACAATATTCAAAAGGTTAATGAACAAACTGAGTCTGCCCAGTCAGGTATTGAGGAAACAGTCCATAATGGTCATACTACTGTTGTTATTAACAGAAAACGCCGATGGGGTTCACGTCCAAACAAGTTGACAACACAAAAGTCGTTAACCATTTCTACAGAAGTTCTTAAAGAAATTATTCCAGATGTTAAACCTGTAGAGTTCGATGAAGTTATTGAAGAGAAGAAGCAGCATAAAAGGGTGGATATGACAGAAAAGATAGAAAGACCAATATTACCAAAAATTGTCATTGACAATACAGAGAATGTTGAACAGAGTAAAAGGGAACCAGAAGTTAAAAATGTAGAAAATGTGAAACTCAAAGAAACCCCCTCTCTGGCAGCAAGTAGAAAAATATCTATTGTTAAAGATAATGAGAATATTGCTTTAATAAGACCACCAAGTCCACCAAAGCATAAACAATCAAATATATTATATATAACAAATCTAGTAAGACCATTCACTTTACCTCAGCTCAAAAACTTGCTTCAAAGAACTGGAAGAATTGCAGAAAATGGGTTTTGGATTGATAGAATTAAGTCAAAATGTTTTGTCATATATGAAACAGAAGAGTAAGTATTATTTTTTTACTCAAAATGTATTGTTACTATTATATGTAATCATAACTTTATACTTTTTTTATCAGTCAGGCAGTTGAAACTAGACATGCTCTGCATGGAGTAACTTGGCCAGTATCTAATCCAAAAACATTACATGTAGACTTTTCTACACAAGAAGAATTTGATAAAGCAAAATTAAATGAAGATTCTGATAATGCACAGGCATCCACTATACCTGGTACTGTGGAAGACTGGCTCCGAGAACAGGATATGAAAAGAGAGAGAGGAGAACTGGTGTGTATATTTGCAAATCTAAAACAAGTGTATTACTAATAATTACATTGATTTTATTTATTGTTTTTTATTTTATCAGGAAAAGCCATGGGAACGCAAGACTATGAGAGAATGGGATGTAGGAAAGAATGAGAAATTAAAAGAAAAGGAGAAGGAAAAATTACGCCGAGATGACAGGTCTCTAGAGAAGCGACGGCAC
Source organism: Sericinus montela (assembly GCA_029286605.1). Taxonomy (NCBI): domain Eukaryota; kingdom Metazoa; phylum Arthropoda; class Insecta; order Lepidoptera; family Papilionidae; genus Sericinus; species Sericinus montela. The sequence continues at coordinate 14,486,430 of JAGSMR010000012.1, read as the reverse complement.
CATACACCAGAAAGAAGTCCTGAACCAGGTGATTGAATTTGCTTAACTTAACAAGTTTTGTTATACCAAACTTGGCATCATATGATTAAATTAAATGATTCATTATGAATAAATACATACACAGACAGGGACAAAAGCCCAACCCAAGAAAATGTACTCGAAAGAGTGATTTTTCTATATTGACACTTTTAAGAATCGAACTGGCCACCTCAGAGCTGGTGACGCGATATTAACCGACTGATACGCCACTCGTCTACAAAGGTCGTCAATATATGCAACATATAGAGTATATTTATCATTGGTGAAATATTATATTCTCTGCAATATTTCTCTATTTATTTAGAAAAAAATAGTTCCTAATTTGAAAAACCAATTTATTTTTAGCAAAAAAATTCAAGAAAAAGGAGGAAGCACCTGCTAAGCTTTTAGATGATTTATTTAGGAAGACTAAAACCACTCCATGCATTTATTGGTTACCTCTGTCAGCTGAAACGGTGAGGAAATTGTATTAGCAACATTGTTTTTGAATGTATTTTTATATTTTTTAATTTTTCATTCGCTAATTTTACATCTTTATCATCTTTTTATAGATTGCAATAAAAGAAGAGCAGCGACGTCAACATATGGCAGAACATGAGAGACGTTTGCAGGAATTACGTCGCACGCATCGCAGACATTAGCATGGTCCGTCTCATACCCATTCACATCGCAAACTCCACATTTTACTTATTCACACATACATTTCACATAATAACCTACATAACTACAACTTATCATTTGACACAAACATACTCATTCATAATTTTTTAATACTTTCTCTGTGAGTCCATTTCTTTCAGGACTTTACCATATACTAAGTATAAAATCTTATCAAATTTGTTTTCTCCATAAATGAAATTAGATTGTATATTTTAATTTTAGTTAGCTTTAGGTAAAATAAAGTTCAAGGCTTTTGAAGAATAAGTATGAGAAGAAACTGAATGATTGGATTTATTTTACACAAAATGTTATAGAAAGGCACGATTGGAGGAAATCCTATGATTTTGAACGTCACCCGCGGGGTCACGCAGTCGCTTGATTCAACGTGAGCTGATATGGGAACTCCGCTGGGAGAAAACAATGCATCAACATTTGTTTAACCTTGACCTCATTCCAGTTGGGATTTGAGCAGATGATGCTTTTTGTTATCAGCAAATCCAAGTGTTACAGCCACTGAATATTGTGAATTTGCTAGAATAAGTGAATTTGTTATGCACAACCAGAAAAAACAAACTAAATCTGAAGTAATTTTGACGAAGTGTGAAGTTATAAATGTTGAAAAAAATGTTCTGGCTATGGACCTTCAAGATTTTGTCTGCACATGTGGAGTGCATATGTTTGAGAAATTTGTGTAGACAGCAAGCAGCAAACTGCAGTATATCTCTTGGAAATTGATCATTTGAAAAAACATGTGAATGGATCAATTGCAATGATCTATGTTTGAAAACTGTTATCAAGACATTATTTCAATTCAGTTGAACAATTGTGGACCTTTGTCGTAATGTTGTAATTCCGTATGTTTAATGTTTTAATAAACATATTTCCTACAAAAAGGTTTATCGTTTTGATTCTTATCCATGATTTTCACCTATACTAAAATATGTGTATATATCTTTTCGCTATTCCCAATGGTGAAGACAGAGGTCTAGAGAATTCAGTCCTTTTGAACCTCCTTTCACAGAAGACTATTTGGGAATAAGTGACAGTTATGTCCAAGGCAACAATATAAATAATACATAAATTTCTGAAAACCTCATTGGTATGAGAATACCACCTGGGGATCGAACTTGGGTCTCTACTCGAATTTCTTAATTACTAAGACATAGGATATAAAGTAGCCTGGTGTTTGCGTGGTTGAAAATTGCATGGTGAGAGAGATCTAAAATATGGTTATGCTTAACAGATTGAAATGTACATGTAAAATGAACACGTGTAAATGCTTTCCTACTTTTACGGGAATCTCAATTCTTATGTATTTTCAATTTTGATGTTACTCTCAACTATATAAAATCGACTATAAAAGACTAAAGCTTACTAAGACTGGTGACGGATAGTAGCGTCTAAGGGATAAGGTGTAGTACTGCGGTTGCTCGCCTTGGTGATTATGGAAAAATGGTGACCCTATATTTTTCAAAGGACTTACAGGCTATTATGTATTTTTCAATATTTGTTGTAAATAAATTACACGCATTATCCAGTCCCTAATTAGACCTTTCCTTAAGATGATTCTTTAAGATGGTATTGATGGAATTGATGATTATGCCGTAAGGTTCGATGGTGAAATTCAGCGGCTGGGATTAATCCGAACAATTCCTCGGAGCACTCACCGTAGTAAATCTTGGAAAAAGTGCACAGAGATGCAACATCTCTCCGCAATACCAGGGGATCTAGCCTATCAGATAGAACATAGTCGTCGACGATTCGAGCCGCTCTTCGTTGGATACGGTCAAATGGAAGGAGTTGACACTGGGGTGCCCCCGACCAGAGTACTCCATGTGCGGCCGAACCTGCGCCTTATAAAGTTGCAAGCGGCGGGCCGGCATGAAGTACTGTCGTGCTCTACTGAGCACGCCAAGCTTCTGAGAGGCCAATTTGGCCTTCCCTTCCAAGTGACCGCGAAACTGAACATTGCTCGATATGTCGACGCCAAGGATTCCGATACTGGCTGAGGCAACTAGGGGAGTGCTCTCAAAATGAGGTGACACGACGAAGGGTTTCTTTTAGCGGTTTACGCGCGAACTCGTGTCTTTTAAGGGTTGAACTGGACTAAATTTAGTCGGCCCCAATCCGAGATTTTGTCTAACAAAATCTCGACTTCAGGCACAAGTTTGTTCCGGTTTTCGTCGACGTGTTCCCGAGAAATATTCGCACGGCCGTTGTATAGGGCATCACCAGTGCTGTCGTCTGCATAGCAATGAATGTTACTAATTTGCAACAAATCATTGATATGCAGAAGAAACAGTGTTGGCGATAGCACACAGCCTTTTGTGACACCAGCGGTCACAGACTTGGAGTCCGAGCATGCACCGTCAACTACGACCTTGATGCTCCGGTCTGTGAGAAAACTAGTGACCCAATTGCAAAATTTCTCGGGAAGCCCATATGATGGAAGCTTCGAGAGAAGCACTTTGTGCCACACCCGATCAATGAAAATAACAAATAGCTTTTGCTATGTCCAAGCTACTGCCAGGGCCTCCCCCTTGCTCTCTACTGCCTCCGCCCATCGATGAGTGAGGTACAGAAGAAGATCAGAGCTGAGCGACCCCGACAGAAGCCGTACTGCCGGTAACTGATCAACTGGTGCTCCTCAAAGTACCTCAATAGCAGGCAGCTTATAATGAACTCCATTACTTTGGAGAACAAGGAGGTGATGGCGATCGGTCTGTAGTTGCCCGGATCTGAGCGGTCGCCTTTCTTAGGGATCGGGTGCTCCAAGCAGTCATGTCATGTCATCGGGACGACGCCTTGAGAGTAGGAGTACAGAAAAAGACGCGTTAGAAACGGTGCCAACTCTGGAGCACACATTCTCACAATAGGGGGGATACCATCGGGCCCACTCGACTTCTGGATGTCCAGGGAGAGGAGGGCTTTTCTCACTGAGCTCTGGAAGAACCGGATGTCCGGCATAGAGCACTCACTGCACGGGATGGTCGGCGATGTGTTCCGCCTGTCATCGAAAGTCGAGTTGGACGCAAAAAGAGCACCTAGAAGATTGGCTTTCTCTTTTGCGTCATGGGCCAGCGAGTTGTCTTCCCTGTGCAGAGATGGTAACTGGTGATGGCTGACTGAAATGCACGAGTTCCCGAAGGAAGACGAACCAGTTTCTCGCCAATTCTGCCAATGTGCTCGGACTTTGCCACAGCAACTACTCTTTTGAAGGACCTGTGACTGGACTATTCAGCGAGAAGCAAACCTGCCCCCATGGGTAGGATGCAAAGAAAGATTGCATCCCTTCCCAATCTGCCGACCTGTAGTGCCACACACGGCGGTGGCCTGCATATCGCGACCGCAATGGGCACTTTACTCCGAATCAGGCAGTGGTCCGATGAACCTAAAGGGGCATCGACGGAGACCACATTGGCGTCCGGATGAGAGGTCAGCAGAAGATCCTGCAGGGAAGGTGTATGATCTTCGACATCGGGAACCCGCGTTGGCGAAGTAACCAGTTGTGTCAGATCAAAGTCAAAAACAGATCTCCCCGCATGATCAGTGGTTCGAGATCGTAGCCATTCGGCATGGTGGGCGTTGAAGTAGCCGAGCACCACGATCTCTGCGGATGGGATCTGCTGTAGCACGGAATCTGCAGCCATTTGCATGTGCTCGATGAGTCGCTCAGCTTCGGCATTACCGCTGTGGGACCTATAGAGGCACCCATAGACGGGTGCCTCTATAGGTCCCACAGCGGGGGTGGTCGTCGCTGTCTATGCGTGGCCAAAGGGTGGACAGGTCCCTACCTTCAAGGCTGCCGAGGCCTTGAGAACATATATCCTCTCTGACGTATACCCAAACCCCGGCCCGTGGCACAAAAGAATGTTCAAGCTTGTACCCCGGGTAGGAAAGATAAGAGGTATCCGCCGGAGAGGATATCTGCATCTCGGTAAGAAAAAGCAAGGCCGGCTATGCCGTCTCCTGATTGTAGTGGACAGCATTTAGATTGAAGTGTAGTCCCTGATATTGCAGTGATCCACAGCAAACGAGGTAAGGGGTGCCGAAGGATTTTTGCTTCGTTTGCCTCGGACAGTGTGGGAACAGAGCGGAACTTTGCCCTCCCCAGAATACGAGGGGCAGCCTGGGATCCACACTCAGGCAGCGATTGGTTGCCCGAGCGTGGGTGCCAGTACCGATGGTGCTGGTACCTCCCTGTAGTAGATTTTTTCATCTGCTACCATGTTTATGTTTTGGGGGAGAGGGGTGTGTGGGCCTCCGGTTACCTGCACTCACCAGAACCGAAACGCAGAAGTTTGTTAAACTTCTACTTCACGCCGGTATTCTGTGAGGTCGTGGTACTTCCCCGGTCGAGCCGGCCCATGCATGCAACAACAAAAGCTGATGCGTGGCTCTACCACTGTTGCAATTATATCGTTGGCTTGAACATAAAGACGGCGATGGGCTCACCACCTGTCACGTTGTCCCGAAAATATCTTCGGTGGAAGGTGGGTCGAAGGGACTTAATTGTCTAGACTAGACCTCTGTCTACCCCTGTATTGGGATTTGCGTGAAGATATTTTAATTTTTTTTTTAAATGCAATAGTGAGTTTGCTTTATTATTATCTAATGCATAAAAATATTTCACCAATAGAAACCTACTTTATCTGCGAGTAACCGTATATATAAAGTCTCTAAGGAAAGTAATATAGGTTATTTTTTTTAAGTTAGAGATCCTTCCGAAAATAAAAACAATTTAATATAAGGTAGCCCGAGGAAACCGTTCCAAGAGATCTGGGAAATTTAAAATCTGATATGGAAAACTTTTGTGTTGACACTATTAAAATGATATGAATATATTTTAATTGTAATAATTATTAACCTAATCTTTTTTCTTCTTCTTCTTCCTGCCCTTATCCCATGCTATGTGGGGTCGGCACAACATGTCTTCTTCTTCCACTCTCCTCTATTTCCCGTCATGTCAATACTCACTCCTTTCTTTCTCATGTCTTCTTTCACACAATGTAACCTAATCTTTTTTCTATAATACATAAAGGAACTCTCAGAGTAGCCAAAATTGGTTCTCTTCAAAAGTGGCTCTTTCGTGGTCTTATTTTTATAAAATGTATAAGAATATTACGTGAATTCTTCAGCAAATTGGAGGTATTTTTTGAATTTGAAAATTTATTAAAGAAAATATTCTTACATATGTAGGGACAAGTAGGAGCCGAAAACGGTTACATTTCTATAACTTTCATTTATAGGTACTTATTATACTTGATACTTACATATTTATAAGTATGACGACCTTTGTGGACGAGTGGGGTACACACCGGTTTTCAGGTGTCAAGTAAAACCACTTTTTCTACATTTTCCCGGGTCTGGGTGTTTGTGGTGCCTTTGTTGTTTCTGATTCAATAATACATGTGCTTAAGCTGCTTACTTTGGGATTAGAACAATGTATGCGATGTTGTCCCTGTCTTTGAACGTATTTATATTACTACTGGGGCTGTTTACACTGATTTGCTATTTTTGAACTGTTTACACCGTTGTCTACCGGTATCCGACTCGATTTACATCCATCTATACATACTTAACTTTACACTAATACCAATACTAACACAGAAATACCGATAGTTGTCTGCATAATTAGAATCTAAATTACAATCTAATAATGATATTTTCAAAGTTTCGTCGCCTCCTACGACTTCTACGAGAAGAAAATATGATATACTACCTCAGCCACAATACGATTTACTATGATGACTTTCCTCTTGTCGCCTGATAAGACACCGACGGTAATAAAGAAAGTTGACGGTCTATTCTAATGCCGTTCCCACAAGGCATGATTATCATTTGAAATGAGTATATTCAGATAATTCATCAAACTTTAATGTAACCTTATGTGTTGGTTAATGTTTAACAGTGGTAGAGCCACATATCAGCTTTTGTTGTTGCATTAATGGGCTGGCTCGAACGGGGAAGTATCACGACCTCACAGAATACCGGCGTGAAGTAGAAGTCTAACAAACTTCTGCGTTTCGTCTGGTGAGTGCAGTTAACCGGAGACCCACACACCCCCTCCCCCAATTCTGCTGGGGGGGGGGGGCACTCTAAGGCCGGCAACGCATCTGCTATGCCTCTGGTATTGCGGGTGTTCATGGGCGGCGGTAATCACTTACCATCACGTGAGCCACCTGCCCGTTTGCCTCCCTTTTCCATAAAAACCTTATAGAAACAGTAGTAGACCTCTGTCTACCTCTGTATTTTGAACGGCGTGATTATATATATTTATTTATAATTAAAATACACAAATAATGGCTTTATTAAATTGAAACATACAAGTGATAGAAATCGACCTACTAAATTTATTGCAATTGAATTTAAACATTGTCATTATCAAGAGATACAAACTTATCAATTGGATAAGCATTATAATTTTATGATACAGAATTTTGGATTTTAGTCGTGTTGGCGGATCAAAGCCGTCAACCGCTATTTTAGTTTGCAGTGGAATTTCGGTTGATACCAGAATGGTAAGGTATTTCATTCATTAATTATATTTATAAAAATATGTTAACATAATTTTCAGAATACTGTTGACGCCTTATGATGATTTTAGATGCGAGGGTCATGGTGTTTATGTGTAGTGTTGGCTGTAGCTGCATCAGCTCAGAGCCCATTTACGCTAGAAGAATTCGTAAGAGGTGATTTTGCTCAAAGGGCATTTAATGGAACATGGATTTCAGGTAATTTCATTTTATATCAGAAAATTATTAGGCAAAAGATAAATATTAGGCATCTAAGCTACACCTCGTCTTTTAAATTAGCAACATTAGATAAAAAGATATTAAATAAATAAAATAAATAAATATTTTCACGCAATTCCCAATACAGGAGTAGACAGAGGTCTAGTCTAGACTATTAAGTCCCTTCGACCCACCTTCCACCGAAGATATTTTCGGGACAACGAGACAGGTGGTGAGCCCTAACTACTAATAAATAAAGCAGGGTATTAGTACGATAGGTAAAGAAGGCATAATTTAAATTATAGGATAAGCTATGGTAGCTGCGTTGAATAAAGGGGCGGCAAAGATGTGATGTGTGGAAATCGCGAATTTTAAATCCGCCATTGTCAGTTTACTTTCAAAAATTTCTACTTTATATGACTATAGGCTCAGTGTCGATTAAATATTTAGAAATGTACATGATAAGGGATGATATTGTTAAGGAACATTTTATGTACTTATTACAGTTGTTTATAACATTTTAGATACGGAGTTCACATACACTATCACGGGAGAGCCTGGTATTTACATATTTGACGTGCCGAGTCTTACTAGTAAAATTCTTGTACCAGGCGATTTGATGGTTTGTATTCTCCTTTTGCAATTAATAAAAAATGTCAAAGTGTAAAATATAGTAATAACTTAACCCTGGTTATGTATCTATAATTAAATTAACCTGATTATACTTATTATCCCGGAAAAAGTTCTGTCCCGATTGAGGGTTTAGAAACATCCATTTTCTTACATATATCCATTTGTATTGTCAAATAGGAATGCAATTAAAAGAAATCATTCGTTAATCTACTTATAAACATCCTGTTTATTTAAATAGGTTAGTCATGTTGACAAAAATCGTTTTCTAGTCCTCCGTCTCCCCTAATTATACTTGGGTATGGCGTAAGAATATTTTTTTAGTATAAATGATGGTGAGAAATTACAAGTCTTCAAGGGATACAACGCATCTGTAACTCTCAGAATACGTAACCTTGTTCTACTGTATTTGTCAGTAGTCTGCAGTAACTACTTACCATCGAGTAAGGTGTTAGTTCTTTTTCATCCTTAAGTAAAGTGTTTAAGTAACTAAAAGCCGAAAGACTTCCTTTTAAATCTTCTTGCAGAGAGATTAGAGCATTGGGTCGGCTACGTAGTCCCAGGGCGTGAAGCTCCTTATTTTTTTATTTTTCCTAAGATTTTTTCAAAATAGACTAAAAACATGGTGGTATCTATATATCATGTGATAAATTTAGCATATAAATTATTACTAACAGTCTTAGAGGTTCCGTCCCGAAATGGAACTGAGTCACTGAGACTCTAAATTGCGCTCTAACTACTAGGCTCTACTCTTCATCTATTCTTCATCCCCCGTCCCCCATGCAAATTAACAGTATAGTTTTTATAAACGTAAATTTGTTTCACAGGCGTTTCTCAACACCACCAATCCTATTCTGTCTGCTGATAGACAGTACATATTAGCTCCCAGTGAAGTACAATCCGTGAGTATTTACATTTTCACGCATAAAACGCTCAATAGAGTTTGTATTAAAATCTATTTATATAGCAGTAAGTAGGTAAGATCAAAATTATTAGTTATTTTTTAAGAATGACTTAAAATTCAACATCGCGGGTAAAGCCGCGGGTAAAGCCGCGGGTAAAGCCGGTATCAAACTCCGAACTGCTTATTAAACGGCCATAAATTGCGTAACTTTTAGGGTTTTATTAAATATTTAAAAGCAGGTTTAAACTCATAGAAGCCATATAGTTTTATCGATATGTAGTAAAATTTCAAAGATAAATATTATTATCTTTATCTTTATCTCCTAAGTATTTTATTCAGCTTTAAATAATTAGGTGAGAATTGAAATATTGGATTATAAAAATAGTAATATGATAGCGAGCAGGGAAGATGCTTAGAAGGCAATGTAACTACTACCAACTGGCCGCTAAGGATTTCGAAACTAAGGGTGGTTGGTTTAAATCCCGTTAGGAACGTGTGATGAAGAATTACGTATTAAGATATATTACAGCATGTATATATTTTAACATATTACCGTTCAGTAACCAAGACAATACGATTTAATACTTTGGGATTGAATGATGTTTGAATTCGTACAATTTATTATGTTAGGGATAATAATTCAGTTACAGTTCTAGTCTAGTCTACAAATAAAAATATAGCGTTCCGTGTTTAAAATATAGGATACATACCTCGAAATAAATAAAATTAATACTATAAAAATAAAACTTTCTTTCTTTAGGTATACAGATATTCAACCAGCGCCCGGTACGCTCTTTACGAAATTGCTACTCGGTAAGTTACTTCCATGAGTCTTCTAGCATCTCTGAGATATTTTCAATTTATGACCTAAAATCTAAGTGCATAGAATCAATTGCCGTGTCTTATTTTAGTAATTTTAGCAACACGATTTCCTTTTTTTTTCTTTTGTTTGCCGAGGCTTAGGGAAATAGAAATATTGTAAAGACCAAAGTGATCAGAATTCGAGTCATGAGATCCGAATTCGATCCTAGGAAGATAAGCTCGAAATAATGAATTTTTCAAAACTAATATTCGATTTATGTCTTTGCCATAATGACCTTAAAATTTGTATGAAAATGTACTTAACAGATGAATTCACTGAATTTAAAAAATACAGTTGAAACCAAGCCTACAGCCAGTTATTAGATAATATCTTTAACATTTACACAAATGAGAGATTGAGTACATACTCAATGTTTTCGGAAACTCCACCATGCTACTTGCATCATCCTACACTGTGTATACATTAATGTCACTGAAATTGTTTTGATATACTCGATAGTCATAGTTACAATTAATTATGGAATTTCTATCTGAATATAGTCACGATAGCCGAGTGGTTCGGTGGTCGGAATTTCGAGTCGAGAGACCCCAGTTCGATCCCCAAGTGGCAGGCTCGTACCAATGAGTTTTTCAAAAAACTTATGTACGAATTATATCGTTGGCTTGAACATAAAGGCGGCGACGGGCTCACCACCTGTCACGTTGTCCCGAAAATATCTTTGGTGGAAGGTGGGTCAAAGGGACTTAATTGTCTAGACTAGACCTCTGTCTACCCCTGTATTGGGAATTGCGTGAAGATATTTATTTATTATTAACAATTGTACACATATTATGAAAATATAAAACCGGTGAATAATATATTATTACCTGTGTGTATTTTCAGTAATGTTACGCTAATAGCTAACCACCAACGGCTTCAGCTGTGTATTTTTGGTGGTGGACACTCTTTGGCGTACGTTTTAGATAACAACTTGTATTATCTGCCGGAGGATTCGAGCGAAGCTATTCAGATCACATACGATGGTATCCCTGGAGTTATCTACAATGGTCACACTGACTGGGTATACGAAGGTAAAAATAAGTTTTATTCTTGAATCTAATTGAAAGTAATTAATGTATATGGTGCGTATTGTTATGGAATGTTTGAGCCATCAAAGAGTGAAAGTCTGTTTTTCATAATTATTCATGTAAATCTATAATACTTTATATATAATTTAAGAGATTGTCATGCGTTGCTAACATTAAATCATGAATTTGGGAAAGAGACAAGAGAAAAGGGGAAATCGGGGTGTTGGCTTTCGTACCTCATCGGACTTAACGCACTAGTTCAAGATTCCTTCATTTCACGTCAGTATTGTACGTGTTGTGATAGATTATTTTAACTCGAAGTTGATTTAGTCCATCTTAAGAAATATAGATCTTAGATACTTGTGCCTGTAATCGCTCTGCTAATATCTAGGAATGGCTTGTCTGTTATCTGTATCCTTGGCCATTTTGAAGGCTTTTCTGTTAATCGTCTCTAACCTCCCGTTACAGGGCGAAAGGGGATACTGGTTTCTTACGTCTATAGACATTTTTCGATTCTGACGATCGATAATTATTTTATTTTGATCAAGGGAACTAAGGAAGTAAAGAGTATACAGCATTCTTTTAAGCAGTTGTAGTTCAAATAAATGCTTCCATTTTCGACAAATGTCTACTTTACGAGTCTGCGGCACAGACCCAGATAAATAAATTTAAAAATATTAATAAAATATGAGGAAAAACATTCATAATAATGTTAAAAATTAGTAGCCATAAAAAGTAAGGAAAAGGATTTATAATAATTTAAAAATTCGAAAAAAGTCGTGATAGCCGAGTGGTTTGGTGGTCGGAATTTCGAGTCAAGAGACCTAAATTCGATCCCCAGGTGGCAAGCTCGTACCAATGGATTTTTCAAAAACTTAGGTACGAATGATATCGTTGGCTTGAACATAAAGGCGGCGACGGACTCACCACCTGCCACGTCGACTGGTAAATATCTTTGGTGGAAGGGGGATCGAAGGGACTTTATTGTCTAGACTGGACCTCTGTCTACCTCTGTATTGGGAATTGCGTGAAGATATTTATTTATTATTAACAATTGTACACATATTATGAAAATATAAAACCGGTGAATAATATATTATTACCTGTGTGTATTTTCAGTAATGTTACGCTAATAGCTAACCACCAACGGCTTCAGCTGTGTATTTTTGGTGGTGGACACTCTTTGGCGTACGTTTTAGATAACAACTTGTATTATCTGCCGGAGGATTCGAGCGAAGCTATTCAGATCACATACGATGGTATCCCTGGAGTTATCTACAATGGTCACACTGACTGGGTATACGAAGGTAAAAATAAGTTTTATTCTTGAATCTAATTGAAAGTAATTAATGTATATGGTGCGTATTGTTATGGAATGTTTGAGCCATCAAAGAGTGAAAGTCTGTTTTTCATAATTATTCATGTAAATCTATAATACTTTATATATAATTTAAGAGACTGTCATGCGTTGCTAACATTAAATCATGAATTTGGGAAAGAGACAAGAGAAAAGGGGAAATCGGGGTGTTGGCTTTCGTACCTCATCGGACTTAACGCACTAGTTCAAGATTCCTTCATTTCACGTCAGTATTGTACGTGTTGTGATAGATTATTTTAACTCGAAGTTGATTTAGTCCATCTTAAGAAATATAGATCTTAGATACTTGTGCCTGTAATCGCTCTGCTAATATCTAGGAATGGTTTGTCTGTTATCTGTATCCTTGGCCATTTTGAAGGCTTTTCTGTTAATCGTCTCTAACCTCCCGTTACAGGGCGAAAGGGGGATACTGGTTTCTTACGTCTATAGACATTTTTCGATTCTGACGATCGATAATTATTTTATTTTGATCAAGGGAACTAAGGAAGTAAAGAGTATACAGCATTCTTTTTAAGCAGTTGTAGTTCAAATAAATGCTTCCATTTTCGACAAATGTCTACTTTACGAGTCTGCGGCACAGACCCAGATAAATAAATTTAAAAATATTAATAAAATATGAGGAAAAACATTCATAATAATGTTAAAAATTAGTAGCCATAAAAAGTAAGGAAAAGGATTTATAATAATTTAAAAATTCGAAAAAAAAGTCGTGATAGCCGAGTGGTTGGGTGGTCGGAATTACGAGTCGAGAGACCCGAGTTCGATCCCCAGGTGGCAGGCTCGTACCAATGGGTTTTTCAAAAACTTATGTACGAATCATATCGTTGGCTTGGACATAAAGACGGCGACGGGCTCACCACCTGACGTTGTCCCGAAAATATCTTCGGTGGAAGGTGGGTCAAAGGGACTTTATTGTCTAGACTAGACCTCTGTCTATCCTTGTATTGTGAATTGCGTGAAGATATTTTCTTTTCTTTAAAAATTCGAGGCCATATGAAGACCGCCGATGCAGTCTGGACAAGATGCATGAACTCCCACAGTTCATATCTTCCTCCTGTTTCAGTACAAAATTATGTTTTTTTTTCACAGAGGATGTCATGTACACCGGGCAAGCGACGTGGTTCTCCACAGACGGTTCCTATTTAGCCTTCGCCAGCTTCAACGACAGCGAAGTTGAAACTTACTCCTATTATTACTACGAGGATATGAGTAACCCTGATGATATTTACCCCGAACTCGTTCATCTCAAATATCCGAAGGTCAGTTTATAATTTTGAAAACTTTTCATTTAATTTACGTTAACCTGATTTGTAATTAGCAGATATATCTTGGATAAGTTCTATGTAATTAAAATTATTTATTAATTATAATTATTTGTCACAAAACATGTTACTGTTTTTTAGGTACGGTTATTTATAAGCATAAAGTATTATTACATAACGTATGTGCTGAACGCCGTGCCTTTGTGATTATGGCAAATTTTATGAATATGCCTACTTTTTTTTTATAGAAAAGGGAGGCAAACGAGCAGGTGACTCACGTGCTGGTAAGTGATTACCGCCGCCCATGAATACCAGACGCATAGCAGATGCGTTGCCGGCCTAAGACTGCCCTCCAAATTGGAGGAGGGGTGGGGGTGTGGGCCTCCGGTTACATGCACTCACCAGACGAAACACAGAAGTTTGTTAGACTTCTACTTCATGCCGGTATTCTATGAGGACGTGGTACTTCCCCGGTCGAGCCGGCCCGGCCCATTCATGCAACAACAAAAGCTGATGCGTGGCTCTACCACTCTTAAGTGGCATCGATAATAACAAAAAGCTATGCTGCTGTTGGATAACAAATTTTTGATATTAAATTATACTCGCCTTAAACATACTGATAAAGTATATATTTTTATTTCAAATAATAAATCACCATAGCCGAATGGTTAGGTGATCGGAATTCTAGTCAAGAGACCCGATTGCGACCCCCAATTGGTAGGCCCGTACCAATACCAAATTGAGCTTTTCAAAACTTATGTTACAATTTATATCGATGGCTTGGACAATAAGACGGCGACGGACTCACCACACGTCACGTTGTCTCAAAAATATCTTCGGTGGGAGGTTGTTCGAAAGGACCAAATTGTTTAGACCTCTACCCCTGTATAGGGAATGGCGTAAAGATATTTCTCATAAAATAAAAGAAATAAATATCTTCACGCAATTCCCAATACAGGGGTAGACAGAGGTCAAGTCTAGACAATTAAGTCCCTTTGACCCACCTTCCACCGAAGATATTTTCGGGACAACGTGACAGGTGGTGAGCCTGTCGCCGTCTTCATGTCCAAGCCAACGATATAATTCGTACATAAGTTTTTGAAAAACCCATTGGTACGAGCCTGACACCTGGGTATCGAACTCGGGTCTCTTGACTCGAAATCCCTAACCCAACCACTCGGCTACCGTGACTTTGATATTTCTCATAAATTTTTATTTCAGGTCGGTGTTAAAAATCCTACAGTGCAACTACGCTTGGTTAATTTGACTGAACTTGTACTAACAAATCAAGTACGACTTGAAACGCTTGAAGCTCCATCTGCTGTCACCGACGACCACATTCTGGGTGGTGTAGTATGGCCCACGGCTACGGAAGTCGCTGCGCACTGGCTTAATAGAAGACAGAATTACACAGTATTGAGGATTTGCAATGTTGTTACTGGTAACTGTGAGGTGTGTTTATTTTTTATTTTTTGATATTTAAATGTACAGATAGCAATGAGCACTAAGACAGCATAGGCTCACCACTTGTTATGTTGCTCTTTTTAGGCTTTAATGAAAGGCGGTTCGTAATTATTTAGGAAAAGGTTTAAGGCTTAATACTACTACTACCTTTATTCCGTAAGTTACGTAAGAGACGTCTAAGGAAAATATTTTAAAATGTCAATGGCTGTCAACAGATGGTGAAGAACTATCTCGAAAATGTTTCTACTTCACACTTGTATTCTGCAAGTCCATGGCACTTATTGGTGTATTTCTGTATGTTATATCGGGCATTTATACCAGCTATAAGAATACTGAAGTCACGATAGCCGAGTGGTTGGGTGATCGGAATGCGAGTCAAGAGACCTGAGTTCGACCCCCAGGTGGCAGGCTCGTCCTTTCAAAACCTCTGTACGATTCATATCGTTGGCTTAGATTAAATACGGCTACGGACTCACCACTTGTCACGTTGTTCCAAAATTTCTTCTGTGGAAGGTTGGTCGAAGGGACTTAATTGTCTAGACTAAGACCACTGTCTACCCCTGTATTGGAAATTGCGTGAAGATATTTATTTTGTTTTACTATTTTTAGTAATACTGGTAAATCGGCACAACCGTTACACTGTGATAGAACACACAGGTATAAAAATAAATTAATAGATAAATGTCTTTACGCGTTGTCCCTGACGCGGTAGCCAGAGAGATCAGATTGCCATTTGATCTTTACGTACCACTTTTCTTTATGTATCGGTATAAATTTTTCATAACCATTTCATCACAGTTTGAGGGGAAAAGAGGTCAGTAAATTAAAGTCCTTTGGACCCACCAGGGTGGATTGAATTGGTGAACTACGTTTAGTAAGATAAAGACTTGAAATTTAAAATAATTTGTGTTTTTTTATCATTCAGGAAGAACATCGTCAACAGCCCAACGGTTGGGTGCCTATTGCGTTGCCTCGCTTTAGTAGCGATGGTAGTTTTTTTGTATCTACTCGTTGGTCGCTTGAGCAGGCTGACCGAAAAATATGGCAACACTTATATGTCAGCATACGAGTTAACGGGGAGATAGTGTCTAGTTCCATCACTCCCGGAGACTTCACTGTTAACAATTATGTCGGAATGGATGAGGAGAATTTGTCATAGTGAGTATAAATATAACAATAGGTGTTCTTATAATACATTTTTCCCCTTTATATGCCTATTTTTATGAAGTTAAGATGAAAAATTTACTAATCGTTCATATGATGGTGAGTGACTTATGAAAATAACACTTATAAACCATTTCAAAAGAGAAGCTTATTGTTTCCTTTTATCCTCTAATATGTAAGATAGATTTGCCACTATATTTTGCCACGCCACAGGTTGACTGGCAGAGAATGCCAATAGGCATTAAGTCCGCCCTTTGCTACCTTATTTTTAAGGTGAAACAATAAAGTCTTTTTTAAAAAAAGATTTCCACTTATCTCGTAATTTCTGACAAACTATATGTTTTAATAACAGTTATTAATTACTCTTTTTGGGGGTGAAACAGACCTAGGCGACTCCTAGACAGACATGCAATGTCTTTTGAAATTTAAGTTCACTACTGAATACGTTTTTTCAGAAAAATGCTGAAAGAAAATTAAGCTAGCATATAATTATTGTCGATCACGGTCAAAGGCAGCAATAGAGTCAGATTTTAGTTTATTGTTAAGCAGGCACTGTTGCATCTTTTCTGGTATATATTAAAAAGCTATTCAATATATTTAATAATTTATATAATAATAATATTTTTAATATTTTTCGACTAAAGTAGTTATATTTATAACAATCAAGTCTTACTTGTCGTGACCTCTGTCTACCCCTATATTGGGAACGGCGTGAAAATATTTAAATAATATATCTTCACGCAATTCCCTATACAGAGGTAGGCAGATGTCTAGTCTAGACAATTAAGTCATTTCGACACACCTTCCACTGAAGATATTTCCGGGACAACGTGACAGGTGGTGAGCCCGTCACCGTCTTTATGTCCAAGCCAACGATATTATTCGTACATAAGTTGTTGATAAACCCATTGGAACATGCCGAACATGCCGCTTGCGGATCGAACTCGGATCTCTCGACTCGAAATTCCGACCACCCAACCACTCGGCTATCTTGACTAAAGACATTTATTTATGTATAGAAGAGAATACTAATATTTTAAAGTCACGATAGCCGAGTGGTTGGGTGGTCGGAATTTCGAGTCAAGAGACCCGAGTTTTTTTTCAAAAACTTACCTCCGAATATCGTTGGCTTGGACATAAAGACGACGATGGGCTCACCGCCTATCACGTTGTCCCAAAAATATCTTCGGTGTAAGGTTATAACGAAACGACTTTATTGTCTAGACCACTGTCTACCCCTGTATTGGGAACGGCGTGAAGATATTTATATATGTATAAAAGAGAAGACCGATATTTGAAATCATCAAGATTAAATATCAGCGGTAAACGTGGCTCGGTGCCGTAGCTACTACACGCGCACGGCGTCGGGCGCGCCGTGGCGGTCGCAGGTGCACGTGGCGGGCGCGCGCGCCGGCTGTCTCAGTTGCGCGCTGGAGCTGCCCGGCGGCGGACGCTGCTCCTGGGCTGCGGCCAGCGCCAGCCGCGCCGGCTCCTACCTAGCCGTCACCTGCTCCGCCGCGGACGAGCCCTCCGCCACCTACATTGTCGATCCGTTGGTGAGCGACGTCAGCGTGCGATGGACAATACGTTGGCCCATTGAACCGAAAGTCACGGTAGCCGAGTGTTTGGGTGGTCGGAATTTCGAGTCAGGAGACCCGAGTTCGATCCCCAAGTGGCAGTACGAATGAGTGTTTTCAAAAACTTATGTACGAATTTCGTCGTTGGCTTGGACATAGAGACGGCGACGGGCTCACCACCTGTCACGTTGTATCCCACCTTCCACCGAAGAATATCTTCGGTGGAAGGTGGGTCAAAGGGACTTAATTGTCTCGACTAGACCTCTGTCTACCCCTGTATTGGGAATTGCGTGAAGATGTTTATATTTATTTTTTACATTGAACCGACCGGGAATCGAATCCGGGACCGCGAGATGGCGACAAGTTGAAAAACGGGGTTTACGCCACTCGTCCACTGAGGTCGTCAATATGCAAATAATACGTCAGCACGCGTACGGACGCATAGTGAGTGAGTCCCGGTCGGGTCGATGTAGAAAAACCACTTTTTCTACATGCTCGCGGGTCTGGAAGTTTGAGGTGCATTCGTTGTTTCCGATTCCCATACCTCAAGTGCTTTGGCTTTGGGGTCGGAGCAATGTATGTGATGTTGTCACTATTTATATATGTATTATTTTTTTATTTATATTCAACGGTAAGTTGAATGCGGAATGGGCTGTTCAACTGCTTTTAAACAACGTAGATGTAAAACATGTGTATCTATTTGATCTATATGTAGTATATCTATATAGACTATGAAGTAATAGAGTGTCAGATAGATATAGAGTGAGAGTTGGTGTGAAAGTGAAATGGAAACATGGAGAGACAGGTCTCTGCCTGGCTGTCAGGCAGAGCTCTGTTTCTCTCACGTATATGTACATTGAGAGAGAAAGTGATAGTGTCTGAGACACAGAACAATGTAGAGGTAACGTGGTAACGCGAGATAACATGGTAACACTGAAATATATATAAATCGATTTCGAAAGTGAACACTTCAATAAATCGAGAAACCTTTTTTTCTTCGGTACTTAATTTCATATTCGATATATTCATATCATACAGTTGTTTTGTTTTTATATTTAATAGTTTTCATATTTGTTAAAGTTTAGAAAAGGTTATATTCTGTCAAACTTTTAAATTACAACCATTTACATAGGTAATTAAGTTTGATTTTAAAATTGAAAATATTTAACAGAATCGACGGGTCCTGCTTACTTGGGAGGATAATGCAATAGTACGCGAACGTTTGCAAGACAAAATTCGTCCTAAGAGCATGATATTCACAGTCCCCCTACAAAATGGCCATCAAGCTCCAGTTCGGCTTTGGTTGCCCCCTGGCTTAGACGTCAACGACACCAATACTAAATACCCCATGGTCTTCTATGTATATTCAGGACCGAACACTAATACAGTGTTTGAATCGTTCACTGTAGGCAAGTACTACGTTATAATATTGTAAAAATCTTTAACGTGGTGCAAAAACAAGCTCACGCAATTCCCAATACAGGGGTAGACAGAGGTCTAGTCTAGACAATTAAATCCCTTTGTCCCACCTTCCACCGCAGATATTTCGGGACAACGCGACAGGTGGTGAGCCCGTCGCCGTCTTTATGTCCAAGCCAACGATATAATTCGTACATAAGTTTTTGAAAAACCCATGATGAACAGTATACGCCACATTCTGGTTTGAAAGGTCTCTTAATTTTATTGGAAAGGATTTAAGTAATGAAAAATAACGTTACTAGTATTTATAGAATTAATTATATTAGCCATAAATCTGCGATTTGAAATTCCAATAATTACAAAGTTGGATGAATTATGATGTCATATTACATATTACATAATTTCCTCTTCACCAGGTTACCACACATATTTGACAACGAGCCGCAACACAATATATATGTTGGCGGACGGACGAGGCGCAGGTCTTAACGGTCAAGACATATTGTTCGCTCTTAACAATGCTTTGGGTACTGTTGAAGTGGAAGATCACTTTGTTATATTAAGGTAACGGTTATATAAAGTTTTTGATAACTTCATAGAAGTTGTCTGTACTGTATTTCGGGTACTATTATACATATAACATAATAGATTTTACACACATATTTTACACACATACATCATGTACAATTTAAAAAAAAAAAAAAACTAAAAAGTTTTCATATTTATTTTATAATTACGTAATTAGGCAACACCAGGAAACATAACTAGATAGTGTTTCTCAATCACTATCACTTGATTGACCCCCACAAGATGGAGCGACGAGCTGCATAGAGTTACGGGGTAGTCGATGGATGTAGATGACACAGGACCACTCTATGAGGCAATCTTTGGGGGAGACCTATGTTCAGCTATGGACTTCTGATAAGCTGATGATGATGATAAATAATAAATAAATATCTTCACGCAATTCCCAGTGCAGGGGTAGACAGAGGTCTAGTCTAGACAATTAAGTCCCTTCGACCCACCTTCCACCGAAGATATTTTCGGGACAACGTGTCAGGTTGTGAGCCCGTCGCTGCCTTTATGTCCAAGCCAACGATGTTATTCGTACATAAGTTTTTGAAAAACCCGTTGGTACGAGCCTGCCACCTGGGGTTCGAACTCGAGTCTCTTGACTCGAAATTCCGACTACCCAACCACTCGGCAATCGTGACTTGCTGATGATGATGATGATCCAATATTCACCAGGCCCATGATGTGTAGCAGCGTCTATGATACGAAATATCTAATTATGCGATCGCTAATACTCTTGTCGATTATGGTAGAAACACCTTTTGCGAAATATCCTGATATTCTTTAAACAGTGGTAGAGCCACCAATCAGCTTTTGTTGTTGTATGAATGGGCCGGCTCGACCGGGGAAGTAACACGACCTCACAGAATACCGGCGTGAAGTAGAAGTCTAACAAACTTCTGCGTTTCGTTTGGTGAGTGCAGGTAACCGGAGCCCCCCCCCCCCAACTCTGGGGGGGAGGAGCACTCTGAGGCCGGCAACGCATCTGCTATGCCCCTGGTATTTTATAAAACCTTTATTTTAAAAGTTTTCTCATAGTCGCATCTTATGATTCACAGGGGTATGGCATTGCATTTGGTGATACCATACTTACGCACTCATTGCATAACACTTTCGACCGATATAAATAAATAAATAAATATCTTCACGCAATTCCGACTGCCCAACCACTCGGCTATCGTGACATTTTTTCTTTTGCTTTTTGCGACCGAAATAGACTATTTATTGTGGAGCTATTTACACTGAACGTTCTTATAATGTTTAATAAAGGTACTAAGTAATTGATCTCGTAGAAGAAGTGGTTTCAAAGTTACGCAAGTAACAAAAGGGCAACGCACAACTACATACGCAAGTATGATTGCAGGCAAGTGCTCGACCGCTACGGGTTCATTGACCGCCGGCGTGTGGGCATATGGGGCCATAGTTACGGCGGTTACGCGACGCTCCTGACTTTGTTACATGACGAGGAGCATCTTTTCCAGTGCGGCGTGTCCGGCGCACCGGTCACATCTTGGCTTTATTATAGTAAGTTCTGAGTCAGTACAGCGTTTGAATTTGTGACTTTAAAAAATTAACTTATTGACTTAACTTAACTTAGTAACTTAAACTTACTTAAGAGTATTACTCTTTACGTCTATTTTATTATCCTATTAAATGATGCAAAGACAATAGTTTTTTAAAGCATTATCAACATTATTTTTAATCATATCGCTAACTCATCCCTCTCACTCTGATGAAGAACATCCGACAAGTCTAAATTAGTCTGTACCTACGAATGACAAAAATACCTACGAATGAAAAACGAATGTTTATACGCGAGTTCAGCCGTTTTAAAATAAATGTTAATTTTATCTTCAATAACATAGATCAGGGCGCAAATTCGTTTTCGAAGTTCAAAAATCAGATGAGTGCATGCATTTTTTTTGCATTTGATTTTCGAACTTAGCACAGTCTAAATTTAACATATTATCACTATTTAACTTCATGGTTAAGCAAAATTGAACTTTCCAATCCTAAAAATATTAAAAAATGTACTTCAATATTTTATTTATTACTCTTACAGACTTACACCGATATTTACAGCCTGCTATTATCATATAATGAATCTTCTTTACAACCTATCAAGAGTCCACTGCTGAACACAGGCTTCCCCCAAAGCTTTCTACAAAGAACGGTCTCCAGCCACCTGCAGCCATCGACTTCGGGCAACATTCTGTAAGTCGTCACTCCATCTCGGGGGGGGTCGTCCTACACTGCGTATACATGAGATTGCCACTCGAGAACCTTTTTTCCCCAATGGTTATCAGTTCGTCGAGCTATGTAGCTAGCCCATTGCCACTTTAGCACGCAGAGCCTTATGTTTTTATGTCTATGAAAAACTTAATCATCAATTTAACACGTTAATTTATTTGTCGTTGAAAGTTTTTCATACATAGAACATTTATATTCATAGATACGATGTACACTGAACGTTACATGGGGCTACCTACCGCGGAGGACAACCTCGCCGGATACCAAGCAGGCGATGTAACTCTACTGGCGGAGAAACTTCGGGGGCATGATTTCTACATCATGCACGGCAATGCCGATGACAACGTACACTACCAGAACGCTGCCAAGCTCATGCGAGCGTTGCAGGAGCTCGATATACCCTTCCAGCAAATGGTCAGTTTTTCTTACATTTCTTTACAGAGAGGAAAGGCTTCTAAATATATATCTTCACGCAATTCCCAATACAGGGGTAGACAGAGGTCTAGTCTACTAAGTCCCTTTGACCCACCTCCCACCGAAGATATTTTCGGGACAACGTAACAGGTGGTGAGCCCGCCGTCGTCATAAAGACGTTATGTCCACGCCAACGATATGATTCGTACATAAGTTACTGAAAAACCCTTTGGTACGAGCTTGCCACCTGGGGATCGAACTCGGGTTTCTTGACTCGAAATTCCGACTACCCAGCCACTCGGCTATCGTGATTAGAGAGGCTACAGAGAGGAAAGACGCATAAATGTAAGTCTTAAGTTATTCACCGCATAAACGCTGTCCCGATCGAAGTCAAAACCCACATCCCTCAAGTTTTAAGGCAGGGCAGTATAACCTTCACGCCTTTTAGTATATACTACCTAATCAGTTTAACAGTATAATAAAAAAGTACAAGTTAAAAAAATTACAACAAATAGGGTAAATTTAAAGGTTATGGAAAAGAAAAAATTGTCGCGGTCTTTATGTTCAAGCCAACGATGTAATTCGTACATAAGTTTTTGAAAAACTCATTGGTACTGCCACCGGGGGATCGAACTCGGGTCTCTTGACTCGAAATTCCGACCTCCCAACCACTCGGCTATCGTGACTTAAATATTTCGTATTTATTTATTTCACGATAGCCGAGTTGTTGGGTGGTCGGAATTTCGAGTCGAGAGACCCGAGTTCGATCCCCAGGTGGCAGTACCAATGAGTTTTTCAAAAAAAAACTTATGTACGAATTTCATCGTTGGCTTAGACATAAAGGCGGCGACGGGCTCACCACCTGTCACGTTGTCCCGAAAATATCTTCGGTGGAAGGTGGGTCAAAGGGACTTAATTGTCTAGACTTGACCTCTGTCTACCCCTGTATTGGGAATTGCGTGAAGATATTTATTTTTTTATTTTATTTATTTATTTACAATGGTATTTATTTATCTATGTAATCGTATTTATTTATTTATTATTAATATAAAATGAAACTTATATAGATTATCTATGGTCTTTTTAGAGTTTTAGCAGCTGGGCTTGTGTTTTTAAAATATTAGTGGGAAATATTGAGATAGAGCAACGTTATATTACACGAAGATAACGTCTAGTCACATCTTCACACGCTACGAGGTATTTGTTCTAGCCTCTCAAGTTTGCTCTTAAATTGCCACTCGATTTGAACTCGACTCGCCCCTTGACACTACAGAAACTATTGTTTGTACGGCGATGTAGCCAATATTCTATGACCAAAAAAAAAAAATAAACGGTAAAATAAACCTTATTTTAATGTTTCTACTAATTTTATACTACTTGCCCTGAACTTCTTGAGCTAGAAACTTCTAGAAAGGTAATAATTTTTCACGTGATTGAGTCCAACATCGGTTATTAATGCAAAGACGCGTTTCGTTCCACGAGATCGATGGTTCTCACACTAATTTTTGACTTCTTTTTCTATCCTCGTTCCCTTTTCGACCTCCAGGCCTTTTCCAAATTTCTCTTCTTAAAGATCGGCTACACCTATGATTTTCTGGTGCTGCGCATCTGCGAAGCCAGCCGTCATCAATATTTTTATAACATTTCACCTTATTTGTTCCTCGTATTTGTAACAAATCCATAATTTCTCAGACATATAGCCTTCTTGTGTATTTTCCGTTATTTTAATATCTATTTAAATTTCAATCACTGATTTAATGGTACTGACATCAGAATTCAAATTTAAATAATTGGTTGCCTTTGAAACAAATTGAGCGCTTAACCTTTGATCTTACACGTGCTATGGGCTCAAGGAAAATGTAAGAAATATTAAAATTCATTGTCACAACCCTAAAATTTTTTATTTATTTATTAATATATTCAATATTTATTCATAGCGACGGTAGCCGAGTGATTGGGCGATCGGAATCGGAATCGGTCATAGAGACCCAAATTCGATTCAGATCCGAGATAATGTAGTGTTTTTCCGCATTGACCCGTTCGAGAAAAGAATCGGAGACTTGAGAGCTTAGAGAGAACAAGTCGTCATACGGCAAAACAATTAATCTCCGTTAGTAAACTAAGGAACAGCAATTAGTACATCAATTAATTTGATAGCCGTAATAGATAAAGCCACAATAGCCGAATGGTTGGGTGGTCGGAATTACAGGTGGCAGGCTCGTATCATTGGGTATTTCAAAAAACTTATAAACGAATTATATCGTTGGCTTGGACATAAAGACGGCGACGGGCTCACCACCTGTCACGTTGTTTCGAAAATATCTTCGGGGGAAGATGGATCGAAGGGACTTAATTGTCTAGACTAGACTTATTGGGAATTGTATTGGGAATTGCGTGAAGATATTTATATTTTATTTATGTAATTAATTTGATTCTTCTCTACAGTCTTACCCAGACGAGGCACACAGCTTGACCGGAGTGAACATGCACAGATATGGAACGATGAATCGTTATTGGGAAAAGTGTATACGAATGCCGCAAGAATAATCCTAATGTAGCTTTCTGCTTAGAAGATTCCAAGTTGATTGGTTTAAATTATGCTGTTACTAATACTTATAGTATGGCCCATAACTATCTATGTATTATATTTGTCTAAGAACATGATAGTTTCACTTACATAATTTGTAACCCAGTTAAAATGGTCAATTACTCATAAAAAAGGTATTATTAAAACATGTCTATCGCACCCTGTCTACACGGTATATTAATTTTCAAACAGGTTAAACTCGTACCTATTTATGTAATTAGCGTAATTGATAGTTTTTAAATAAAATGTTTCCCACACAACCTTGTTTCATTTATGATACACGCATATTAATTCGACACACGCTTTAGTATTACTTTGTTATGATATTGTATAAAAATAAGGACTTATCTATTACATATTATTTACACGTACATGGCAAATGCTTAGGCCAAATATTCATGTGGTATAGATTTTTTTTTAATTTTTAAAAATATTCACCGAACCCGAAAAATATAAGTTTCGTTTAATTACCAAAACAAATGAGTATTTTTGACAATACTTTGACCAATATTACTTTTAAAACCTTTTTTTTATAACCACGATATATCAAGTAAAAAGTAACAAAAAATCGAAAATCGTGAAGCAAAATTGTGCCAATAAAAAATTGCCAATTAACTCAGGCGTTACTTTGCGGAAATTCATTGTAAAGTTATTATTGATAATTACCTCGCATCATTTCGCATGCAAATATAAAAAAGCTATATGTTACCTGGTCCTAAGAGAAGAAATGCACCACCCTTCCTCCCACAGGTGTGGGAGGGAGGGTGGTGCAGTGTGGAGTTTTGTGTAATTATTAATAACAACTTTAAAAAATCATCATCTGTTTGTGTGTCATCTGTCTATCCATTAAAAAAATCGTGTAAATAATAATAAATATTTATTTGCGAAAAAATATATTTAAAGTCAGTCAAAGTCAGTGGTTATCTCCGTGATTAAGTAACAAACATCCAAGCATCTAAATACACTTTCACATTCTTAGTAGGATATTTTGTTAATGCATAGCGTTATTATCGTTTTATTTGATATTATGGTAATACGTTGTAAAATCACAGTCACGTGAAGCAGTTCTTTCGACACCGGATCTATTGTGTGGGAGGCAAACTTTCGTATCCTTGAATAAAGGAACTTGATACAATGCTACAATCGTTGTCTATATTATATTTTGTCTATTTATTATTATAATATTACATGCCTTTATTACTTTATAAAAATGTTTTTATTACGTAATTTTATTGATTTTAGGGCATATTTATGCTGAACTTTTATGTGATTAAATTAAAGAGAAAAAATGTTTTTAATTCAACTGGAGGTAAGAGCGTTGCCACGCATCGGCAGAGGTTCCGAGTTCGTATCCCGCCAGTGTCAGCTGAAATTTTAAAAACACTTTTTCTCTTCAATTTAATCACTTAAAAAAATTGTCACGATAGTCGAGTGGTTGGGTGAACGGAATTCGAGTCAAGAGACTCGAATTCCGCTCCCCTAGGTGGTAGGCTAGTCACAATGAGTTTATTCAAAATACAACAGATACGACATGAAAAGGCGGCGATAGGTTCACCACCTGTAACGTTGACCCAAAAAACAGTCTACCCTAGTATTGGGAATTGCGTGAAAAAACTTCTTTGATATTCATTACTTTCATCCAAGATATCCGAAAACGCTTGCTTGCCCCATGGTCTACAAAAAATTTTCTCGACCTATATTTTCTTGTATATTTCTTGATGCATATTTTCTTCACCATTCGGTCTTGACTCATTCGTACACAAATTATTGAAGCACAAATTGTTGATGCACGCCTATCCTTTGATATTTTACCCTTCTGTTATAATTAATCATATTTTAGTTTATGTTTTTGAAACAAGAATAAAAAAAGATGTTAAAACTTAAAGTGGCAAATGAATATTATGTGTCTTGTATTTACGTGAACACTACATATCTAAAATAAAATGATTTTCGGATTTTATCGCATGTCCTATTTAGTTTGTTACAAATTATTTTTGCTAGAAAGCATTTGAAACGTCGGGAAGTAAAATCGTTTACAAAATATCTAAATAAAACACGCGACAAAATCCGAAAATAGTTTTCTTTTAGTTTCATTTTGTAATAATAATTTGTGGTAATTAATATGACGACCTCTGTGTGCAAATCGGGTGACGCCTATTTCCTGCAATCTAGTTATTATTACTTATTTTATTTTATTTATGTGGTACCATGCTAAATTACAAAAATCCAGTAACAGGTTCTAACTAATGGATATAATTTTGATGGTGTAGAAGTAATAATTTTCAGACTAATACGAGTGGTAAAGTGCTCATAACGTGTAATATTATTCTTATATAAATAAATATTATAAATATAATAATTTTATAATTGCAGAACATAACAATTTTAAAGCCATAAATCACGATAGCCGTGTGGATGGGTGGTCGGAATTACGAGTCAACAGACCCGAGTTCGATCCGAACGTAACAAGCTCGTACCAATGGGTTTTTCAAAAACTTATTTACGAATTATATCGTTGGCTTGTACATAAAGACGGCGGCCGGCTCACCACCTGTCACGTTGTCCCGAAAATATCTTCGGTGGAAGGTGGGTCAAAGGGACTTAATATAGACTAGACATCTGTCTACCCCTGTATTGGTAATTGTGTGAAGATATTTATATTTATTTATTTACAACAATTTTTGATTGCTTAAACTTTTTTCTCCAGGGGGAAAGAACATGTGATATCTGGATCGTACCTAGTAAAACACAATGATGTTTTGGTTGTCTTTCCATTTTTCTTAGGGTCAGAAGCGCCTCTCCCCCCTCCCCCCTCGAACGAATATACACATTTATATCATACATCTGGCATAAGCTTTGCGCCAAATTTTGATTTGATAAATATTTATTTACGAACTCCGTGGACGACGTGGCATATGCGCCCGCTTTCGTGATGTTGCCAGCGATTCCTGGTGCCCTACTACGAACGTCGGGTCAATGTAGAAAACAATTTTTCGTTTGCGGTACCTTAGTTGTTTGTGATTTCATAATACATACACATACATAGCTGCTTATTTTGGGATCGGAGCAATGTTTGTGATGTTGTTTACTATCTATGTATGTAACTATATTTGCACGAAGTACGAGTCTTATGTCAATGGCTCACGAACATTTTTCATTTGACAATTTTAGGAATATTTAGAAATATAACTATTACGATGCAATATTTATTTTGAATTAGAAAGCATGTAAGTCATGTGGGACTTTTTGTTATTAAAGAATAATTATGAAAAATTTTAATTTCTCGTAATTATTCAGTAATTTCAGTTACTTTGTACTACGCTATAATAAGTTCTCTAAATGTTAATTATAATTAGTAGACTTCAGCAGCAAAAGCTTGAGAAGGGTAAAAGTTAAAACCACTTAAGCCACTTAAAAACTTTATTGAGGAAGGAAATGCCAAAAGTAGTGTCCTTTTCGAGTAGTAGCCTACGAAGTTTTTATTGGTGTACAAAAAAAAATATGCACTTTTTTTTCGGAATTTAGTAAAACGTTGACTATAATAACTGGCTCTATTTTTTTTTATCTCTTGTGTGTTTTTATATTAGTTGGTCGAGAACTGGCGCCCGACAAAAGTGAAAGGGAGATTATATATGAATGAATGGTGTCGATTACCCAATACCGTTTTACTTTATACCAATGTTGTTATTCCTTTTTTGTTTCACAGAAAGTAAAACATTATCATAAAACACTTGAAAAATGTATTATTATAATCGTGTGGGCTGGACGATTGAAAATAACGAAACGCTCATATTACTTGACATGGTGTCGCTTTTTTGGTTAAAAATGTAATATCTTAAAACACCAGTGTTTTAGTAAATAAAAAAAGAGATTATTAGTTAGAGTTTTTTAAACAACGTATATAAAAAACTTTGGATAAAAAAATATTTATCGTCGAGGATACTTCGTAGCATATAAAACGAATTAATTAGGTATAAGATCACTGACACCATTCATTAACTGATTAAGCTCTGTTTAGATCAAATCACTTTTATAGATTTCGTAATTTTTTCCCCACTCCAGGAAATCGTTACATCTCGCGGCCAAAAATCAAGTTCATAAATAGTTTAAGTAATGAATTTTTATAGTCGAGACGTTTATAATACAAAATCCCTGGCGGAATTCTTATTTCATAAGATTCGTGACATATTTCTTAATATTGGGATAGTTAGAGGACTAGACAATTTAGTATTTTCGACTCAAGTACACTGGGGTTTATTTGGGACACCATGACCGTTGGTGAGCCTATTGCTACGTAATTAATGTAATTAGTTAAGTGAACAGGAATTTTAAAATAATTTTTGTGTCAAATAATTAAATAAATACCAAGTGATTTAAGGATAGGAATATCACCACTCACTTTCTTGCGATGAGTGTCATAACAGGCGACGAAAGATAGTCTTGAAAATGGCAACAGACAGATGACTGAATAATTCTCTAATGCATTTTGCAAAGCTGAGAAAAAATATAAAGCAGGCTTAATGCTAAAAGCATTCTCTTTCAGTCAACCAGTAAGGTGGTGGGAAAACAAAACAATTCTGATATAAATTTCAAACAATTATAAACGTCCGTAGAATAATGTGGGCAGCTGCTTTTTATTTATTTATAGCTAGCTGCCCTTTTTTTATTAATTAATTTATTTATTTATTTGTGGGAAAGAAACAGCTTTTTATACACAATAAGAACTTAAAATGAGGTTAATACTTAAGCCAAGACAGTTTCCACTACAGAATCGAACATAGCATTGCGTAAACAGACAGTAACGATATACCTAGTCAGGTCATAAATTCTGTCACATATTTAACCTAAAATAATTAAAACATGTTTATTCTTTAGGTAACTTTTTATATACCAAAATGAACTTAACAAAACATAGATTCTTATGACACTAATGTTTATTCAAAATGACCCCGTGATTTTGAATACAGGCCTTCAATCTGTGCGGCCAGTCGTCTATCACAGCACGAACGAGGTCCATGTCAATATCGGCGGCTACCTTAGTCAAGGATGTCTTGAGTGACTCCAAATTGGGATGAGGCTTTGAGCACGCCTTTTCCGCCAAGTGTTGCCATATTTTGTAATCTAACGGATTCAAATCTGGACTGGAGGAGGGCCAGTCTTCGTGCCCGATGAAGTCGATTTCACGCGCCGCCAGCCAGTCTTGTGGGCTCTTCGCCCTATGAGTTAGCGCCGAATCTTGTTGGAATACCCAGTGCCTGTTATTGAACATGGTATGAGAAGCAGGTTCCACAAGGTTCGTCAGGACTTATTTTGATACACAACTGCATTCGTTTTTAGACCTTTCTCGCAAAAATGTACCTCTGTTAAGCCCCAATAAGAAACTCCCAACCATACCATGAGCGAGGATGGAAAATGACCTCGTTGGACACGCAGAATACGGTTGCTCGTTTCTTCACTACTGTGTCCGTACACCTTATCATTTTGTTTGTTGTATTTCTCTTCTACGGTAAAAACAATTTTCTTCCGTAAAATAAATATATAAATATCTTCACGCAATTCCCAATACAGGGGTAGACAGAGGTCAAGTCTAGACAATTAAGTCCCTTTGACCCACCTTCCACCGAAGATATTTTCGGGACAACGTGACAGGTGGTGAGCCTGTCGCCGCCTTTATGTCCAAGCCAACGATGAAATTCGTACATAAGTTTTTGAAAAACTCATTGGTACTGCCACCTGGGGATCGAACTCGGGTCTCTCGACTCGAAATTCCGACCACCCAACAACTCGGCTATCGTGACTTTTTCGTGAATTTTCTTCCGAAAAAAGAATTTCCCGATATTTTTTTCCCGCGTACCGCTTAAACAAAGCGCGGCATCTCTTCAGTCTCAGGTGCATTAGACGAGCATTCAAACAATGTCCTGTTTTTCTTCGATATACCCGAAGCCCTAAGTCTTCATTTAACACCCTTTTCACCGTGGTTCTGCCTAACCCAATCTGAATGGCCAACAGTTTCTGCTTACGTTTGGGATTTCTTTGTCCTAACAGACCGAGGGCGACCACTTCTTTACCTGTCATGTACACTAGAGTCTTCATTGTATCGTTTGATGGTACGATAAACGAATCTTTTGGTTATATTCAAATTTTTCAGTATGTCAAAAACTTGAATTGGCGCGTAACCGCAACGATGCAACGCAATAACTTCAACACGGTCTTCTTTAAGCGTCCACTCCATATTTAAAAATGAGTAAAATTCTAAAAAGTATGTAGTTTTATTTTCATGAAGAATTCGAAATTCGAATTCAATAAACTTTTTTGTGGCCAGCATTCTAAAAGAAAAGTTTTTACTGTGTGACAATACTTATGACCTGACTGTGTATAATCAGCACTATTAAAATATTAATTAACGATCCCACGTAAATCTTTGTTCAGGTACAAACAACTTATCTTGTCTATTAACAAAAGTTAATTAGCTGATTTTCTATGGAGCCTGCGAAGTTGCGAAAAGAAAGAGAACCGGAAATTATGACCATCATCATCATCCTGTTAAATCCACCGCAGAATAAAGTCCTCTGCCGCACTGAAGGGTTTCAAATAATTGCCACGCATGGCAATCGGAATGGTCCATGGGCGGTCTACTAAATTTTTCTCTGGTATTTTTTTTGAGAAAATTAATTTGCTGTTGTTGGTAGCTTACTGCATTTTTGTGTTTTTTTCTTCCACGCTCCTAAGCCGCCGCCGCAAGTCGCCACTTACGACACTCACGGG
The DNA here is from genome assembly GCA_029286605.1 of Sericinus montela. Lineage (NCBI taxonomy): Eukaryota > Metazoa > Arthropoda > Insecta > Lepidoptera > Papilionidae > Sericinus > Sericinus montela. The sequence goes on along the minus strand of JAGSMR010000012.1, from coordinate 14,454,720 downwards.
AAGAAAGGCCCAAAACAGGGAATATGTCTATGCTATTTTCACAATTATCAGTATCATTAATATTAATTCTAACAAGCAGATATTTTTAATATTGTCACATAACTGTTATAGAACTATGTTACAGATAAAACCCCTATAATTTACAGATAACAAAATTACTATAATATGTTCATGAAATTTACAGCGTAATAACTTATATTACTCTTATGCAAAAAATATAGTTTTTAAATTATAATGTAAATGTAATAAGTAATATGTTGACTATGGTTTGGCTAATTTAATTCCACATTCTAATGATTCCATAAATAAACAGAAAAGATTTATTTATCTATAGCTTTTCAAACAAAATAAAAATGGTTCTTGTTTATATAACGATCGCTTATATTTGAAGGAGTGCGACATTATCAAATGTAATAGATTCGAGACATTCCAACTAATAAACACTAAGCACCCACACCAGTAGCTAATGCATCTAAAGTTTTAAAATAAAACAACTGCGTTTATAACAACGGATTTCAAAATTTTATACTCGATTTCACGTTCTTGTGAGACAGTTAAAATGATCGTGAAGAACATTTGTTAGCTATGAAAAAGTTACATCAAATTATCTTCACGCGAGATCAAGAGATACTAGATCAGTATAAGTTGAGACTCGCTAAGATTCAAAAACATCTTTACAAAGAGACGTCTGAACAGCAATCGCTAGGCCTTATTCTTGATCGTAGACTTGGTCCAATTTATGATCGATTAGTCAACGTGTCTGCTTAGGGTCGAGATTTTATGCAATCGTTGTAGTACAGTTATAATATTTTTTAGTTTTTCTATTCCGCAGGCTCGCTCCGCTCCAATGACAGGTAGCAAAACCCACTTATCGGGACACGGGATAATAAAAATAAATAAATAAATATCTTCACGCAATTCCCAATACAGGGGTAGACAGATCTAGTCTAGACAATTAAGTGCCTACGACCCACCTTCCACCGAAGATATTTTCGGGACAACGAGACAGGTGGTGAACCCGTCGCCGTCTTTATGTAAGTAATTCGTACATAAGTCTTGAAAAACCCATTAGTACGAGCCTGTCAACTGGGGATCGAACTTGGGCCTATTGAGTCGAAATTCCGACCACCCAACCACTTGGCTATCGTGACTTATTACACGGGTTAATAATAATATGTTATCAACGTTAACGAAAACTAATAATCTACAAAATATATTAATCTATAAAAACTCCTAAAAAGCCGTATAATAACTAAAATTACTTTATCCACTTAAACCACGTGTTGCTAAATAAAGCATGTTCATAAAATTATTGGTACTGCACCAACATTTTAATGGGACCAAATGGGAATTATTCCGCATCAAACTAAGAAAGAATCACATAAATTGGATAATAGGTCTCGGCGTAATCGTGTACGAGTAGCTATATAAAAATATACAAATCAAATTGAGAACTTCCTCATTTTTGAAATCGGTTCATTAATTATCTAAATTGTTATAATAAAGGTTATAATTGTTATAATATTTACAATCAAACAGTGACGATCCCGAACAATATCCGACCAAAATAATCAGACAATTAGCAGTAGCAGTAGCAAGACTTTGAAGAAGAAGAAAGTTTTAAAATTTTAACAAAAATACCACCTTAATAGGAGATATTTTCCATTAAACTAAAGCTAATCTCCATCTTTCGAACATTGTCGAAACACATGCCCAGATCATATATCTTTAACCGTAATGGCGCTAGGCGTGATTATTAACGATATATCAGTAATTTGCTTCACAGTACGAATCCGGAATTTTTGTAGTAATTATTGCTTAAAGTCAATTTCAAGGTCTTCAGGCTATCGAATCCGACAAGATTATAAAAATTAGAGTATTTGTAAAGTTCACAGCTCGTTATTATAATTTTATATGTTCAGGAATATATAGAATTGAAACTAGTTACGCAAGAATTTGCTTTTAGAAATTATGATACTTGTACCTGTTCATTTCATATCCAAATAAAAAACATAAATTGTTGGATTATTCTTTGGTGTATGGAATACCAGTATTTGTTATTTTTCCTTTGGACATTTATATTATACAATATTTTTCATTTTAGAAAAATAATTAAATTTGCAATTGATTACTAGGATTACAGGTTCAATGAATTGCTTTTTGTGTATTGGGGAAATACCAAACGTTTACCCGTACATCGTCGCCGGGAGCACGGACGAGTGATAACGTGCTCGTTTCGACGAAAACCCACGATGTTCCGCCATCGCCACATGTTGGAAGAGCCACGGGATTTGCACCGGTTTTACACACATCCGCAAACCTACCTACGCTGGCTGCACAATGCAGCCCCACCTTGAGAGGAAATATATCCTCTCCGTCTCCCTCCTGGCTAAACGCGCGGAACACAGCGGATTCGGAGCGGTGCCTCGCGATACTGACATTCCTCTCCCCTCGTGGCCCCACAACAGCCGCATAAGCGGTGAAACCCCCGCCAGAGTTGCGGAGGATAGGGTGCATGGTGAAATACCAAAATTGTGCTTTTGCCGCGATTCCACCTCGGCTGTGAAAGACACGGAGATTTGTGCGGTGGATGCGATCAACACGCATCCACCTCGGGCCGACCATTACCCCACTAGGTTAAGACGGCCTCCTTTTGATGGCCCCCACCCACCGCCACGACAAGGCAGGAACTCAGTTTTGATTAAGTCACGATAGCCGAGTGGTTGGGTTGTCGGAATTTTGAATCAAGAGACCCGAGTTCGATCCCTAGGTGGCAGATTCGTACTAATGGGTTTTTCTAAAATTTATGTACGAATTATATCGTTGGCTTGGACATAAAGATGACGGGCGACGGGCTCACCACCTGTCACGTTGTCCCAAAAATATCTTCGGTGGAAGGTGTGTCAAAGGGACTTAATTGTCTAGACTAGACCTCTGTCTACCCCTGTATTGGGAATTGCGTGAAGATATTTATCTAAATTTATTTATTTTATTTATCATATACTAATTGAGGTAATTTATCAAATGATTCGCCCATTCTCAAGTGATGCGCTTGCCAACGATAAACAGTTCATTTTTATGTATGGATTGAATTTCATAAGTTAAAAAATAGATGTTTTATAGTAAAAATAATCATAAGTTTATATGTGGTGTAGTATCATCACACCTTTTCATTTTCATACCACAACTTTTCTTCCCGTGAGCCAATGATTCAATTACGAGTCGATTATTAAACAGTCACGATATCCGAGTGGTAGGGTGGTCGGAATTTAAAGTCAAGAGACCCGAGTTCGATTCCCAGGTGGCGGGTTTATGTCCCAAAAATATCGTCGGTGGAAGGAGGGTCAAAGGGACTGTCTAGACTTGACCTCTGTCTAACCCTGTACTAGGAATTGCGTGAAGAGTTGATTATTGGAAAAGATGTCGGCTGCTTGACAAGCCGGGTGATGGTGGCAGTTCTGCAGTGAAATTTTACAGGCTATAATGTAAGTATGTCATATATATTTTCATACCTAATATATTTTCAATCAATCGTCTTATGGCCAACACCTTGTAAATGAAGCGTGTATGGCAGACCTAGTAACTAATAACCCTTCCAAGGCCAAACATGGTTGTGGTGTGGTATAATTGATTAGTTGTACTACGTTCTAACAATTTTAGCATAAAGGATTTTATGTATACCTAAAAGATTATTTTTTGGTAGAATCATACAAACGACTTAATAATAGACTTGTCGGCTTAATAATAGAAATAAATAGACTTGTCGATTTATTTTCTTTCTGCCATTGACGTAAGTGATGATAACGAGCCTTGGAAGTTGCAACCATTACTGCCAGATGACGCTCTAATCATTTCGAAATGTGAAGAACTGACTTTTTTAACAACAAATGTACGAAGACCGTCCACGAGCGACACTGTTTATAAATTTTGAGTTTTTTAACATTACGAATTACAATTCAATTAATATTAGTTAATGTAATTATTATGAGTTAAGAGTTTAAGAGTTTTTGGAATATCTTAAAAATAAGCCGAAATTGCACAAGTTAATGATAAGATGATGACGCCTGAAAAAAAGCGAAGCGTCTACACGTGGTACTGATTATAAAAAAATATAGATTCTTGATTGAATAATGTTTTGCAACATTGATCTTAAAAGACAGGTTGTTATCGTTATGATGATAATTTGGTCATGTTCTAAAATAATTAAGCAAACAAGCAACCACCTTTTACTTCCAGTTTCACGTGGAAATAAAAAAAACAACTTTTCCTCTGACGTAAAATTATATACGTTATTAATATTAAAAAATGACAAAATATCATCGTCAAGAGTAACTACTAATAGTTTAAAAACTATGTATTTATATAAGTATATAAATATATACATAAATAACGACCCAAGTAATATTCACAAAGCTTTATTTCCTTAATATTACGTTAAGTATGAAGTAAGTCTAAATAATACTTGCCCTCTGAGAGCTATTTTAGCTATTTTGTTATGTTAAGAATAACAGTTAGTTTTTGATATAGGTTGTGTTATAAGTAGTAAGAAGGTCATAAAGACCGTAAACATGTGAAAACCATATCAAATTTGCTAGAATTAAAACATGAAGATGGGCGATTACGTTATGAAGCTAAGTAAATCTGCCTACCAGACTCGGCATTAATTACCTAAAACCATGCTGTTTTATAGTCAAATAGCATTGATAATAACAAAAAAATTATAACAAAGACAACAGAAAAGCGAAAAAATAATATGCGTAATTATAAAAAATATCGCTTTAAAGAAAGTCATGCTCTTGTAGTTACGAAGTAGATTAATTGCTCATGAGAGGTCATTTTAAATGTCCCACAACCTTTGCGGTATGCAAATACGTCTATTGTAGTAAATTTGGAACTGACTGTAAAAATTTACTATCTGAATACCGAAAACCAGTTTTAATATTACATTTCATTGTGTTCGTAGCGTGTGGCCGGATTACTGCGCGCGCGCATTTTCAGTCTGTTCTGTGGCAGTGAGTGTCCGCGAGGCTGACAGATTGCCTGTGCGCTGGATCGCGGTTCGCACTGATATTACGACGGGTGAGCGGTGTGTGATGCCATCTGATTGAATCATTTAACCCTCATTGAGGAGAGCTTGTCCTCGTACGGTTCGAATAGTTCACGTAATATGGTAAGTGACAATGTAACTCAGTTAATGTCCATATTTCTATTGAATACACACTTTACGTGAGAATATTATGAAACTGATTTTTTACGGTACCGTTTGGTACGTTCACATTAACTTATTATGGAGATAAAACCTTGTTTGATAAATGTTTAGAGTTATAGTTAACGCCCGAGCTCTTAACAGTCACGTTAGAAATTTTTACTCTGAATGTTACAAAAGAATAATGTTATCACCTTTTTGTCAAAATACTAACCTTTGCGCAGTACATCCTGCTGACCAACAAACAAAGTCAAAGCTGAAAAAAAGGAGAATTATTGCTTAATAATAAGCATAATTATTTCACATGACAGGTTTTTAGTGACGAAGCTGATGAAGTAGTTGAAAACAAAATTTGAACGCTTATTTTGCATTAGGTAATGATGAATATATCTAAAATTTATATAGATCAATTTAATTTTAATTATATAGATTTCTTAAAAAACGATTACATAAAAATCTTAAAAAAATAAATAATAATCTTGGTATAATTATAATTATTTTTTTCAATAATTATCAGATTACGATTTAGCGAGCTGCGTAGCGAACTGTAGTAAGATTACGCAGTGCAACCTATATTCTTTTTGTCATTTTGAATAAAAAATGGAGTACCGCGTTAGCACTTTCAACTATGTCAAAATTGTATTAACGAAATGCTGGTACATCAGCTAAAACCTCTAATTTCCTAAGTAATTTAATTTATACTTTTATATAATGTGGAGTTTCTTTAATTTAGTTCAGTTGTAGATACAATCCTTTCATTTGGGGCTGATTTATAAAAACTACCTAAGCTGAAGAATTGTCAATCGACTATATGCTAATAGTAATGCGTGTCAAAGTCTAAATTCTATAATTTAGACTTCGACACGCTATTACATTTTCAGTGGCCGATTCCAAAACACTGCTTCAACACACACTAAATTTCAGTTACTAATAAAAAAATAAAAAAATTTTGTAATGATTATTATCTATGCGATAACTTACAGTAAAAATGCAGCTTGTGAAAGAGGTTTCTTCAAAGAATTTTAAAGAATTGTCTCGTGCAATGAGAGGAGTCTCAATGCACAAGACACTTCTTATTCTCCTTCCGTACTTTTGCCTATGCCTCGTGTTAGATAAATATGTTATGAGGCATTCAATATTAGTGCGGAGGACACCGCATTTAATGTTCCTATATTGGAATGGTTTTCAAGTATCATGTGCTTCACTTAGCCTAGCAAAAAAAGTATTTATTGTATTTATAATTTTATACCTATGTTATACTGGCTTTTACTATAGTCACGACAGCCGAGTTTGGTGATCGGAATTCGAGTCGAAAGACCCGAGTTCGATCCCCGGTGGTAGGCTTGTACCAATGGGTTTTTTTCAAAAACCTATGTACGATCATATCGTTGTCTTAGACGGTGGGTCAAAGGGACTTAATTGTCTAGACTAGACCTCTATCTACCCCTGTATTGGGAATGGCGTGAAGATAGTTTTTTTAATTTGCCAGCTAAGATACTTTTTTATTCGCCCAGGGTTGACTGGCGGAGAAGATCATAATGCAGTAAGTCCGTCCCTTGTCAAGCATATTTTACAAAAAAAGCACATGTACGTAAATAACATAAATAATAGTAATATTAATATTATAATTTCAGGTAATTCCCTAAAACAGTCAAATACTCTGTTCTGTGTCCTAATAGATTATAATTCGTTTTTATATTGATTTTTTTGCTCCGATCTTAAAGTACGAATAAATACACACCGAAAGTACCACAAATATCGTGCAACCCGAGAAAAAACGAAAAAACAATAAAAAAAATATGTTTTAAATTTGGACCCGTATTTAAATTAATGGATAAATATTAGAAAGATAAGAAAATATTTCGTTGAATGTGATGGAAAAAAGATAGGGAAAACCTCTGTTTGTGACTTAAAATTATTTCGACAAAATCGTTGTCTAGGAAATTGGAGGTTTATGTGAGAACCTTTGGTAGGATACATCTTAATATGGACATGAACACGAGTATAATATTGTTAAAATAGTTGAGTTATGTGTTATTTTCATGTTGTGTGTTAAGGATAGATCGGATCAAAGACGCCTTTCTTAGAAAATTAAGCCTTACTGCATACTCGTTACATATTATAGAGAGGAAGGTAAGGACAAGTTGGATTCTGTACTTTCACTTTCGAAAATGAAATACCTCGTTAACTGTTAACAACTGGCATTAGTGCTAGCAAAATTGGGTTGGGAGTCAGCAGGAGTCCTGTACCTTAATTATACCGGTGTTAAACTTTTATATTTTTATCTTCTTTTTATGGCGTTCTTTTTTTCAGGCTCGTACTTTTGTATCGTTGTTGTCGTTGACACTGATGAGCTGCCTCACGGAGTCATCCTTGTACGCACCGATTGTACCAAAAACCTTGAATTTGGAAGAAATAGTCCCTTTACAACCGGATTTCTACCCAGAGAGAGTGCAAATCGATTGGATTTCAGGTAACAATTAAATGTTGTTATTTAAACATTTATCTATCTATTTATGCCTTCAACCATCTCACAGAATTGTAGATGTGTTTTTACTGCCTAAAGTAATATTGTTAGAACTGCAATTATTATACGATGACTAATAATTAGGTTTTTCAAACAAATACACAATATTGTATAGGTATTAGGAAACTATTATTTAAAAAAATGGTAACACCTAACAATGCAAATTCCATTAAAATCGGCACAACAATTTAAATTATATGAACCCAAATGTTATATAAAGTTAGTTTATATCAAAGTAACTTTTGTTAGACCGTCTTGCTACGGATGGTACACTTTGATATAATGAAATATGGAACATGGAACATTCATAATAATACGCAACAGCTGCAGTAATAACTTAAAGAATTCGATTTTGTAATAACAAAATAAGAGAATATCTTGCTAAGCGTTTGCACTCAATGTAACGGTTAGTACCGATAAAGGTTGAGTTTGGTTTAAAATAACCTCCATAAGTGTCATTCCGTTATAATCCTTTTACAAAAGACAGGGAATCGAGTGTAGCATGTGTTATCGGGGACAATACATACTTTTTCTTTTAAATTGCTTTATCATTTGTAATATTTTCCTTATACGGATTATTACGTAATTTAGGATATTTGTTTTGTTGGTGTCACACTCCTCAAGTCATATTGGTCGTTGAGAAAGAATGCGACATAACATTAAGCTGTGTTCAATTACAAGTTTATATCTTGACCCTGTCTTTCCGTGGGTATCAGATAGCTTAATAACAGCCTGGGCGGTGGTTTTAGGCGTCTGGCACTGCGATCGCCAGTTCTCTTTCTAATATTCTTCTTATGACTGGGGCCTTTGTTAACTAGAGAACTTTCATGTATACATGTATATTTGAAGATGGCACGATTGCTTATTTAGTAGTTGGGAAATATAATTATTAATGTGTGTGTTTTCGGTGTTTTATCACCATCCCTTTACCATGACAAAATTTGTTTGCGACTGAATGAAATGGCCACTTCAACGAATCATTGCGTATTAAAAAATGTGAAAACCCAATAGCCGAGTAGCTAGTAACCTTGTCCTTGAATATGGGGATTGCAGGTTCAAATCCCGCTAGGGGCAAACATTTGTGTTATGAACATGAATGCTTGTATTCGAATCATGGATGTTTTAATGTATATTGGTATTTTACCTATTTTCATTTATCTCACAAATTTTTGCCCCTAGTGGAACTTTAACCCATAACCCTTAGCTTTGTAGGCAGGGCTCGTATCAACTAGGCTATCGGGTCATCTTGTTATATTTTAAATCAGCTGATTATTTAAATTTATTCATATTTTGTCTTTTAGACACAGAGTACATTATGAGAGAACATCAGTTGGATTTCAGAAAATACGACGCCGTGACTGATACTTTTGTGACGATTTTGAATGAAACAGATTGGGTAAGTTAAGTCCTTTATATTCTGTACACGATATATAACTTTCCCTAGTTATTTTAAAAGTAACTCACTATAGAATAACTTTAATTTTTGCGAAATAATGAAATTTATATAGCATGTAAGTTATGCTATTAAATTAATGAGATATGAAAAAAATTAAAGCGATAAAAAAATAAACGTTCTTCCTTTATTTGATTTTGCAAAATATCATAAGCTAGTACTCATACTCGAGGAGGTATTTGAACTTGGGTCATGTGTGCCATGGTGTGCAGTATTTGCAAAATGAAATTGTTATTATTAAGGAAACCAGTTAAATTCAGAGTGGTTATGAAGTAAGAATTTACTGCCTCTTTCTTCTCGTGGGTATTGTAAGAGGAGATAAAGTAACAAACATACATATTTGCTACTTATAGCTGCGGGAGAACCACGGTCAGCAGGAGTCTAGATATGTAATGACCAAATGTTGCGATTATGGAAAGTCCTCCCTAACAGGAGACGCCTATTTGCTGTAGTGTATGTTGAAATACCACTATTTTGTTGAAATTTACAATTTTCTTATTTCAATTATTCCTTGGAAAACTTTAAAAGCTTAATAAATATATATTTCCACTTAAAACTTTTTTTCCACCTATGTCTTTATTGTAACTTTAAATAAGCAAAGATTTTTAACATTTAATACAATAAATTAATCACGAGCTGCAGCCAAAAGTTACTTCGTAAGTACAGATTATCTTAGCTTTGTCGCATGAAGTAACACTTTCGAAAGTTCTAATGATTCAAAGACGTGCTGGAGCAAAAGTAGGTCGCAGATTGTAATCCCGCAGTCGTAATATACTTATGAGCTCATTTGAAACAAGTTCTTATGTTTCTTCTCTTAATAATCAGTCGCTTCTAGTATTATGTGTGTAATCTTCTTCTGCTTTCACCGGAGAGCTCACCAAAATGGTTTCCATATTTGAAGTTAGAGTTAAAAAACAACAAAGTGCATTTTTAAATACTTGATATAAAAAAAGAGCTGGCACAGACTTGGCAGAGAAACCTAGGCCTGCTAGAAGAATTATAAAAGTATGAATGTGATCTCTACGTAAAATGTGCGGTGTTTTACTTGGCCGACCAAAATCGAAACAAAGAGATTTGTAACATGGCAGTTTTGAAACATGATCTTGTTATTTAAATGGGTGTCACCTTGAAGGAATGAGAAATAAACAGCCCACAAATTTTTGAATACCATGTGAATTAATTGCGTGAGCCCATGTGGCGATTCGCTTTCCCTGGCTATCCTATCAGCGATGATGCGTAAAATGATGCGTAATATGATTAAAATAAAAAAAATCACTGTGTCCAAAGCAAGATTCTAGATAGGTGTAATATTGGAGATAATTAATTTGTTTTTGAAAAATATAGATAAATACTTATTTATTAAGAATGTTTTATAGTCCCATTTACTTCTTAAAATTCACATCTGTATAATACATTCATCGCGAAAAATATCACCCTCCTAATGCCAACGGTAGAAAAGATGAAAATGTCCTGAAATCTATTAGGATGCGGCTATCAATATTCCATTCATTTTACAATCCTATTAGCGGTGAGATAACAATGCCGATATTAAATTAGCGTGTCGTAATGAAATAACGTTATACTGGTGAGGTACATTACGACGAAAAAGACACCATACAGAAACAAAAAACATGTGTAAATATAAACACTAATAAAAGCTTAAAATAGTATTACCGATATAATACCGATGGAATGCAGAGGGGTCTATTTACACAGCTTAGTTCTATCAACCCATAGAAATTTATAGGTAAACAGACTGCAAATGCCCACAGTTGGGCAAAGGTCTTCTCCCAAATATATAAGAAATTAGAGCGGGGTACTTCCGCCATACTGATATAGTCCCTGTCGGTAAACTTCACACGTGCTCAAAATGATATTTTTTCATTACTTCTTAGACGAACAGGCTTCCTCAAGACGTTTTCCTTCACCGCCGAGTACGTGGTAAATTCAGCAACTTTTAACAATTAATAATACCAGCCTGAGGATGGAAGGTGGAAGGTGGGTCGAAATGATTTAATTGTCTAGATTTCTGTCTACCCCAGTATTGGGAATGGCGTGAAGATATTTTTTTTATTGGAATCTATTGGTTCGAATTTAGGTCAGCCAACTACTCGGCTATCGTGGCTTTTCTATATCTGTATGAAATAACATATTTATACTATACAGGTTAAACTTATTTTTGGTTGATAATAAGGAAGATTACTAGCTATGTTTTTACTACTATCTTAAAGTTTTGAATTTTTGAATTTGAATTGAGGAAGGATTGAAGATTATGCAGTACACAATAACCTCTAAACAAAACAGAGTGACTATCGGTCATCTTGAAATGCAATAAGATGACATGACATCAAAAAATTGTATAGTATTAATATTTATAATAATAAAATAATTGTATATATTAGTATTTTGATATATTTTGTATGAATTTTTGACATATTAAGCAATTTTTCAATCTTCGGTTAATGAGTCAATGTTCCCTTCCGTTATGCAGCCGATCGTTACGTTGTAATTAAAATGTATTTAAAACTCATTTTTCTTCGGCGTGACCGTTACTTAAACTAAAAACATATTTTGATTTGGTGTCCTTGTCGTATTTAAGTTAAATTGTGTGCGTTAATCTTAGAAAGAACTTATAGCAGTAAGAAGTACCATTAATTGCCACGGCACCGACCACACTAGATCACTAAATCTGTTCTCGCGTTACCTCCTAGTAATCTAAGTTCGGCCAAGATTAAGAATAACATCGCAAGGAAAGCTGGATGTTGCAGAAACTGCAACTATAAAATAATATCTATTTTGAAGTCTTCCAAAACAAGCATAGTGAAGGATTTTATACTCTGTTCTATTTCTTTTCAAAGTGTATCTGAAAGAAAGCGTTTATCCAACAATGGATATTTGTGAGGTAATGAGCATATCATTACCTCCTGAACTATGAGTTAACCTTTAAACTCAGATAAATGTCCATTTTAGAATGTATTTCATTTAAATTTCAGTATTTAAAATCAGCGTTTGATTTGAAATAAAAGAACATTTTATATAAAAGATATTTCGGGCGTTATTTTATTTAATCGTAATAACCTACGAACATTCTGCAGAGCATAAAGCCCAGCCATGAGAATTGGTCGTAATAGCCATACTTACTAGCTTACTAAGTATGGCTATACTACCAAGCTGCTTAGCTTGGTGACCGTATCGGTAAAGATACAGGTAGACTGGCACGAAGGAGCAGCTGTCCGTATAGTATTTGTTAAATGTTTCCTGTTTAATTTCCGATTAATCATATTCGAGTTGGGTTTTCCGCCATCAGACTTGGCAAAGACAATGCCAAAAAAAGTTAATTCTTCATCTATACATATAAATAAAATTAGAGTGTCTGTTTGTAATATTTAAATAACCGTTTTTTTCTACATGCGTATGAATATATACACCAAAATATTTTTTTTACAATTTTTATCCGTCTGTCTGCCTGTTCCTGCTAATCTCTGAAACGGCTGCACCGAGTTTAACAGGACTTTCACTGACAGATAGCTAATGTTATAAGGAGTAACATAGGCTGCTTTTAGTTTAGAAACATAATTAGGATTCCGCGTTAAGTGTTAAACCGCGGGCATAGACGCGGGTGGCAGCTAGTTATAGCTATAATATTATAGCTTTTGTGATACTCTGCATGCGCTCTGCTCGATAAGTCTCTATAAAAAAACCTTTCCAAAACGCCCACAGCTATTCAGTTGAGTTCAAATTGAATGTCCTTTGTTCGCAGTACAATTTGCACCATTATGCAGTTTCATCGTATTCTAATGATCTGGAATATTTTTTACTGTCCGCTAATTTAACGAAGGTATGTAAACTTTTTATTATTTTTATTCAAGGACTCTGAATTTTCTTTACAGCCCATCAAACGCTCACGGATGAAGATAGGCCTCCCTACAGATTTAAAGATGCCCTAAAGATCGAACTTCAGTATAAGAGTTAAACGGCTATGTTTGGATACTGTACGATTCTGATATTATCTTGATTGTACACATATTAAAAATAGTTAATTGACTCAGGCGTTATTTTGCGGAAATTCATTGTAAAGTTGTTATTGAAAAAATTACCTCGCAACCCTCCGCATGCAAATATAAAAAGGTATATGTTACCTGGTCCGAAGAGAAGAAGAGCACCACCCTCCCTCCCACAGATGTATGGACTAATTCCACTGTATGCACCACCACCACCACTACAACCAAACCAGGTAACATATACCACCACCGAAAACGCGACACGTGTTTCGCCTCGCTTGATAATGCCTTGTTTTGAGGCGAAACACGAGTCGCGTTTTCGGTGGTGGTATATGTTACCTGGCGTGGAATTAGTGCATGCATCTGTGGGAGGGAGGGCGGTGCTCTTCTTCTCTTCGGACCAGGTAACATATACCTTTTTATATTTGCATGCGGAGGGTTGCGAAGTAATTTTTCCAATAACAACATATAAAAAACTAAATAAGTGATTTTCCCCTTTTTTGATAGTTTCGCAAATTTTTTTACGAGTTATAAATAGTAAAGAAGATTTTGGTGCAAAAAATTACCTTGTTAAATTTTTTTTTATAGAAAAGGGAGGCAAACGAGCAGGTGGCTCACGTGATGGTAAGTGATTACCGCCGCCCATGAACACCCGCAATACCAGAGGCATTTTCCCTAGGGAATTGTTGCAGCCACCACCCGACCTCGTTGAGGGGGAGGACGGGGAAGAGTGAAAGACCCGACGCATGGCGTAAAATACGCAACACACCGACATATATACCGCAGAAAGCGGTACCCAGGACCGGGGGAGCAGCAGCCCCCTGAGAAGACGCCCGGGCAATGAGGCTTGCCTCGAGGCCCGATACCTGCGAAAGCAGAAGAAATCCGCTCACGCTCACCAGAGGCATAGCAGATGCGTTGCCACCCTTAGAGTGCCCCCCCCCCCCCCAGATTTGGGCGAGGGGATGTGTAGGCCTCCGGTTACATGCACTCACCAGACGAAACGCAGAAGTTTGTTAGATTTCTACTTCACGCCGGTATTCTGTGAGGTCGTGGTACTTCCCCGGTCGAGCTGATGCGTCGCTCTACTGTTAAATATACTAACCACTGTTATATCGCAAATTTCGTTTGTCTGAAACATTAAGAAACGACATGAAATGTTGGCTTTATAGTGGGTTGATCACGGGGTTGATCGCATTTTCTTATTAAATCCTGATGAGTTATATATCTATGATATGATATATTTTGAAAAATTTATTGTGTATGTTGCATTTTTTCTGAATATATATTATTAATTGTGCAATGTATGCACACCCAATCATACACGTAACTACGAAGTAACAAATAATATCTTAATTACCTGATAACCTTAAATAAGCAGATAACTTATGATGGCATTATTTACATACTCAAATAAAAAGTTGTATTATACAATAAACAATAATTATTAGTATGTTAAAATATTCATTAATGCTAAAAAATATATAAATAAGTTATCGATAGATGAAGGCGACTAAGGAAAATCTAAATCACAACTATGAGTTCAACTATGCAGTTAATATTAGACTATAATAGACTAACGAGAAAAATATTTTCTTACATAAATTAATTTCTAACCTTATTGCGCATGTTACTGCAAAGTGCCGTACACATAATGAGGCTTAAGTGTAAGATGTTAATCACACATATAATATGGATGGAGGCTAATTTTATTGTCTTAGAATCCATTACATTTTATAACTATTAGTAATATGCTTTTTTATTGCTGATATAATTTTCCGTAAGCATTTTTAAGAAATAAATCATAAATATTAACTTCTGGAATACGATCTATCGTGTTAATTTGTTTCGTTCCTTATGCGTTGAAGCGTCTGTTTTCCGACGGAGTTGAGCGTTTGTACAGTTGTTGTTAGCGTTAGCATAAAGGTATCTAACGTTGTAATTAATAAACAAACCTTTTGCATATAAATTAAAAGGTGGGTAAAACCCCGAGGCTCTTTTATTATATGATTATATAACACTAAATCTAAGTATTTAATACAAGTGCCTAGTTGAGAGTACACAATGACATTTATTAAAGAAGTGTCAAGGTAAATTTATACAAATATGAACCCACTTTCGCAGAGGCTAATGTTTGAATTGAGGCCAGTTTAAATTAGTCACGTATTACATAAAGGACCTTAGTGTATTATGGATGTTAAAACATATAGTGTTACATAATTTTTTAATTTATGTCTCAGGTGTATCGCTATTCGACTTTGGCTGACTACTCAGTATACGACACTAAACAAAAGTGAGTTTAAGTTACTTGAATATTTTAAGCTTACATACATACATAACGGCCTGTTAAAGCCCACTGCAGATCTTAGGCATCTCCCATTAGGAGGACTTGCCATAATCGTCACACTTGACAAGAGGATTGGCGATCCTAGTTCCAGTACACTCGCACCTCAGACTCTGCTGTCCATCTTCGGTCTGATTATTTTTAGTCTGATATTTTTGGAGACACTAATCCCGCCATCCCGTTTCTCTTAGTCGCCTCTTACGGCAGCCACAACAAGAAAAAGGGAGTGGCAATATTCTTATGCCGTTACCACACGGCTAATTATAGGCATATGGTTTTATTAACTTCTGTACCCACAACTAAGTTAATGCGTCTTATATGACATAGTAAACAAAAGGATGATTTGGGATCTATTCTGATTCACTAGCACTCTGAACGCTTTGGATTACGCATTTGAGTTCCCCTAGGCGCAAACATTCATATGATGAATATTAATGTTTCTGCTCGAGTCAATTGTTAATGGAATAGGTGATTTTACGCATATATTATTATTTATTTAATGCTAATGTAATATGTACCATCTATACTCGATACGGGGTAACCATCCCAATTTAGAACTAGGCGATGTACGTGATCGTTTAAACTTATGCATAAGTTATTACTTACATGTGTAAATTTAGATCAAATTAGCGATATCATGTTACACTGTACACTCTCTAACCCATTAATTAGTTTATTGGAATGTTATTTTAATAACTTTAGTCTTTTATAAGAAAATAAACAATAAATAAATAAATACACACTTACCAAAGAAAGCAGCTTAATTGTGGAATCCGGAAAATCTGGTAAGTCAACGGTTACACCTATAAAACAAATCTAAAAGAACTGCAAATCGTACTACAAATTCGAACTCGGGCTTCTTGAGTCGAATTCCGATCACCCGACCAGACTCGAAACTTACCTATTTCCGTCCCCTTATAGCAGTATAACAACTGTTTTGCTTCGCTTAAAATGATTTAAAGTGTGTCTATTAACAGGTTCAAGAAATGTATAAAAGTTTTCTTTTTCTTTGTTAAAAATAATGAAAAAAAGAGGATATCTATGAAGTTTCTTTTTGCCGATTTCTTATTCCATAGAGGAATCTCATTAGGAAATAGTGGTTGATTAAAAATTACAATTGATGAATGATGAACAAATGATTAGATTTAATTTGATAAGTTTAATCAATCCATCATAGTCTTCTAGAGAGAAAATACATCTTTAATGTCATTCTTTTAAAATGGTTTAAAGAAGATACGGGCTGCAGGAAATATTTATCATTAGGTGGACTGTTACCTTGTTTCATACATTTTCATTTCATACGATTCCTTAAAAAAACTATCATGAGAAACGATTACACTGTTTACCCCTTTTTCTACAAAAAACATAAGGCTATTCTTTAGTTCCAACTGTATTTTTCCAAATACCAATAGAGACATGTTCTGATACTTTAGTATATCTTTATTTCATTTTTAGATCGATTTCGAAAATAGGACAAGGCCCGATACAAGTGGTAGTGTGGGGGAAAGGCGGTGCACTTGCCTATGTGGAGAACAATAATGTATATTATGTGCCTAATGTTGCACGACCGGATGTAGTTACAGCGTTAACGAGCGACGGTATCCCAGGGGAGTTGTATTATGGTGCCACGGATTGGATATATGAAGGTGAGTACAAGTGTTATGCAAAATAATATTTTTCTTCTTTTTCTGATTGAAACAATTTATTTATTGTAATTAGTAATTAACTAAAAGAGGTAAAGGTCTTACAATCTTTCAAGTAAAGCTTGTGAAAAAAAAAACTAAATATCCAGCTGCCTTCAGTGGTAATTCCAAAGGTTTAGGGGCTCGGAGACTTTCAAGAAGTTATTGGTTATTCTTTCCTTAAAACAAAAAAAGCAAGCGGTGCAGATGTCCGTGGGAGCCAGTGATTATCTTAATTACTTAATCGAATGATCAATGGGCCGAATGAAAGTACGATAAAAAAATATATTTACAACATAAAACAATACAGTGAATAAAGTGCATTACGATCTCTCTAGAGTTTTCTATTTATGTTATTAATTAATATAGCGCATGAGAACAAGCACGCACAAACTAGAAAGGAAACGGCCACTGTTACACTTATAACTTTATTAGCAATGTACTTGGTATTGCCAAACTAAGTAGGTCATTGGTGGAATCATTTTAAATGAATAAATTAATTATTTAAAGCCGATAATGTCACGATAGCCGAGTGGAAGGGTGGTCGGAATTTCGAGTCGAGAGACCCGAGTTCGAACCCCGGTGGCAGGCTCGTACCAATGGGTTTTTTCAAAACCTATGTACGATTCATATCGTTGGCTTGGACATAAAGACGGCGACAGGCTCACCACCTGTCACGTTGTCCCGAAATATCTTCGGTGGAAGGTGGGTCGAAGGGACTTAATTGTCTAGACTAGACCTCTATCTACTCCTGTATTGGGAATTGCGTGAAGATATTTATTTATTTATAATTATTTAAAGGTATTAGAGTCAAATGGTCGCTTTTGTTGCTTAATCTAAGTTTTTTAGGATAGGTTAGGTTGGTCACATAGTACTACGTCCTCGTAGAATGAATAGGAGCAGAGTCAATAAGAATTATACTTTACTTCAGAGTTTTCTTCCAGCAAGTGACGTAAGCAGCGGCCCATACCTCTGTTCCATTCTACCTGACAATTAGATTTTAGCTTGCGTTTATTTTTATTTGACCTTTCGAAGCCAACTTTAGGTTTTTGTCTCCTATGGGTTAGGCACTTTAATATTACTGATACTGAAGTTGAAAACCTTGTTACTGCAGCGAATACGTTGCCGGCCATTACGTAGTAATTTAAGTTGTGATAAATTAAAATAGTTTTACCATTACAAACCTGTAATTTGTTGAACGTAGGGTTAGCTTAACTTCGTATTTCTCGTTATAGTCAAAACAAATTATACTACTAATTTAACATTGTTTAAAAAAAACGTGTAAATCCGATTTAAGTACTAACAGTTTTTATTACGTCCCAAAGACAATAACATAGGGAATAATAGACAGAGGTCTAGTCTAGACAATTAAGTCCCTTCGATCCACCTTCCACCGAAGACATTTTTCGGGACAACGTGATAGGTGGTGAGCCCGTCGCCGTCTTTATGTCCAAGCCAACGATATGATTCGTACATAAGTTTTTCATGTACGACTATATACTATTATTGCATGTAACATTTAGCAGAATTTATGAAAAAAATAATCCTTGTCATAAAATTAATGAGTCATTTATAATTGTCTAGACTAAACCTCTGTCTATTATTCCCTATGTTATTGTCTTTGGGACTTAATAAACTGTTAGTACTTAAATCGGATTTACACGTTTTCTTTTAAACAATATTAAATTAGTAGTAAAATTTGTTTTGGCTATAACGAGAAATACGAAGTTAAGCTAACCCAACGTTCAACAAATTACAGCTTTGTAGTGGTAAAACTATTTTAATTTATCTCAACTTAAATTACTACGAAGTGCTTGGGTGGTAGGAATTTCCAGTCAAGAGACCCGAGTTTGATTCCCAGGTGGCAGGCTCGTACCAATGGGTTTTTCAAAAACTTATGTGCGAATTATATCGTTGGCTTGGACATAAAGACGGCGACGGGCTCACAACCTGTCTCGTTGTCCCGAAAATATCTTCGGTGAGAGTCGGGTCAAAGGGACTTAATTGTCTAGACTTGACCTCTGGCTACCCCTATATTGGGAATTGCGTGAAGATAGTTATTTACCAATTATGTTGAAATTTTATACAAACACCACTTTCTGTGACTCATTTCGCACATAATGATTTATTTATTAAAATTACCTCTTCAATTTCAGAGGAGATATTCAGTGCGGCGGAGGCCCTGTGGTTTTCCACTAACGGCACGTACCTCGCCGTGGCTTCCTTTGACGACCGTAACGTAGAGTCAGCTGTATATCCGTACTACGGTAACCCAAGTGATTTTGACAACCAATACCCGCAGTTGATCCAATTCAAATATCCAAAGGTTAGTCTAGAACTTTCGATTAATGTTATTT
The DNA here is from genome assembly GCA_029286605.1 of Sericinus montela. Lineage (NCBI taxonomy): Eukaryota > Metazoa > Arthropoda > Insecta > Lepidoptera > Papilionidae > Sericinus > Sericinus montela. The sequence continues at coordinate 14,435,150 of JAGSMR010000012.1, read as the reverse complement.
AATTAATGACCTTTAAAAATTTTCGAGTAAATCATTGAACTCCTATATGCTGGATTTGCCATAATCTCCACACTCGGGAAGCGGATTGTCGAAAACAGTAATAGATACCGCATACTGGTCTTTTCTTGATTTTTTTTTAGATGGTTACCCAGCCAGTATGTTCTTAGCCAGTACGCATTGGCTTTTTCCTTAGACGCCCCTTACAACACCGCGGCAAGAAAGTGGGTGGCAAATTCTTCGCTGTTAACATACGGCACATCGATACATTTGCATAGTACAGTATTAATGTTTTGAATCTAAATAGTTTATTTTTTAATCGCGTGTGCAAGTAAAACGACTCCTATTAAGTCATGCTTAGGAAGTGGATGTTTCCTCGATCTGCTTGATTTGCGATCAGTCGCCAGCAGTTGCGACTTTCAAGGACTACCTTTACTGTTCTTAATTTATTGTTGTTGATTAATCTGTTGATTTATTAAGGTCTATATCGTTTTACAATAAAATTGGAATATTTCTTATTTACCTTTTCTATTTAATTTATTCATTTATGTCTAAGAATCATTCGTGTGATATCAGTGTAAAAATAAGGCCACTCGCTCCGTTTCCATGGATTCGTAAGGGTAAAGCCCAGGTAATGCAAAGTACCGACAGATAGTGGGATATTTATTACGAAAAGTACCAAATCAATAAGTCAGCAGACGAGTGACGGGCAGCAGAATAAAAGGTGCAAGGCTCTACGATCGCCAATCTTCTTGTCAGCGTGGTATTTATGGCGAACCTTCTCGAGTGGGAGAAGCCAATAGTGAAATACAAGTTGTTAAGATAGTGATGATCTTTTAAGAAAAGAATAAATTAAATTGAAAATACAAAAGTATGCATAATTTCATGTCTTTTTTGTTGTCAGGTAGGTCGAACTAATCCAGTTGTTGGTCTTCGGGTTTTCAAATTAAATAATTTAGAAAGTCAACCCTGGATTATACCTGCACCGGTTGATATAGTTGGATTAGACCATATCCTGGGCAGAGTAAATTGGGCGACTGATAAGAATCTCATTGTTCTTTGGCTGAACAGAAGACAAAATGTCAGTGTTCTAGTCAACTGTGATTTAGCTAATGACAAATGTAGCATGATGAAGGAGCAGAATGAGAGGAATGGCTGGATTGATATTCGAGAGCCCTTCTTTGACAAAACTGGAACAAGAATGCTTGAAGTCCAACCATTGTTTTACAACGATCAGAGGTTTTTACACGCTGCACGTTTTGACTTTAACACTTTGACAACCGAGGATTTGAGTCCCGGGAATTCCACTGTTACGTCTATCGTTGGATGGAATGAAGAAACTGATTCAGTATATTATATAGTTTCGCCTTGGGATCGCCCGTGGGAAAGGCAGCTTTGGGTGACATCCCAAGGAATTAGCCGGTGCGTATCTTGCAAAGATGCGTCGTGTCATAACGTTGCCGCTATGTTTTCGCCAGGCGCTAGCTACGGTATCATGTCTTGTAGTTCCAGTAATACGCCTCCAGTTACTTATTTGTTTAATGGACAGGTAAAAAACATTCTGAAAATATTTATTTTTCTTTTAAAATTATGATATTTATCTGTTCATCTAAATATTACAAATACATTTTCAGACCAACGGCCTTAAAATTATTGTATATAACAATGAGTTAAGTTCAAAGTTAAAACAATACAAGCAGCCTATGTCACTGTTTAATTCTATTCAATTGGGCGAAGATGTATTGGCCCATATTAAGCTAATGCTTCCACCTGAAATGGAAGAGGGTAGAAAGTATCCAATGGTATTAAGAGTATACTCAGGACCTGGTACTACTAGAGTTAAGGATAATTTTAATTTAGGTAAGTAAGCAAATGAACATTTTTATTTTTTTTATTAACACATCGTAGTCAAAGAAATAATTAAACTTTCAACCCCATTTCAATCGAGCCCCTTTGGGACAATGTGACAGGTGGTCAGTGTCGCCGTCTGTGTATCTACGACAACGACATAAATCGTAAATATGTTTTGAAAATGTTTCATTGTACCAAACCTTTCTATCTCTCAGGTAACTTTGGTCTCCTAATTTGAATTGTACACCCAACCACTCGGCTATCATGGCTATGTACCGGCTCAATTTTTTGGCTCAAAAAAAATACCTGGGTACTATGTAGCAACACACTTTTTACTTACTTACACACTATATACTTGTTTGGCTATTAGATTTATATAAAAATCGCTTTTTTTTTTCTTAAAAAAATATATCAAATTATTTTTAAATCAGATTTTTATGAAACTAAACCATATTGCAGAGTATTACGCGTCATATTTATCGACCAATAGAAGTTTCATAGTAGCATCTATCGACGTAAGAGGATCGGCAGTGATGGGAGTGGAGGCCATGCACGCCGTGAACAACGCTCTCGGAACCGTCGAGATAACTGACACTCTGGCCGCACTCGAGTACGTATATACATATAATTCTGTTATAGCACGAATCCACTTACGCATACGAAACGTATAGATCGACAATTAATTACGTGCTTTACTTACCACAACACTCTTGACATTGATCGAATAAAAATTTTTATTTCTTATTATTATAATATTGAAGTCACGATAGCCGTGTGGTTGGGTGGTCGGAATTTCGAGTCAAGAGACCCGAGTTCGATCCCAAGGTGGCAGGCTCGTACCATTGGGTTTTTCAAAAACTTATGTATGGCTTTGACATAAAGACGCCGACTTTGTCACGAAAATATCTTCGGTGGAATGTGGGTCAAAGGGACTTAATTGTCTAGATTAGACCTCTGTCTACGGCAACGGATATATGGCGGGATAAGTAGTTTGAAAATATGCCAAACCGCAGTAAGAAGTAGATCGGAAACGGGCAGGAGCATCCATGGTGCGAAGTATCGGTGAACTATCAGGGAAGTACTTCGATCCATAATTCATTTGTGAAGAGTGGTCATTGTAGCAAATCCTCCTTGCAAATGAGGCCTATATAGATTCTTCATTGGACTTTTAAACGCCGTTATACTGTCGATAATTGGATGATGATGGTTGGTTGTAACTGTTTATGATCTTTTTAAATATAATATTTTCTGCTATTCAATACAGTAAGTGTGAATTTTGGTGTGTTTGGAAATGTTTATCACTTTAACTTGTGCTGGTTAGCTTGCTTGATGCATTTTAATAATTGGTATACAGATAGTTTATAACTTGGTTTAATATTATGGGTACTTTTAGTCCCGGAAATCGCATATACATGAATAAATTTGAAGCATGATTGTCTTATTAAGATTTTAAATTCAGGATAATGGTTGTTTTTTCTCCAGGACGCTAAAGGATTTCATAAAAATTAAACATAAAGTGGGACAAAGTTTCGTGAAAATCTAAAGTATAATGAGAAAAACTAACATAAAATTTATATTTCTACTTAAATTTTAACTTAAATAAATAAATAAATATCTTCACGCAATTCCCAATACAGGGGTAGACAGAGGTCAAGTCTAGACAATTAAGTCCCTTTGATCCACCTTCCACCGAAGATATTTTCGGGACAACGTGACAGGTGGTGAGCCTGTCGCCGCCTTTATGTCCAAGCCAGCGATGAAATTCGTACATAAGTTTTTGAAAAACTCATTGGTACTGCCACCTGGGGATCGAACTCGGGTCTCTCGACTCGAAATTCCGACCACCCAACAACTCGGCTATCGTGACTTCAATTTCAATTTAAATTTTAACTTAATTAATGAAAACCTTCACAACAATTTATAAGAGTTTCAGTTTAACTTTCAGTGAGTAATTTGTCACTTTGCATTTGTGCAAGAAGCTCTGAGAGCAGTTCTGTATTTTATCCTCCACAAAAAGTCCTAAAATGAGTTTAAATTTAAAACTTAGGATTTTCAGCGAGGCGTCTCACTTCACCGAGAAGATGCAGATTTTATCTTATAAATCTGTTTTTTTACAGGCGGCTGATCAGTTTGTATCCATTTATCGATCCTGAACGCATCGGAGTTTGGGGCTGGAGCTATGGGGGTTATGCCACTACCATGATGCTTGTACGAGACAACATAAAGCTGCTGGCCTGCGGCGCTGCTGTCGCTCCAGTTACTTCTTGGTTGTACTACGGTAAGGCATTTAATATATCTTCTCATTATATGTTGAAGGTCATGACCTAGGCACCGAGATAACTAAAAAGGTAATGACGTAACAGGTAAAGGTAAAGGTTATTAAAATTGGTTTAGTTGTCTAGGCGTTACAGCGTAACAATCAAATAAAATTAGTATGGCTTCATAATATTAAGTTAATATCAATTTACATAATTTCTAATAAATATTATTATCGTGTATTATTTCCTTTATCAGATGGGGCAGGTCTGCACTCTCTTTCTAGATATCGGTTATGTATTTCCAACTATCTGAACCTTAAGTTTCAGTTTTAAAGCAATAGATATTTGTAACAACTTCATTCCTCGAAGAATTTCTTAGCTCTTTCGCTCTATTCAACGTCATCGTTCTGGTTACAATTTTTATGCTAAGATTTTTTTTGATTTATTGTTCAAAGAGATAGAAAAGGTGCTAAATAAACTTAAAAAAATATCAACTTTCTAAAGAATACTTAAAAGCAAAAACTCACTTTCTTTGCTGAATTGTTATTTATCATTAAATGGAATATTCTTATAAGCACTATTTACTAATGATAAGTGCTGAAAGTCGGGACCATGAGCTGTTAAAAAAATTAACCCATTTGCAAAAAATCGTTTGATTATATTAGGTTGACTCCAAAACTAACTCACGACGAAATGTCGGCTTTTATTCAAGGTTATTTTAGGGTTTTCTGAAATCTTTCCAGAAAAACGTGGTTACGTTTTTCAAAAAGTTTGACAGAAATGTTGAAATGTTGCAAAACTTGAATTGAATCGGTGATAGCCAGTTAGTTCATACCCTTTGCAACTTGTATTACGTTTAAAGTGGCAAAAGTTCTACTTACATAAATATTAAGAACATAATATTGTACACGATGCAAGCATCTTCTCTTCAAATAAGTGACTAGTGGCAAAAATAACGTTTTGGTAGACAATGAATTGGCGACGTTACTGACGTTGGTAACTTGGCTAGACTTCCAGTCTCCGACGCTTCCAAAATATTTCGTTAAATGTTTTGTAAATTGCATATCTCGGTAATTATTAAAATAATAATAACAAGAAACAATTATTCGATTGTTACTCGAGTTACTAATGATAATATTTTATTTTAGTAATTTAGTCATACGAAACAATCTGTAAGACATATCGGCGGAATTTGTTTTAGGAAAATGTCTGAATAATTCCCGTAATACAAAACCAAGGAAACATTACCACTGTATTTCGAAATCATCCTCGTGAATGCACAATGTCTTGCACCGACCTAAGTCTCGTGGTGAAGAAACTTCACTTAGGTCGTATGTTAAGATTACGTACTTTTTTGTCGTATGTTAAGATTACGTTTGCATACGTTCGCAATCAAAACTACGCTGGCCATCCACGGCAGATTCTCTTTTCCAATAATTGAGTCATCAGTTTCTGGCCTTCGAAGAAGTTTTAATTATGTTCTACTTTATGACTTTATCTACCCTATTATAGGGAACTGCGAAAATATAAAGGTAGAACGAGAAAATATCAGTTTAAGTAACTTTTACTATGCCATACTAAATAGTACATTTAAATGGAAATTTAATTAAAATTATTATTAATATAATTCAACGACGAGTGATGATGAGTGGCATCAACACCGCTTTCAACGTGTCACCATACCTGCGGTCCTGGGTTCCATTCCCGGACGGGGCAATGTAGAAAAAGCACATTTTATCGGGTTAGGGTGTTTGTGGTGTCTTCGTTGTTTTCGATTCAATACCACAAGTGCTTTAGGTGCTTACTTTGGGATCGGAGCAATGGATGTGTTATAGTCCCTATATATGTATGTATTGATTTTCATGTATTTATATAAGTATATTAATTTAAATAATATTTTTAAATTATAGATTCCATATATACAGAACGGTATATGGATACACCACAAGCCAACCCCCTCGGGTACAAGCAGTCAGATCTACTGGCTGCTGCAGACAACCTACGTGGAAGACGGTACCTTCTAGTGCATGGAAGCGGAGACGACAATGTCCACTACCAACATAGCATGCAGCTGGCCAAGCAGCTACAGCACGCTGACATAGCCTTCGAACAATTGGTAATATTCCAAATTTAAATTTTAAATGTTTTTTTTTTACTGATCAATTGATTAATGGATCCTGAAAAGTAAAACTTTCTTCCATAAATTATGATACAAAGCTAACGTTAAGCATTGAAAACAACCACTTCCTCAATTGTTTTTAACAGTTTATGGATAACTTATCTATCAAAAGAACTATTTCAATAAATTAACGACCGTGACGACCAGTTATTTTTTTTTTACTTTCTCATTAATAAGAAGAAGTCCAGCACGGCGTACATGCTTTAAAAGATTGTAAAAATGCATCTAGAGAACTGTGGTCCATGATTCAATGAACTCCTTGGTCGGGTGGCATACGGACAGCCAGATCTGAGGTCCCCGGTTCGATTTCCGGACGGGTCAATTTAGAGAAGCACTTTTGCCATATTTTTTTAGAGTATGATTATTTGTCGTAACTTTGTTGCTTCTAATTTCATAATAAACTACTTACTTTGGGATCAGAGCATTGAATGTGATGCCGTCCATTTTAAATATATTTGTCATTAGAGCATTGTTTATAAATATAGCAATTAGCAAAACATTATATAAAAACAATGAATTTTAAAAATTATTTATTGACAACCTTATATCTACTTATTTTGAATATAAATAACTTATACATATTTATTAATTTTCAGAGTTATACTGATGAAAACCATTCTTTGGCGGGAGTAAGTCGACATTTCTACCACGCACTTGACCACTTCTGGACGGAATGCTTTGATTTATAAATATATTTACAACTTAAATTATTAACATGTAAATAACTTAAACAAAAAAATATATAAAGACTGTTCAATCAAAATTTTCATTGTTTACTTTCTAATTATCTTTGGTTTTACCCGGATTAGCAAGTTATTAAAAAAATATCACCACTAATTTGCTATTTACTTACCTTTATAGAAAACCACATTAAAATGTGGTTTAGGCGTGATTTTTCAGTTATCAGCTACAAGTTATTCATGGGATTAAATAAATCTAGAAAAAAGTCCCTAATATGTACAAATAACTAATTATTTTTTTAATACAGTTAGATTATAATTTATTTGATATATAACTTTTATTTAATAATTGAAAGTTTAATCTGATAGTGGAAGGCCTATTTAGGTAATTTGTGAATATAGACTAATACTAGTAGCTACACTAAAGAAGTGTTTATATATTCTTTGGTGAATACCAAAGAGAAAAATCACAGAAATTTTGAGACATTCATGCGATTGATTATAGAGTAATCAAAAGTAAATTTAAACTCTTTCTACATGTGAATATGTAACCTTGTCATTCTAAATCTTAGTTAAAATTTTCTTCATTATTTGTTGTTTATGAATAAAACAAAATTTTAAAGTGAATATTGCAACTCAAAGGTATACAAATGCTAAATTTCGTTGGAAAACTACGCAGATCACCATTCAGATTATGGCCGAAAATTTATGGACGACGGTTTGTTTTAATTTGACGAATTAATATGAATGAAGACATAAAAAAATATTTTTATGTCTTCATGCGTTCTCAATACTGGGCTTACCTGAGCTCTAGTAAATTTAGTCTGTTCCACTCACAATTTACTAGAGCTTATTTGGGAATGGTGAGTATGTCGACTTGTTGTTTCAATCCCAAATACAAAGCCTTTCCTTCACGGTGGTATTGCACTAGGTCCTTTTAGCTTTTTAGTGATACTTTATTTACGGACAAATATTGTCTGGTAATTGCTTACGATACACGGACTCGTTTAGTCATATAAAAACACTGGTATGATTAAATGAATAAATTCTATAGTGAAATCAAATCATATACTTGCATTCATAAACTTAGTTTTTAAACAGTACTGGCTGTTATATCTACTTTGCCTTATGACTGAAACTTTTAGGTATTCAGAAGATGTCACTGCATTGAACAAATGTGGTCCAGTATTAGATGATCGGGGAATTTGCGCTGTCGAGCCGTGTGACCCTGATAAATGTTTTCCGGAGCCGCGCGTAGTTATCATTGGCGCAGGAATGGCGGGGCTTTCTGCTGCTGCTAGACTATCGCAGCGAGGTATAAATAATATTGTAGTCCTGGAAGCCAATGAAAGGTAATAAAGTTTCAAAATCTGGTAAATTGTATTAAATTATTTAATATTTTAGAGTTCGGTTGGTTTTTTTTAGACCAGGAGGTCGAATTCATTCTTGTTGGCTTGGTGACATTGTGGCAGAACTTGGAGCTCATTGGAGACCTGATAACTGTTTCACCCACCCGATTCATTCTTTAGCTGCAACTGAAAATCCACCACGACCTGGTGTACCTGGCGCCGTTCACGCAAGAGGACTATTTAATAGAGTTGTCACAGGGAAAATGGCCTATCCCGCTACTATTTCAGCTTACTATAAATTTCGCCAGATAGAAGAAGAAGCTGCACAATTATATTGTCTGGGTGGAAATAAGCAACACGGATCTTTAATTAATTTTATGAGCCTCAGAATTCAACAAGAACTACACGAATATCCACCGGAACAGCAGCATGATGCAGCTAGAATAATGTTTGGACTCGCACATATGTTGAGTGCTAGGTGTTCAGCTGATACGGCAATGCTTTGCGCCGATCATACTGGATGTTTTATGAACATGCCCGGTGGTGAAGTCAGAGTCCCTCTGGGTTTAGTCGGAACCTTAGCGCCTTTGCTTCGTCAAATACCCGAAGGTGTCATACGTTATTGTAAACCAGTGAGTTGTATTTATTGGGGCACATCCCAAAAAGCCGGTCATCGTGCTATTGTATGTGTAACAGACGGGGAAGAATTTCCTGCTGATTACGTTATAACTACGGTATCCCTTGGAGTATTATGTGTTAATTCAGGCAGTTTTTTTTGCCCTACGTTACCTGCTACTAAGATGGATGCTATACGATGCCTGGGGTATGGCTATTGCAATAAAATATTTTTAGAATATGGCCACCCTTTTTGGTATTGGCATAAGGGAAATTTGAATTTTAATTATAGGGACAACGATCTTTGCAATAGGTCAAATTGGACTAGAGGTATTACTGCAATAGAAACAGTACCTAATAGCAGTCATGTAATATGTGTATGGGTAGCAGGTGAGGAATCAATGATGATGGAAAGCTTATCCGACAAAGATGTAGCAGAGGATGTAACAGATCTATTGAAATTTTCTACGGGTAATGAATGCATACCTTACCCGGTTACTGTGTTGAGATCTCACTGGATTTCTGATCCATATTTTTGCGGCTCGTATTCTTTTGACAACAATTGTACTGATGGCGATGCACAACGAGCTCTAGCTTGTCCGTTGCCGGGTCCCAGTGAACCAATACCGCCTATACTTCTTTTTGCCGGAGAAGCTACTGTACCAGGACATTTCGCAACTGTTGGCGGTGCCCGCTTAAGTGGTGTTAGGGAAGCTGAAAGAATCGTACAATTGACGTTAAGATACAAAGGTCCTCCAATACCCATAGAAGAACGTATTAGAGCTAATTCATAACGAGTGGAATAAGCCTGAGTAACATGGAAAGTAGATATAATGGATAGATTTATTTAATTATATATAAATTTCTCAAAATTTAGTTCTCAGGTTTACATTTTAATCGAAAATAAATTAGTTGTGATATATTACTTAGGTAATTAAATAAATGTTCTGTTCAACGTAAACATGTTTCCTATAAAAAATAAATTTATTTTACCTTTATGTCTTTAATTTATTTTAATATATTGAAATTAGCACAATTACAGAACCACTAGAGCAAATAACAATTTCAATTCGAAGCCAACTCTTAAAGAAATATTTGTAAAAAATAAAAAAAATATATAAATATCTTCACGCAATTCCCAATACAGGGAAGACAGAGGTCTAGTCTAGACAATTAAGTCCCTTCGACCTACCTTCCACCGAAGATATTTTCGGGACAACATGACAGGTGGTGAGCCCGTCGCCGTCTTTATGTCCAAGCCAACGATATAATTCGTACATAAGTTTTTGAAAAACCCATTGGTACGAGGCTGCCACCTGGGGCTCGAACTCGGGTCTCTTGACTCGAAATTCCGACCACCTAACCACTCGGCTATCGTGACTTTTTAAAAATATTTATAGAAATAAATATTGAAACTTTGGCCTCATAAATCAATACATATATATATGAAAATTTAATGTACGTACATAAAAACATAATTTTAATAACAATTGCTGATGTACATAATAATAATACCAAAAACAGATACAAGCTTGTAACGCCGCTTACTAGACTACATTGAGTAACTTGTTCATGCGGTGGTGTAAACACATCTAGAACAAAACCCCATTAAACTGAGCAAAACCTGTCTATTAACAAGTTCAAGAAATACAATCATAAAAAGGGTTTTTATACTTTAAATGAATACATTAATGATGATAACCCCTGAGAACGAGCTGATCACTCCCATGCTGTTTCTAATTATTCCATAATCAAAATTGAAATAGTTTTCTTAACAATGTGACAAAAAAGGGGATAGCTGCGGAGTTTCTTTCGTCTCCTTTGCCGTTAAAGGAACCTCATTACGAAACGGTGGTAGATTATTAAAAAATTACAATCGATGAATGTATTTGTATATTACTTATGTGGATAAATGATTTGATTTGTTGAATGGTAAATCATTACTGTATTACATATTTACTTTATTACATACATTGAAGATATTTATTTATTTTATTTTATTTTACATACATTACAACTTTAATTTTTTACTTACGTTATTTAATTAAAATATTAATTTCTAGATGTGTTTCACATTAATTATGTGTTCAAAGGACATTTTACATAATTTTAAATAAATAAAATATGCTTCTGTACATACTTATTCATTTCTTAAAGGCAGATAATGCACCGAGCATGTCTGCTTCGGTAATTACTTACCGTCAGGTGAACTTATTCTATGTTTACTCCTTATGTCATAAAATAAAAAGGATTTAGATACCTTACATAATTAAATTAACTAGTATTTTTTTAAAATCATCTGACACCAACAGGACTGAATTGATTCTTTAAATTAAAAAAAATATCTTCACACCGTTCTCAATACTGGGACAGACAGAGGTCTAGACAAATAAGTTATTTCGACCCACCTTCCACCGAAGACATTTTTTGGGACAACGTGACAAGCGCTGAGGCCGTCGCGATCTTTATGTCTAAGCCAACGATATAAAGTAAAATTAAATAAAGCTTTTGAAAAAAGCCTTTGGTACGAGCCCCTGGGGATCGAATTCCGATCACCAAACCACTCTGTTATCGTGACTATATAATAATTTTTTTGAATTTCATTTTATATTTTTTTATTATTTAATTAAATAACAATTTCAGCATGTTTTTTGTTCTAAAATACAATAATTTTCTGTCAGTCCTACTATGCATTCGATGAAAAATTAATGGGGAAAATTTATTGACGCTTCTATGTCGGTTCGGAAATTGTTGAACCGGGGAAGAATTTTTCTCAAATAATGAAATAAACCAGTTTTATTCCGGCTTAGATATTTTTTGGACGGCTTCATAGCCTACTTGCTATGTTCTTGCATTCGTACCACATGGTTCAAATCGCGCTAGTAGTAAGTATTTGTGTGATAAATTTGAAAAAACTTCGTTTGATTGGACGCCACATAAGATTTAACATGTTATCCTCCTAATAATAATCTTGCTCGCTGAATTTGGCACACATATATTATATCCTGAATAGGATAAAATATATATGTGCCATACATTGTTCCGGGATAAAGTGTACTATTCCGGTGGTATTAGAGAGTAGTATTAGGGGTTCTAGAGAAGGATAGACAGACTACTGTTTACTCTGGTATATAAAATTAACCGCAACGTCTTAATTTATTCTTCATAATTATTTTTCAAGACTCCAACTCCTAACACAAATTTTCAAGCAATATATCTTAGCCAATTTTCTGTTATGTATAGCATATGCTACGGTTTTAGCTTTAACATATGTTTATTGTTGTATTCAGCGAACTCAATCATTATTTATTTTTGTATCCTCGCTCGAATGATTAGAAGCTTCCAACCCTATAATTTTTCCCCGGGATATTACTAAATGTTGTTTTCCTGTTGTGTACGAAAAATCCATTTATGTGATCAAATTAAATTACAACGCTAATATCGTTAAAAGATTGTTCGTGTTCAGCAATACGCAACATTGTTACGTGAATAGCGAAAATGTGGTTACACTGGGCCTATAACTCAATTAGGGCTAAGCTGCACGAGGAACGAACGGGAAAACGGGTCAGGTGTGAAAGATTAACTTACCTTTATCAATGAACAGTGGTGTTACAGGGGTTTGGGCAAAGAAAATAAAGAAAATTTGAAGAAGAAAAATAACTATTATATTAATAGTCATATTTTTTTTACTTTAGTCACCTACCCTGATTTGTCTCCTGATCGATGATAAAATATATTCCAGCTAATTTCAGTTAATTCTGTAAGTTTCATTGTAGTCAGAACTAGTAGTTACGACTCTAATATGGTGGCAAGATGGATAATACTTGCACTCTGGAAAGATAAACTATATGATAACTTTGAAAATGTGTTTAGTTACTTTAATCATAAAAACAGTTAATTTTCAGGAAAAATCTTTTGAAAATGCATGAGGATTGTATTAGGTTAGGATAGGATCCAGCGAGGCAGTATTTAGCTTAGTTTTAGCGAAAATAGTGTAGATAAATGCAAATAAAGAATGCAATAGCGTGAAGTTACAATACATATATTTTCTTTAAATCATACCAGTATTATAAATGCGAAAGAAAATTTGAACATTTGTTACGCTGCAACGCCTAAACGACGCTGATTATAAAATTCTTTCACACGCAGAAACTTACATTATTACCGTTTAACAAAAGTTACATTTCTTAGAAATCCCAAATAGTGTAACCCAACGTATGAAAAATATGCCTATAAAACTAATTTCACATGCATTATTTATCATTAGAAAATTTAGATTACAATGGAGATCCCTTTGACGCTTTAATTAACGTGCACTGCCATTTTGTAATTAGTTAGAAATTTTTGAGTAAAATATAAATCGCTTTGACATTTCCAAGTCAACTATGTACAACTATGTACAAGGATAAAATTTAAGGCGAAAGGAAGCTCCATTTAGTAACTATCGGTAGTCCGCTCACTATTAAATTTAGTATGGCGTCAGCTGTTTCTAGTTGTTGGAGACATAACTAGAAACAGAAATATCTAGAAATATTATAATTTTATAAACAAAAATATTATAAGTTTATTTATATTACTTTTAATGTTTGTTACCTCATAATTCAGTCATTAGTGAATCGATTCTGAAAATTCTTTTTTTCGTTTAAATAGTCCAGTTTGAGATACTTAATTGACTCAGGCGTTACTTTGCGGAAATTCATTGTAAAGTTGTTATTTAAAAAATTACTTAATATAAAAAGGTATATGCTACCTGGTCCGAAGAGAAGAAGAAGAAGAAGAGCACCACCCTCCCTCCCACAGATGGAATTGGTGCACGCATCTGTGGGAGGGAGGGTGGTGCTCTTCTTCTTCTTCTTCTCTTCGGACCATGTAGCATATACCTTTTTATATTTTCATGCGGAGGGTTGCGAAGTAATTTTTTAAATAACAATTTTTTGTGATGGCCTTAAGTTATTTGCTTCTATGAGTTGCGCTGATAATAGAAACCCCCGCACACCATAACAGTTGGGTTAGGTTACGTGATGACCCTATCTGCGTCTTAATGTCCAAGCTGCAGTATAACATAGTTAAGTAGATTGATATTTGAATATACATATATACAAATATTACGTACATACATATATAACGGCCTTTTAAAGTCCACTACAGGACATGGGCCTCTCCCATAGGGAGGATTTGCAATAATCGCCATGCTGGGCAAGCGGATTGGCAGTACCGCCGAAATCGCAACATTTAAGGTCACTTTCGCATTAAGAATATTAGTAAGCTTAATTAGTGCTACCAGACAATTGTAAAAATAACGAATACTAGACAACCTCCGTGGATCATTAGCTTACACACCGGGTTCCATGGTATCGCCTGGCCAGAGATACCGGGTTCGAGTCCCAGGTCAATGAAGAAAAAGTCTGCCACAAATGCTTAACTTACTTTGGTATGGACGCATTATTTGCTATGTTGTCCCTATTTAGGTACATATAAGGGATCGTCCAAATCTAGGAAATAGGCCTAGAATGCTCAGCCCGCGCGCCGCGCTCGATCTGCGCGCATCTTAAGTTCACACGCCGTTGCTGCGCTGCTCGCTACTCGCGCGCCAGCTACAAACCGCGCAAGAACGGCGCGCGAGCCGCAGGAGTACCCCTTACGTGCCCCGCGTACTTTTTCCCCCCCGTTCACCCTCCCAGTTCGTTTCTTGGTGCAGAAGGCTGAATGGGTATTATCATGGAGTGGACAGATGAAAATTATTTGAAAATTTTTAACTAAGATGCTGTACTATGCGAGAGTTGCACTAAACGATTACAGTAACTGCACGCGAGCGGCACTCTGGCGTCACACGCTAGATCAGGAAGCACCCTACTATGACTATGACATATTTAAATACGTCAACGAGCGCAGCTGCGTGCGTACACATGCGAAAGTTTTTGAGTGTGTAAACTTGTTACTTTTTAACGTTATAATGATTCAAATGAGTTAGAAAAACCTCTTTACGAAACATTAAAAAATTACTATCGGTAAACGAATGTACATTCAAATTTCGATAAATAAATTATTTTGATTTGATTTTAATAACAACCTTATTAGATATATTAGGTTGAAAAATGTTTTAATTTTCGAACCACAAATTTTAAGTGTAACTAGTTTAGGAACAAAATCATTTCATGAAATATGAAATTTAAAATAAATGTATGCTGAATGCATAATCACCGACATGTAAATATTTCGTGAAAAAATTACACATTGTTATTACTATATTATCAAATAAGTATCTATTGTTATAGTTTCAAAGGACGTTAACATTGTTACAAAGACGCGGTACAGTGTAGCGGAAAACGGAGTGAAACGGCGCGCGCCTCCGTCTCGAGCGTGACTCTGCAGATGGCCGGTTGCGGGAACACGCAAGAAACAGCGGAGACAGATGCGTGACGCAGCGCGCAGGACCGGCGCCCCGCCCCGCGGTGCGTGTCAGCCGCCCCGCGGTCGTCTGACACGTTTCCGAAGTGAAAAAATCATCGATATTTGCGTGGTGCGTAGGCCTGCAGCGAGCTGGCAGGTGGCCGGGTGTAGTGTGCAGCGCTGCGGTGCGGCTGTGAGGTTCCGTGGTGACGGGCCGGTGCAGGCGGTGCGTGGAGTCGCGTGGCGAGCGCGGCGCCGCGGCCCGGGCGGCAGTCGCTCGCAGCAGGCGGTCGACGCTGGTCGCTGTGCTCTTCTTAGTGCTCCCTCTGCGTTAGTGTACCCGCGATCAGGTACACACCCCCCCTCTTGCGCTGCAACAGAACTAGCGCACTAGTCTGCTTGCACACATGCACCTTTCATTCATCCCTTACGCGATCGCGGCTCGCAATTGCTTCGGTCTCCGCTGAATCTTATCAATCGTCTCTGCGTCTTTATGAGACAGTGACCCTGAATACGAAGCAACATTGTGTGGCTTAACGAAGTGATCTACTCGTTTGGGTAAGGATTCGAATATTTTAAAATATTATAATAGATAATCTATGATTTTTTCTTGTTTTTGTATTTAAATTCGTAGAGGATTTTGACAAACAAAACTTAAATATTGATTTAAAAAATAAACAGATACGATATCTTAATTGTGAATACAGATGAGTGGCTATGCAGTTCATTAATAAATATATATTTACGCTTTTCGAAAATCAAAGATTTTATTGCGTTTTATCTTCTAGGACTTGTCATGAGAAAAGAAAGACCAGTACTTACTGGCGACATGCCAAACGCCGACCGCGCGCATCTTCTGGTTACAAAATATTTTAGAACTATTAGAGACAATGTTACTCATTAAAATTAGTGACATGCCAATGCTTTCATTTTATAGAGAGTCTTCAGAACCCGAACCAAAACCTGTGAGTCCCATCATTAACATACAAGATTAAATTCATATAGTTATTGCAGTATCGAACTGGAAATCTCTGATAAATCTAATAAAATGACAAAATTGAGTAAATTTTTAGGTGAATGAATCAATATACGTTTTAGAAATCTTTATTCAAAATACAACTTTACGTTTAGTCCATATGAAGGAAATTAAAATTTAAACATATTATTTTCTTTCATCTTGATTGAAGTTGCTTGCTCTTTTCCGACAGTTGCGTCCATAGGATTTCATGAAGAATTCTAAACAGGCTCTAATTCAATAATAGTATTTCAGTATCATAGAAACGTTCTTAAAAATACCTAGGGACGATACTGATAATTGTCCTTGAGAAATGCAAGCCGCTCGCTATATGATAAAACGTTTCCGGGAATGTTCCAATTTATAATCTACTGTACCCCTAGGGTCCACTCGAAATATTCAAAACCACATATAAACAAATATTCAAAATCACCACTTGAAAATTATCAGCGCTTTTTTGGATTTTATTCTTATTATTTCAAAAAACATTTATGTAGTGTTATATACGCAGATGTATATTTAACCTTAACATATAGTATATTTAAAGATTTCTTGTATTTACGCGAATGCTACACATATTAAATAAAACGATTTTCGGATTTTATCGCGTTTTTTAATGAGTCTCTCCGTGACCACGGATGCTGTAAAGCATCACAAACGTCAGGAAGTAAAAATAGTTTGTTAAAAACTAATTAAAAAACGCGATGAAATCCGAAAATCATTTTGTTTAAGATATATAGTATATTTTAATAAAATTATGCACACAGACATTTGGCATATAGTTAATTTATAACCTGATATAACATATCAATTTCCTACTTGTCATTTCGAAAAAAAAAGTTTTTAATAACGTAAATTTTTATTTTTTTATTATATTAATATAATGTTAGAGATTTCAAACACGTACTTTATGATTACTTATTCCATTTTTTATTTCTAGTATAACTTCTTGTTTTATATTCTATTTAATAAAAATATGCTTTATTATTAGCTAGAATTATAAAGAAATTTAGGTAGTTGCGTAAATTATTTATGTTTCTAGTAGGCGAATTCTAAGAAAGGCGGCCGCGAATATCTTCCTAATTTTTGTAATCAAGTCACTTATGTATCTACAAAATACGAGTATAAAGTAGAGTCTTATGATTGCGCACAACTGAGAAATACGAATTGGCAGACTGCTTGTCTTCAATGGTATATTTAATGATCTATGTTGCTTTGGTATATTAAAAAATTGATTTTAAATTAAGAGTTCGCGCAATCAGGATTGAAATGGTTTTCACTGTGGTTTAATTTAAAATTATCAATCTTTTTATATAATGTACATTTATGAAACACAAAATAGCTTTTATGTATGGCAATAATACCAAACGAATCATAGCTTTCCAATTTCATTCTGATTATTGTCGTTAAATAAGTGAAACAAACGTTTTATAAGATGAGGGTGAATAACTTAATTCTAGTTGAGTAAATAAACGAACAATATTAAGTACGTTCGAAATGTATCTATAAACTAAAAGGGAAACTAATAGGATTGCCGAAATGTCATTTCTGCTGTTCTGTTGCTGACGTTTGAGGCAATTTGTGAGCTGTTCCCAGAAGATGCAATTTCCCCTTGTACATAATTGCTCCCTGGGCTTTTCGCTATTACTATGCCTAGACAACTGAGCTGGCTGAGCTATGTTACTTTATCGTTTCATGTCCTGGAGAGCACGTTAGATTTAATTAAACTGAGCAATATCGCTGAGTAGAAACTATTATAGTAGACTGGTATAGGGCTTAATACACGTGCATTAAATATAACTGTATTAGATTATGTATATATCGTAACAAAGAGAAACTATCTGTTTTATGTTAAATAAGTAAATATATAAATAAATATCTTTCACGCAAATTCCCAATGCGGAGGTAGACAGAGGTCTAGTCTAGAAATTAAGTCCCTTTGACCCACCTTCCACCGGAGATATTTTCGGGACTGTCAGGTTGGAGGTGAGCCCGTCGCCGTCAATATGTCCAAGCCACCGATATAATACGTACATAGGTTGAAAAACCCATTGGTACGAGCCTGCTACCTGGAGATCGAACTCGGGTCCCTTGACCCGAAATTCCAACCACTCGGCTATCGTGACTTAAACTTATTGTTGTATGTTAGATATCAGTATTAAGAAATAAAAAATGCTTATAATAATTTTTATACTCCGTGGCCGTGTACCGACGACTTCCGTGGATGGATGGCCGATTTTGGCAAAGGTGTTGCGAGCACTAAGGTCCCGGATTCGATTCCCGGGCGGGTCAATGAAGAAAACATTTTTTTACATTTTCTCAAGATAGAAGAAATCTTTTAGTCACGATAGCCGAGTGGTTGGGTGGTCGGAATTTGGAGTCAAGACCCCAGGGTTCGATCCTCAAATGGGTTTTTCTAAAAACCTATGTACAAATTATATCGTTAGCTTGGACATAAAGACAGCGACGGGCTCACCACCTGTCACGTTGTCCCGAAAATATTTTCGGTGGAGGGTGGGTCGAAGAGACTTAAATGTCTAGACTAGACCTCTGTCTACCCCTGTATTGGGAATTGCGTGAAGATATTTTTTTTTTATTTTTACATTTTCTCAGGTTTGTTGTTTCTGATTCAATGACATTTCTGATATAATTATCAGTACTCTCAACTTAATAAATTATTGTTTCCCTGTATATTTTTCCAAATCTCCTTCTTTTCTTTACTTCACTGTGTTCGTATTTACACATATGTTAAAATATATATGTGTATAAATGTTCGTGTGTGGCACGCGTGTGTTTGTATATATGTATATTTATGTTATATTTCTATGTATATATTTATGTATATATTTGTATATAGTAAATTTATCTATATATTAAATAGTCATGTAAATTAATATAATAAATATTTTTAATTGTTAAATATTTGTTGTATTAGAATTGCTCCTATCCATTTAATAGAGCAAATATTCCTTTAATACCCGGTTTGTCAGGCAGAAATCGCTTAAAGCGATATGACCACCGTTTGTAGTTTTAAGGTTTCTGAAGTTGTAATAAGGAAATTCTATAAGACTATGTACAATAAAGAATTATCTATCTATCTCTCTCCTTTATTACTTTGGGATCGAAGCAATGCATGTGATATTTTCCCTGTTTATTTATTTATTTATTATTTTATTTATTGAAGAAAAGTAAATGTTGTGTTATGAAAACAATGTTGACTTTAGAAAATTATTTCATTTTGTTACAAATGTGTTGTGTGATCTCCATAACATAGAGTGATCTGCGTAATGTCAGAGAGTCACTACCATAACACAAGTTACTCAAGATGGAAGATTTGAAAATTTTTACATAGGGAGGCGCTAACAGAGCCAGTCAGACCAAAGTAGAACTTTAAAAGTTCACTTTTATTCTGACCTTCGAAGATACTACCAACTATCCGAGATACTACCAACTATCGTAGATACCACCAATTATCCTAGATACGACCCAATAACTAGACTATCATGACTTCCCTCAAAACAAAAGATTTCAAAAACAAAAAACTTCATTTGACTAAAGGATTTACAAACTGAAGTTGTTTCATTGAAATAGGAGAGATTGTATTTTTTTATCACAGTATCACAGGCTGCCCTGTATTGTTAGAGGTCTGTAGATTTACGGGATTTATTAAGTTCTTCAGTGAAGAAATTTAGCCAGTATTAGTAGCTAAACAGGTACGAAAATATTTTCCCTATTCTGAAGTGTGTACTCAGTCAATCAAGTTCAAGTTCATTCAGTTATTGTGAAGCATTGAAATGTGTACAGATGAATACTATTTATTTTAAAAATAAATTTCTTTACGCACAGTCCCAGGCGGAGTAGCCAGAGAGAACAGATGGTGATATGTCACGATCCTTACATACCTCTTTCGCTTATTTCTAATTCATCATTTTCTTTCTTCACGCACATCTAGTTTTTATGTTTAAACAATAATTTTTCAAAATACAGCTTCTTAACATACAGTAATCCGAAGTAAATTAGGTTATGTTGTGAAGATATTATAATAATAAAAAAAATCTTCATGCCAATATCAATACTATGGTAGACAGAAGCCCATACAAATTAATAAACATTAAATAAAAAAAATACTACATATTTTAAAACGGCCCTTACCACATATTATACTTATGCGTAGTCCTGATTTAACTATAGTACCATATTATGGGGAAACAGGGTAATTGTACATACTCTATTTACTCTACAGACAAAAATTGTAAGGATACTTGTAAACATTAAACAAAACTGACACAATCAAACCTCATTTCAAAAACCACAATATATGGCAATACAATATATCAGGGATTGTGAGTGAAGATAAATAAGTAAGTATATACTTGAGATGTGTAAATTTGCCCGCAACCACGCAAATTTTTATACTACTCGTCTAGATATACCAATCAACTACTCATTACGCAAAACAAATAGATTTATATTTCCAATCTCACACTTAACAAAACATACACCCAGTCCCCTTGTTATGGGAATCAAAATATAAAATATTCTACCTGAATCATTGCAAAATTAAACAATTATATATTACTTAGTAATAAAAGTTTCTATCTACTCTACTTAGTAATAAAAGTTACTAGGGTGTTAATGAATATTTAACAGATAGAGTAATAAATATATAGATAACAACTTAATTTTCATCCTATTGTTTAGGATAAAAATTTAGTACTTCATACGAAGTAGTAATAATAATAATATAATACATACATAATACACGTATGGATAATTCATACATACAAAGATAAGAACAATATCACATACATGAAGGTAGGGTAAGGTAGTAAGGGCCTAAGCACTTGTAGTATGGAATCAGAAATAATGAAGGTACGACAAACACCCAGACCCGAGAAAATGCAGATAAAGTGTTTCCTACATTGACCCGACCGGGAATCGAATCCGGGACCTCTAAGATGACGACACCATGACCGATGCGTATGGCACTCGTCCACGAAGGTCGTCAGAATATATATAAAATGTCTTATTTAAATCCACCTTCTACCGAAGACATTTTTGGGACGTCGTGACAGGTGGTGAACCCGTCGCCGTCTTAATACCCCAGCCAACGATGTAAATCGTACATATGTTATTGAAAACCATTGGTAGGAGCCTGCCATCTGGGGATTGAACTAGGGTCTCTAGACCCCGAATCCCAATAACCCAGCCACTCGGAAATCGGCCTTATATTTATTACTCATATCGTAAATTATATTATTTTAAAATAAAGCTTCACGCATTTAGTCAATAAATGACATAAGATAAGATTTTTCGTCTACATTTTTCCGGAGTTTGTTTGGTTCAACGTAGCGAGTTGTAAACCTGACGTCACCATCGGAATATGGAAGAATTTACCATACTTGCTATAAGTGGCAAGCAATTTGGCGATCGCACTATCCTTTACCTCGCATATTAGATGCTGCTGCCCGTCACCTGTCTGATGAATTTTGGTTTAGTATGTTTTTATTATTTAAAAATGGCCTGCTACATTTTAGTAGTTAATTGTATATCTAAAGCCTCGCCCTTAAGTATGCATACATAGTAATAAACCTGTAGCCATTGTTAGTTCAAATCTAACGATTTGGCCAATGTTTGAAATGTTTTGGTTGATAAGCCCGATTGTCTTTTTTTATGCGTGGGGAAATAAACAAAAAACCTAACCTAACTTATAGCCGCCCCCGCGGGAGCAAGCACGGGTGATGTCGGACTCACACGGACTAAACCCCCCGGTGCTCTGCCATCACCGATGTTGGTAGGGCCACGTGAACGCTTTCGCACACATCCGCGACCCTATCCGTGCTGGTCGCCCTAGGTAGCCTTTCGCACGATGGTCACTGACCGGCTCTTTAAAGAAAAAAAAAAACTTTCCGTTGATTATCTGAAAGTTCATCATTTTTGTATATTTATTGCATTTACAGAACAGTATTTCACCACTGGATTGTGCAACGGCGTTTGTAAATCAGTAGGATTCGCAACGAGCGTGGATATTAAAATTAAAGGGCGATGTAAAAAGAGAATAATAACAAGATTTTTTTTAAAGACTGGAATTTCTTCACTTATTATTTTATTTTATCATCAGCAGCGTATCATGTGTCGCCTGACGCATGTCTGTTTTATTACATTACGTATTATCTCATAAGAAGCTTTTCTTATTAGTCTTTTCTTCGTCATAAAACATACTGTATTTTACTCTGCGTCTTATTAAAAAAAATACAACATAAGTTTCATGCCAGCTACACGAGTTATTATTCGTCGACTTCACCGAGTATGACCCAGTTCTGAGTGGTTTGGCGAGCTAATATTCAAATAGATAAATCAAATGTCTGCTCTTGTCGACTTTTTTGCTTGGCGAAGATTGATGATGAATTTTTTGCAAAATTCTTTGAGATGGCGATATAACGTTGTAATGTGAATGCGGCTATTATAATACAAATGTTATCGCCGGGGAGAGTCGAGAGTTGAGAGATAGGACTGCGAGTCCGAATATATTATGGTTGAAATCTGGCTCGTCACGTCCGTGCTATTGTAGCATTGGAACTCAGCGTTAATAAGAGGTCAAGTCATAAATTATCTAAATATGAATAATGGATATATATGGTATCATATGTAGAAAGTACCCGACCATTTATTTTGTAAGACGATCTGATAGCCGAGTTTTTAGTGACACTGTCTTCGAAGCTAAGGGTTGCAGGATCGAATACCACTAGCGGCGAACATTTGTGTAATATTTATGTGTATTATTTAATATTGTACCGCTGGTATAGTCTCAAATAAGCTTCGGTGAAAGGACTTAATAGTCTAGGTCTCTGTGTCTACCTAAGTATTGAGAAAAAGATATATAATTTATGTTCTCAATGGTATATTTAACCACACCAGTTGTAATGAAATTTTGTTGGCGTTACAGCGCGAAAAGCTGTGTATGATAAATACGAATGATCGTACTCGAGTCACGTTTATATGTGTATACAAATATTTATCTATGTATATATGTATGTAAATGTACCGTTACTTTGGATATAACGGCGATAGGCCTACTACCTGTCAAGTTGTCCTAAATAGGCTTCATTTAAGAGTGAGGTCAAAAAGACTTCATCGTCGTCATCTAGACCTCTGCCTACTCCAGAAAGTATTTTATTTATTGGTATTAAATACTACATACTTTACAATTTTTATTGATAACAGCATATAAGTTATGCTGAACTTTTTGTTATTAATTTAAAGAAAAAAAATTAAATAACAAAAAGTGACGTCAACAACGTGAAGACATTTTTTTTACTTAACAAAAAATGCTGATCTCGCCTTTAAATAAAAATAGAAAACGTAACATTTTTGTACAACAATATGATTTTTCTTGAATTTTATACTTTGTATTGCCTCCTCGTGCTTCCATTACTGCGTGTATGCGGTTTAGCATGCTGCACGCCAAGTTTCTTATACGATTTTGGTAAATTGTCCCATTCCTCTGTAAGAGCAATTTTGAGCTCACGAAGCGTGATTGGGGGAGGGTTTCGTTGTTTTACGCATCTTCCTAACTATCGTCCCATACATACTCTGATTGGGTTGATATCCAGGCTGCGTGCTGATCGCTCCATATTTATTTAGACTCATAAATTGTATTAGTAAAGTTTTTATTAATTATCTTTTTGTTCGTGAGTGACTTTTTGTTCGAGAGACGTTTTCCCGTCATCTGTTGGTATTCTATAATAATAAATACAATAATCTTTCAGTTACCATTTTCAAAGGTTAGATAAAGGATTTTTAGTAATTATAATGAGAAACTGAGTTACAGTCGCGAGAGCCGAGTGGTTGGGTGGTCGGAATTTCGAGACATGAGACCCAAGTTCGACCCGGGTGGCAGGCTCGTATCAAGGGTTTTTCTAAAACTTATGTATGAATTATATCGTTGGCCTGGACATAAAGATGGCGACGAGTTCAACATGTCACGTTATCCCGAAAATATCTTCAGTGGAAGGTGGGTCGAAGAAACTTAATTGTCTAGACTAGACCACTGTATACCCCTGTATTGGGAATTACGTGAAGATATTTCATATTTCATTTAATTTTCAAATTAAGCCACCGAGAAGCTGCCTGTGTTTAGGTAGTATATGGATGTGAGTATTTACTAATCAAATTTTATCAAAACGCGTAATTTTAAATTTAGAACTGTGACAGTTTGTTGCCTCCTTTCAATATTTCAGATGATTTAGCCTCCGCTGCTCTAATTTTTGTTGGCCAACTTCCCATATCGTTGTATATATTTTATGTTATAACTCAAACTCGCAGGCATCTTCGAGACATTTCCAGCAATTAATAGATCAAGCAATTGCAATTTACAGTTCATGTAATACTTGCAATGTCATTCTGCTCAAGTAATTATTTATTCTTCAAAAACTGTTGTATTAAAATAATAATTATATTAAATATTTTATGTTCTTCAAAACAAAAAAGACAAACCCTTTAAAAAACAAATTCAGTTCAATATAATTTAAGTGTTTTTACTACGAAATTCAGTTATAACTTCATGATCAACTAATCTTGGTACATCACTTTGTAGCAAAAATTTACGCACAGCTGTAGGAATTGGATTTAGAGTATCGATTTTTCAACAACATTGAGGTCCTTTTGGCAGCGACGTCGATGAGTTGGGCTTCCACGGGTTTTCATTTCAAAAATGTGCCATTACACTATTTCGAGGCGGCTCCTTAAATGAAGTCTTCCGAAGGGCTCTTGTTTTCGTAATAATTCTATCGGCTTTAGGTCCTTATGGAATATTTAGGGAGGATGGCAAGAGATCTGACGGCTTTACATTAGTCCCTTGAAAGAGGCAAAACTCTTACCACATAAATCTTCTACTGCTACCTGTTTCATTGCATTAGCTCTCATTTCATGGATACTTCGAAGAGGCCGGAGCGACATCAGAGGCATCTGAATCGGCTATACATTTGTTCAATTTGCTATATAGACGATCGGTTCGTGGAGACCTGGCGCCATGTAGTTTCTAAAGGAATTGTACCACGCCTGGTCGTAGCCGCTGGTGACAAGAATCAAATCAAATCATTTATATATCGACATAAGAATGTACATACGTTTATTGATAGTCATTTTTAATCTACCACCGTTTCATAATAAGGTTACTCTAACGGAGAAGAAACAGGCGAAAGAAACTCCGTAGGTATCCGCTTTTTTGGTCATTTTTTTTACTATTATACAATGTGATATGACATTTTCTAAAAATAATATATTCATTATATATTCATTTTCTAGAAATAATATAGTCATTAATATATTTATTTATACTATAATAATCCTTCTAATAAAGTTTTTGTTTAATAAATTTCTTAAACCTGTTAATAGACAGGCTTTGCACATTTACCGGGATTTTGTTGTAGAGACGTCATATGAACGAGTTACTTACTCCATGGAGTCTAGTGACCGCTGTTACAAGCTTGAAGCATGAAGCAAGAGGGCTGCTTCTTTACTTCCTCAACGGTTGAATCTACCCATTCTATGTGGAAATGTAGCCAGTGCAAATATGGAACTTGGCCACGAGGAGTTGCGCTGTACGATGTTTTTAGATTTTAGTTAATAAGTAAAGTTTAGGTTTTAGTTAAATATAAACATAATTTTCTTTTTGTACGATATTGAAAACTAATATGTCTTTTTCTTGTTTCAGACGCTGATTAACTAGTATAGGAAATTCTCAGTTAAAACAATGTATATAAAACTTGAAATAAATTGACGATATACGTAATAATATTGTGTATATTAAAGTGAATATATCATGTTATAACTGTTCATAGCATTGAAAGTGCCTATAGTGATTTGTTAATAGTTAGATATCGCTTAGTTTGTGACAGTGTAGTGTGATAAACATTTTCTACTTGGTAATAAAATTGTGGCACAACCTGGAGGACAAATATTCTTCAAAAGGCTTTGAAGTTTTCGCAATGATGATTTAAAGGTAAGAAAGTAACAATAACTCTTATTTCAACTTTTCAACATTCACTTGTGCTGTGTAAAGTGTTTAGTTAAATCATGGCATTTCGTAAGTGCCACAAAAACTGTACACGGAAAAAGGTAAAAAAAATCTGAAAGAATTTGATATTTGATATGATATATAGAGTGGTCGAAATTTCGAGTCAAAAGACCCGAGTTCGATTCCCAAGTGGCATGCTCGTACCAATGGGTTTTTCAAAAACTTATGTAGGAATTGTATTGTTGGCTTGGACATAAAGACGGCGACGGGCTCACCACCTGTCTTGTGCTCCCGAAAATATCTTCGGTGGAAGTTAGGTCAAAGGGACTTAATTGTCTAGACCAGAATATTATACGTGTGGGTATCTTTTTTTATCATCGAACTGTTTAAATCATCGTTTTTAGTTACGTTCGGTCGGTTCTAAGCACTGGCTTTAGTCATGTCATGTATAGAAATTATTATAGCCGCGTTAATTTTTATTTTTAATTTTAAGATAAAAAAAATTTTCACCCAGTTCCCAATACAGGGGTAGACAAAAGTCTAGTATAGACAATTAATTCCCTTTGACCACTTCTTTGACAACTTCCTTCGAAAATATTTTCGGGACAACGTAACAGGTGGTGATCCCGTCGGCATCTTTATGTCCAAGCCAAGGCAATAATTCGTACACAAGTTTTTTTTTTAAAACCCATTGGTACGTGGTGGCCTGCCACCTGGGCTTCGAACTCGGGTCTCTTTGCTCCCAATTCCGATGACACTTAAGAACACACTCAAGAAAAATTTTATAAGATCGTGAATTTTGAGATCAACTTTTATAAGTTTCTTTCGTGTTTCGAATTAGAATTTGCGAATGCACTTATTTATTTCTGTAGCTCTTTATGCTACACATACATATATATGCAAGCACCCTGTCGTTCCCTGAGCTGTTATGACTTAAATCAATAATTTTTTGAAAATAAAATTACGTTTCTGTTATTTCGTCAACTGAAATTCTCAAGAATTCCTGCGATCCAAATTATTCTGTTTCCTGTGTCTCCTACGTTTAGACAACTATTAATTTAGTTTTCTATTATTACATTGGCGACAATCCAACCGATGTCGTCGCTTTGGCCTTCGTAAAGGTTAATTATTTTAATCGTATAATGTTTACATGCGCGATCTGATTTAATTTTGAAGTTCCTCGATTATTAAAAATACTGGGACTGTGATACTTACATAAGACATACTTTGTTTTTTAATGCTTTTGTTAAGTTTTTTGTTATCTACGTGATGTGCTTAACGAAAAACATAAATAATTACAGAAATTGTAATTATATTCATTACATTTTCTGTAATTATTTTTAAATGTAATAATTCTTTAGGTATTCGAATTTTGAACATTATTATTATTATAACAGTGATTATCACAAAGTATCTTTAAAACATTAATGCTGCGGCAATTTAGAGCCAGAATGGAAAGTTGGCGACGAAGTAGCCAATTTATCATATTTTGACTTACATAAATGCAAAGTGGTCTGCAGTATAAGAAAGACGGTTGACTGCATAATTTTGCACTTATGACAAAGTAAAAAGTAACTTTGCACTTTCACGTGAATTTGAGCGTGATAAGAGCCATTTTCGTTAGGTTAACACTTTTGTTACTTTGCTACAGTAATCGAGAGCATTTTGTATAAGATATGTTTAAATAATAAACAAAGCAAAAATGAATCGTTAATTTTTAATAACAATTTCGTTATTTAGCTGTTGTCTTCAACTTCAACACGCCGTTTTGAGCGTTCAATTACACTGTAATACCCGGTTCTAATCAGTTATTTCTAATCAAAAATGTTTCGTTGTTTCCGATTCCAGAATACAAGTGCTTTTACTACTTACTCTGGAATCAGTATTTAATGTTGTTTCTATCTATATTTGTATATAATTATTATCCTAATTTCTATCCAAGATTACAGTCAATATTTCTACTTTAAGGTTGAATTTTCCGAAATCGCTTTAAAAAATATATTCACATCATTCTCAATATAGGGGTAGACAGGGGTCTTGACAACTAATTCCTTTCGACCCATCTTCCTCCTAACACATGTTTTGGGACTTCGTGACAGATATTGATACCGAAGAAGAATAAGAAGAATATGCCACCTTATTTCATGTATTTCACAATCAACTTTTGTATTGTGAATGTTCTTTAATTACATGTTGACATGACTTGCATTATCTTCAACTAGGATACATAAACACGCAATGTCGCAAAGTTAAGCTTTCATAAATAACAATACAAACAGTGACGACCAATTACGACCATTAACAATCTTGGGAATCACCTGCTACTCGACCGAGAAGCGATTAATACAAGTGATTTATTTTATCGATAGTTCTGATTTCATTGCGTTGACTGATTACTCAATTGGCTTGATGCTACGCTGCTCATTAAAACTTCCAACGCATATTGCAATCAACATTACGAAAACAAGTAATGTTTTGAAATATTCAAAACCTGAAGTCTTCAAATAGTTTAAAATGATACTTGTTAAATCTTAAACTTACCTTGTAATTATTTTTTATTTTTCGCATTTTCCCGGAACTGGGATAGAGAAAGATGTAGACAAATTAAGTCCTTTTGACACACCATTCATACATACATACATAGCGGCCTATTAAAGTACTTTGCAGGACATTGGCCTCTCCTATAGGATGGATTTGCTATAATTCTTACGCCGTTACCACATGAGACTATCACCACCTGAACTATTCACCGAAACTTATTTAGGACTACGTGACAGGTGGCGAGTCTGTATGTTTTAGTTTCCAAGCAGACAGTTCAAAATACTATATTTTTAGATAAATGATGACCCATTCATAACACAAATGTTGTGCCCATAGCGGGATTCGAGCCCTGTCTTCTCCTTTCGAGCTGTCTCCGCAGGGTCACCACCAACTAGGCATACCAACATTTTTGAAAGCTTTTTAGATAGTGTATTATAAAATGGTTTTAAATGAAAATTTGCCAATACATAAAACATCCAAGTATATCATACACTTTTGAGTTAATTTGAGTACCCACTAAACCATCTTATTATATATACGGCATCTAGAAATGAAAAAAAAAAAAAACGAAAACGTAGTTGAGTGAAGGCTTATTAAGATAAAGCAATGACGAAGACTATGATAACACAAAGGCCGTTTTATTTATTTCGAGCTGTTCGAAATACTCGTCGAGTGTCCGTTAAACTCGCGTTTTTCTTGCCTTATCTATTATACGTAAAATTATTATTATAGACATTTTATTTAATATATTTCATAAACTTTGAAAATGATGTCTGTAGAGTCGGTCGATCGTTCTAGAATCTTATCGCTTGATCGTGCGTTGTTTCAAGACGAAATACGTGTCATTTAATTGTCGGTGATGGCGTAAGTTACCATGGCGTATGTAGTATCAGGGTAGCGGTGGTGGTGCTTTCTGCAGAGTTAGTGAACGGAACGGAATGAGTGGGTTTCCTGTCACAAATCCTTGTGACAGAAAACCCACACAATATATGCCATTTATTGTTTTTGCATGCGGAATTTTGCAAGCTAATTTTGTCTCTCTTGGTCTTAACCTAACAAGTACTATTAAGCTAAGGAAATATATATATTTTTAACCTTTATATAGAAGATGAACTAGTAGCCTTTTTATTCGATTATCTCCTATAAATAATAAGTGGTTAACCCTCACGGACATCGGTGGACATTCAGTTTGTAATAATGCGAACGAGAACGAGAAGTTAAGAAATATATATGTCTAGTTTATTTATTATAAAGTCACTATAGCCGAGTGGCGGAGTGATCAGAATGATATGTAAAATGCGTTTTTAAGTGTATCGTGCAGCATAACATATGACCGTTCTAGATATTTGTAATGGTTGTATACTAAGTTGCCTCGGTTGGCCATTTTCCAAGTTTGTATTTCAGCCACCCATCTTATTAATCTTAGTAAAAGCGTTAATCGTTATTGACGACTGGAGTTTTGCTAAGTATTGCTTTCTATTAGTCTAGAATAATTAGTTTATGCTAAAATATTACTGAACTCTTTTCAAAATACAAAAGTATTTTTAAGGAGTTTTGTGTCATGTCGGCGTAAACTTTTCGTTCCAACGTTGTTGTAAGAAGCAACTAAGGGATAAGCCTTAAGAATAATTAACACTGCTGACATATTGAGAGGTCTATCTCATTTAATGTCAGATAAAAGCGACAGTCAAAACATCAGTGTCTACGATGGAAGAGGTCAGATTCTGCAATTGTAAATTTACTAGCGTGAGTATTGTAGCAAATCATCCTTACAGGTTAGGCTATAGTGTTCAGTGGTCTTTTAAAATAAGAAAACTGTAGGTCTTAATAAGTTTAAACTGGTCACATATTCTTTCAGAGTGAATCTTTAAAATTTTCTTTAAATTTTGTAGCATTAAAGTATAACTAAGCTGGCCATCTGGCTAGGCTCTATTTATTGTGCTCTTACAGTTTCCGTAACACACTATTGATAACATTCTAAAGTAGTCTTTTGGCCACATTCCAAATCTTTTCAGCCGACCTACCTTATGTTAATGAAAGTATATGCTGTAATTATTGATGTATGTGGACATCAGCGGAGTCCTGTTCACATTATTCTTTAGCCTCGGTGCTCGCTCTTTACTATACTAGGCATACCAACATTTTTGAAAGCTTTTAGATAGTGTATTATAAAATGGTTTTAAATGAAAATTTGCCAATACATAAAACATCCAAGTATATCATACACTTTTGAGTTAATTTGAGTACCCACTAAACCATCTTATTATATATACGGCATCTAGAAATGAAAAAAAAAAAAAAAAAAAAAAAAAAAAAAAAAAAAAAAAAAAAAAAAAAAAAAAAAAAAAAAAAAAAACGAAAACGTAGTTGAGTGAAGGCTTATTAAGATAAAGCAATGACGAAGGCTATGATAACACAAAGGCCGTTTTATTTATTTCGAGCTGTCTCCGCAGGGTCACCACCAACTAGGCATACCAACATTTTTGAAAGCTTTTAGATAGTGTATTATAAAATGGTTTTAAATGAAAATTTGCCAATACATAAAACATCCAAGTATATCATACACTTTTGAGTTAATTTGAGTACCCACTAAACCATCTTATTATATATACGGCATCTAGAAATGAAAAAAAAAAAAAAAAAAAAACGAAAACGTAGTTGAGTGAAGGCTTATTAAGATAAAGCAATGACGAAGGCTATGATAACACAAAGGCCGTTTTATTTATTTCGAGCTGTCTCCGCAGGGTCACCACCAACTAGGCATACCAACATTTTTGAAAGCTTTTAGATAGTGTATTATAAAATGGTTTTAAATGAAAATTTGCCAATACATAAAACATCCAAGTATATCATACACTTTTGAGTTAATTTGAGTACCCACTAAACCATCTTATTATATATACGGCATCTAGAAATGAAAAAAAAAAAAAAAAAAAAAAACGAAAACGTAGTTGAGTGAAGGCTTATTAAGATAAAGCAATGACGAAGACTATGATAACACAAAGGCCGTTTTATTTATTTCGAGCTGTTCGAAATACTCGTCGAGTGTCCGTTAAACTCGCGTTTTTCTTGCCTTATCTATTAAACGTAAAATTATTATTATAGACATTTTATTTAATATATTTCATAAACTTTGAAAATGATGTCTGTAGAGTCGGTCGATCGTTCTAGAATCTTATCGCTTGATCGTGCGTTGTTTCAAGACGAAATACGTGTCATTTAATTGTCGGTGATGGCGTAAGTTACCATGGCGTATGTAGTATCAGGGTAGCGGTGGTGGTGCTTTCTGCAGAGTTAGTGAACGGAACGGAATGAGTGGGTTTCCTGTCACAAATCCTTGTGACAGAAAACCCACACAATATATGCCATTTATTGTTTTTGCATGCGGAATTTTGCAAGCTAATTTTGTCTCTCTTGGTCTTAACCTAACAAGTACTATTAAGCTAAGGAAATATATATATTTTTAACCTTTATATAGAAGATGAACTAGTAGCCTTTTTATTCGATTATCTCCTATAAATAATAAGTGGTTAACCCTCACGGACATCGGTGGACATTCAGTTTGTAATAATGCAAACGAGAACGAGAAGTTAAGAAATATATATGTCTAGTTTATTTATTATAAAGTCACGATAGCCGAGTGGTTGAGTGATCGGAATATCGAGTCAATAGACCCGAGTTCGATCCCCAGGTGGCTCGTACCAATGGGTTTTTCCAACCCGTTGTCCCAAATATGTCTTCGGTGAAAGGTGGGTATAAAGGACTTCTTTGTCTGGACTGTCTACCGGATTATTTCGAATAGCGTGAAAATATAATTTTTTTCTCCTGACCGCATCTTACTGCAATGAAAATAATAAAGTTTTAGACTTTTGCTGATGTACTATACGTGATAGATCAGAACATACATGTCATTACAATTCCATAGTTTCTTGAAGAATGATATGTAAAATGCGTTTTTAAGTGTATCGTGCAGCATAACATATGACCGTTCTAGATATTTGTAATGGTTGTATACTATTGTATATTGCCTCGGTTGGCCATTTTCCATGTTTGTATTTCAGCCACCCAACTTATTAATCTTAGTAAAAGCGTTAATCGTTATTGACGACTGGAGTTTTGCTAAGTATTGCTTTCTATTAGTCTAGAATAATTAGTTTATGCTAAAATATTACTGAACTCTTTTCAAAATACAAAAGTATTTTTAAGGAGTTTTGTGTCATGTCGGCGTAAGCTTTTCGTTCCAACGGTGTTGTAAGAAGCAACTAAGGGATAAGCCTTAAGAATAATTAACACTGCTGACATATTGAGAGGTCTATCTCATTTAATGTCAGATAAAAGCGACAGTCAAAACATCAGTGTCTACGATGGAAGAGGTCAGATTCTGCAATTGTAAATTTACTAGCGTGAGTATTGTGGCAAATCATCCTTACAGGTTAGGCTATAGTGTTCAGTGGTCATATACATAAGCTAGACAATATACAACTTGACTTTTAAAATTTTCTTTAAATTTTGTAGCATTAAAGTATAACTAAGCTGGCCATCTGGCTAGGCTCTATTTATTGTGCTCTTACAGTTTCCGTAACACACTATTGATAACATTCTAAAGTAGTCTTTTGGCCACATTCCAAATCTTTTCAGCCGACCTACCTTATGTTAATGAAAGTATATGCTGTAATTATTGATGTATGTGGACATCAGCGGAGTCCTGTTCACATTATTCTTTAGCCTCGGTGCTCGCTCTTTACTATACTAAGCATTTAGAACTTGATTTAAATGCCTTACTGATATTTTGTAATGATTATCTAGAAAATGTAGCCAACGGATTAATTAAGCTGAATCAGGGGATAACAATCCATTCCAATAATTAAATTCAGATCACCATACTCGTATAAGGAGTAAATTTACATTACGTTGTTTTCCAATGTTTCTTTTTCTTCTTTAACTTAAGAGCTAGGCTCTTGTCGGTAAAGCATCTATTTTAGTTTAGATGTAAATCTCTCCGTCTTCCTCTGTTCAAGGTCATTTCCTTTATCTACCTACATGATTTTTTCAGTGACTGCCAGATTCAAAACACTTAATGACATTTAATGTATGAGTATATAAATGTATGAAATTTTATATATGTGTACATATATTGTCGCTGTAAAACAACCGAAGTAATGAATATTAAAAGTATATTTAAAAAATTAAAATAATTTAAAATAAATTTAATTATTTCCACTCAGCAACTGCTAAAACCAAAAGCGCTTTAGTTCTACGAGTGCATTAGTGGAATTCACAAAGCGTGCCAATTAGCCTCTCAGAGCAAGAAACAGGCTGACGGTTGCGGTTTGGCATTTCACTCTATATGGCCTTTATATACGGCTAGCAAAATGTATGTATGTAGCCAAGCAAAAATATCTTGTTATTGTAAATGTTTTGATTAATGTTTTTCTTGCAATTGTACTAATTTATTAATATTTATTGCTATTATGACTTATACTCATTATATTTTAGACAATATTCAGTTGTCATACTTTCTTATCTTCACACGCCAATAACCAGTAAAGATCTGGACACTTATTTTTTCAACGCTCAATTTAGAGCTTTGGTAAGGTATCTGTGTGAGTGGTACTCTATTATGTAAAGACTCTTTGGTACGAACCATCCTTCAGGGATCGAATTTGAGTCTCCTGATTCGAACCACTTAGTTATAGTGGTCATATACATAAGCTAGACAATATACAACTTGACTTTTAAAAATTTTCCACCAATATTCCTTTCATAAATGAATCTTTAATATTGACATTATTATGGCTTGGACACTGGTAGAGGGACAGGTTCATGTGTCCCGTTCCTCCCCCGTATAAGCTCCGGGGTTTCCATCTTTCCAGACTATTCCTCTAGAAAGGACAAAATTTGTATAGACCTCTAACTATCCTAGTATTGAAAATACGGTCGTTAGTACTTATTATTATTTTAATCATATAATACGTACCATTTATTTTTTTCAAAAACTTATGTACGAATTATATCGTTGGCTTGGACATAAAGACGGCGACGGGCTCACCAACAGTCACGTTATACCGAAAATATCTTCGGTGAAAGATGGGTCAAAGGGACTTAATTGTCTAGACTAGATCTTTGTCTGCCCCTGTATTTGGAATAGCGTGAAGATATTTATTTATTTTTATTACATAATTAGTCACGATAGTTGAGTGGTTGAGTGATCGTAATTCGTGTCAAAAGACCCGAGTACGATCCCCAAGGCTCGCACCAAAGGTTTTTTTCGAAACTTATGTACGAATTATATAAAAGAACTTAAAAGTAAAGGACTTAACTATCTAGACCTCTGTCTACCTCTGTATTGGGAATGAATGTATTTATTTATGTTATATTTTTAAACTTTATTGCGTAACCTTAACAATAAAGGTAACATAGACTTAATGCCTTAAGGCATTCTCTGCCAGTCAAACATGTCTATTTATTATTATTATGTTCTATTCTATTATGTTATATGTAAATAAGTCACGATAGCCGAGTTGTTGGGTGGTCGGAATTTCGAGTCGAGAGACCCGAGTTCGATTCCCAGGTGGCAGTACCAATGAGTTTTTCAAAAACTTATGTACGAATTTCATCGTTGGCTTGGACATAAAGACGGCGACGGGCTCACCAACAGTCACGTTATACCGAAAATATCTTCGGTGAAAGATGGGTCAAAGGGACTTAATTGTCTAGACTAGATCTTTGTCTGCCCCTGTATTTGGAATAGCGTGAAGATATTTTTTATGTTCTATTCTATTATGTTATATGTAAATAAGTCACGATAGCCGAGTTGTTGGGTGGTCGGAATTTCGAGTCGAGAGACCCGAGTTCGATTCCCAGGTGGCAGTACCAATGAGTTTTTCAAAACTTATGTACGAATTATATAAAAGAACTTAAAAGTAAAGGACTTAACTATCTAGACCTCTGTCTACCTCTGTATTGGGAATGAATGTATTTATTTATGTTATATTTTTAAACTTTATTGCGTAACCTTAACAATAAAGGTAACATAGACTTAATGCCTTAAGGCATTCTCTGCCAGTCAAACATGTCTATTTATTATTATTATGTTCTATTCTATTATGTTATATGTAAATAAGTCACGATAGCCGAGTTGTTGGGTGGTCGGAATTTCGAGTCGAGAGACCCGAGTTCGATTCCCAGGTGGCAGTACCAATGAGTTTTTCAAAAACTTATGTACGAATTTCATCGTTGGCTTGGACATAAAGGCGGCGACGGGCTCACCACCTGTCACGTTGTCCCGAAAATATCTTCGGCGGAAGGTGGGTCAAAGGGACTTAATTGTCTAGGCTTGACCTCTGTCTACCCCTGTATTGGGAATTGCGTGAAGATATTTTTTTATGTTCTATTTCGTTATGGGAACCTCTTGAGCAAACGGTGGAAGATCAAACAATTACAATCGATGTATGTGATGATAAATAAATTATTTAATTTTTGATTTGATTAGGTCATATATTCCATTCCAGCAAAAACCTGTTACGAATATATAATTTCATTTACCTGTACAAGATCACTAATATAATACCTGTGAG
This sequence comes from Sericinus montela, assembly GCA_029286605.1. NCBI lineage: Eukaryota > Metazoa > Arthropoda > Insecta > Lepidoptera > Papilionidae > Sericinus > Sericinus montela. The sequence goes on along the minus strand of JAGSMR010000012.1, from coordinate 14,398,680 downwards.
TTTTTAGTGGGGTTCATACCATATTTTTCTAATGACCTTTTTATATTTTAATAAAAAACAGTCCATCCATCCCTCCGTGGTCGAGTATCATATACCCCGGTTTTCATGGTGTCATGAAAACCGGTCATGAAATTCTTTTGGTAACGGCCATAATGTGTTTCGTAATCATGCGACAAGAAAAATATGAACACCATCAAAACCTTCCAGTATGCTGCCTGCGCAGTGTGCTGCCTGTGGCCATTGGCTTTTTGTATATTTACTTATTCTTAATGCGCATTAATATATGTGATGGAACATAGGCGGACTTAATACTAAACTCATAGCATTTCTCTACTGCCACGGATCGCCAATCACTCTAGATCTCACTCCGCTCCATCTGCCAGCACAAATTGCATAATAAATTAAAGTTGCATGTGAGTACTCGCACTTCGGCACAGGTGAGCACACAGCTAAAGGCCCATCAAGGAATTTCACGTTGTCATTGAGCTTCCTGCATAATCCCTGACAGTGCAACCAAAGGGAACAGGCCGGCAAATGCCACAATCCGTAACTTCTTTTGCTTCTTTCAAATTAATAATTTTCTTTATATAAGCAAACAATATCACAAAACTAATGTGTACAAATATAACATCTTAAATTATTACATTATTTTATGACCTAAGGAATAATAAAATAAAACTTGCTGGAATACCAGATTTAAATTTCCATACAGTTTATCTTCAAAACAATACGTACGATAAAAATATCAAGATAGAAGACAAAAATTTCTTCTAGTAGTCTTCCTCACTTTAAACGAATTTAAATTCTATATAAAAGAGGGTCACGAAGTGCGTTGTATTTCTTTATTTAAAAACAGTTTGAATCGAAATTAATTGGTTAAAGCATCAAAGTTTTATTTTTATGCTTAATATTTCATCAATTCAAAAAATAATTACAAAGACCGCTATTATAAACGATTAAAAACCAGATCTTTAAAAACTAAATAAAATATTACGGACATATTAATTTTATGTGTAAAACTTACTGCAGTCGAACAAATTGGTCAAATTTGAAATGACCAATAAAAATATATATGACGAAATTATAGAAATTTTGTTGCAGGATTTATTAAATGTCCTAAATTTTGTTCAAGAGTTTAATAGTAGCCCTAGTCGGTATCAATCATCAAAATAAACTGATGTTCCTTCTGTGACTTGAAATGAAACTCACTCAATTTAAATATTTGATTATGGCTTTTCAGCAGAAGAAGATTTTATTTTAAAAGATGTTGATCTAATATCTGGTTAAATTTTTATACGACAATTCAAAAAAAATCAGAAACTAGCGGTTTCACGAAGTTACCTTTCTAGTCACTTTTCTCTTCAAGCATACAAACTTTTAAGTAAAACAGTTCTTTATAACATTTTTTGTCGTTTTGTAGCTTCATAAAGATTTGGTGGTAAATGAGAATATTTGTACAAGTATTTTTTTTAAATTCTGGTTCGTTACGTAGTTGGTGTATTTGTGGAGAAAGGACATCGTGGAAGTGTAGGGGCGATTAAATCGATCCAAGTCTCTTTGAAATTATCGCCGAAGTCTTGATGTTATTGTGTTTATTCAAGTCAATGTAAAAAAAGTTTTTATTTACATATAAAATATTAAAACAATTTTCAGTACGTAAATTTCGCTGTCCCTAATGTTAATGTTTCGCTAAAGGGATAACCATTGAACGTGGAAACGTTTACAGCTGTCTTGATGCTAATATACGAGGAGGAAGGAGATCTCTGTACTTGGCAAGCGGATTGTCGTTCGCTCTACCTGGCAACTCGCAGCACAGACGCCTCTGCCCATCACTGGTCTACTTAACTCTGGTCTGGTATGTATCGAGGTGGTTATCTCACCATCAGTCGATATTTACAAGATCCCGAACCTTAAGTCGTACCACTACAGGGGAGGAAATTGAAGGCATTATTGTTATTTTTGGTATTATTTTATAATTTAATACGATTTTTTTCAAACAGATGAATTTAAAATTGCAGAAGCAAAAGTAAATGGTGTGAATATTATTTAATTTTTTAGGCGTTGTATCAGACTTTAGTCAATTTCACGAAATAATCACCATAAGCACATTTCATGCTATGAAGTCATGTAATAAATGAATAGGTAATTTGTTATAAGTCGCAGTGTAGGACGACCCACTACGAAATGGAATGATGACTTTCGAACTGCATTGACAATTGCGGGATATCGATGGATGCAGGTGGCTAAGTACCGTTTTTTGTGGAAAACCTTGGGGGAGGCCTTTTATTCAGCAGTGGGCTCTTGATAGGATGTAAATTTATTAGGGTTAAATTATCATATTATAATATTAATTTTATAGTATTATAATTTAACCTTGTCTATTATTATAATATTATTAATAAATTATAATATTAACATTAGTTATTGGGGATAAAATTATTAGGCATTATTTAATAAAATTATTATTTAATAGGGTAGGAAAATACTTCCTTTTTCATGTAGTGTTTAATAGAAAAAAATCGAAGTATAATGCAGAATTAAAAGTAGTATATTAATCTAAATAAAGTTATAGAATTGTAATCAAATACCAATAAACAATGAATGAAGGTAAGAATAACTTTAAAGAACGTAAGACCAATTAGAATAACGATATAAATGACGTAAATAGTTGGATATAATTAGTAATATTAAAAAAAACGAGTATTAAATCTTGTTTATAAACCTTTATATACAGAAGTATCGACTTTAATAATATCAATTCATAAACCATTATTTCAGAGGCAAAATAATTAGGAGGGCATAATCAGGTATCACTATCAAAGGATAATTAATGAGGCTTTTTATTTTTTATTCTAACAGTTACATAAGTTACACAGTTGGTAGGGATCCTGCCTTCGAAGCTATGGGTTGCTTAGCTTATATCTTTACCTACCTAATGGAAAATTGCGATTAAATAAAATCAAACATCACGTTGATATATAGGTATTTTGATTTATAGGTATGTTATAATATGCGTGCTTTAAGCATCTTAAACGAAAACAAACGTTCCCCTATTCGAATTGCGAGATGGCGTGGTTTCTCGACGTCGATCGATGAAAGGAAGTGAAATGAAATTTCCATTTTATTTGAGATTTCACTAATGCTCCCTTTATAAAGGCACTTACTTAGGACCACTAATCATTAGGAAATGTAAACTGGTGTTCTTTGGAAAAGTGTTAAGTTGCATGATAATATTTTACAATTGTTGTTTTTTTTGTTTGTGTTATATTGTTATTATAATTAACATTTTGTAATATTTCTGTGAGAGAATATTAGAAAGTATACACAAAGGATTTTATCTGAAACTGGAACAGATAGTTAATAGACTCAGGCGTTACTCTGCGGAAATTCATTATCATAAAGTTGTTATTAAATAATTACATTGGACCGTTCCGCACACATACTATTCTGCATACGGAATGTTTAAATGTAATTATTTAGTAACAGCTTATTATAGTTGGAACATAAAATACAAATAAGTAACCCAAAATTATGTTTGCATTTTAATTAATAATCCTAAATCAGTCTATTGGCATTTATTAAAATTATATAAAAAGAATCATTAATTATAGACGATGATAACCGAGAATTCCGTGCCTTAGGGGCATAACGGTTATTATCCCTTTTACTGTTTATCAGTTAGTCGTCTGTGCGTCTAATGTTATCAAATCCTACTTCATAAATGAAATGGTTTACAAATCTTAAATTATGATTTAATCTATATCCTTTCCCCCTAAAAAAGGGGGAATGGATTAACCTATTAAAAATTAAACAAAACTTACTTTATCCAGCCATAAAATATTTCTGTTAAGTATCGTATGTATGTGATAGGGTAGTATAGTATAATATCTATACTACATATAGATAGTAATATCATGTACATTACTATTTATATGTAATGGATACAATACTTGAAGCTAAACATTTACAAGGCTTATATAAATTTGTCATCGTGTATAAGAAATCATCTAACTTTCACCCGTCTCAAGTTATACTCATACGCAATTATTCCATACATTTTTCATGAGACTATAGATTCCTTTATTTTTTTTCGGTTCTAATTTTGGTACGCAGTAAGTCTTTTGGTCACTGAATTGAGATTTTCGGTTCGAACAGTCAATTGGACTTTCAATGCGGAGAAGCGCAGATCATGTGGTATACATTAAAATAAATTTTGAAATACATTACGTATCCGTAAGCCTTTTCCTATATATTTATTTATTTATTTATTTACACTTTATTGCAAACCTCACAAAGAAAGTTATACAAAGGGCGGACTTAATGCCTTTAGGCATTAAGTCCGCCTTTAAACTGGGTTACATAAAAAGAAAATCAATATAGGACCTAACGAAAATAAAGATGCAATATAAAATACTAATACAAATAATAAATATAATATATATATATATATATATATATATATATATATATATATATATATATATATATATATATATATATATATATATATACATACACTCATATATACATATACATACACACATATGTAAAACTTAAAAACATTATTATGACTGTAATGACCAATCACTAATTCTAACTGACAGTTAAAAGGTGTTCACGTACAAGTCTTTTAATTATCGACTTATTGGTAACTTTTCTGATGTCTTCGGGCAAAGAATTCCAGAGCAGTGTAGCCTGAATGGTAAAGGAGTGACCAACAAAGTTGGTAAAGTGTTGCGGGATACTCATCTTGTAATTAGATGAAGACCGCAGGCACCGATCATGAGTTGAGCATTGAAACTGAAATGTATCCTTAAGATACGAAGGGTAATTGATTCTCATTTATGATTGAGAAAAGAACAAGCAGAATTCTAGAGTTTCGCCTTTGTTGAATAGTAAGCCATTTAAGTCGAGAACGGTATTGTGAAATATGGTCATACTTACGAGGGTTGAAAATATATCTTATACAATTATTAACAAGGCGCTCTAGCTTGTTTAGAAGATCTTTGTTCAAATCACAGTAGTACACATCTGCATAATCAATGATAGGTAAAATGAGCGTCTGGACAAGCATAAGCTTAGTTTCCCATGGAAGAAGATTTTTGAGGCGATAGAGCACTCGTAGCGTGGCGGTTACTTTACGGCTAACTTCAGTTATGTGTTCAGTTTCCCCAGTTCAAGGTGTTATCGATATGTAGCCCAAGATTTTTAACAGAGCCCGAAAATGGAATCACTGCATCGTTATAACGTATAAAGGGTAGGTTTCCAACATCGACTTTAGCTAGCATTTTAGTACTACCAACCAGCAAAGATTGGCATTTTGTTGCATTCACAGATACTCCAAAGCGTAAGGAGCAGTCTGATACTGCTTTCAGACAGTCCTTTAATTTATTAATTGCATCGTGGAGTTCTTCAATATCAGACTGTACATAAATCTGCAGGTCGTCTGCATACAGATGGTACGAACAATTTATATTAGAAGTAATAAAATTTATAAAAATTGAGAAGATAATGGAAGAAAGTATACCGCCTTGCGGAACGCCATAACCTAGTCCCGCCCATTGAGAGGTCTTTTGTCCCATATAGACCGATTGCTGACGTCCGCGAAGATAAGAAGAGAACCACTCCAATACCGTGGAAGCGAATTAAACATAAGAAAAAATTGCAAGAAGGATATCATGGTCGACTGTGTTAAAAGCATTCGAAAAGTCCACAAGCACCATAACTGTAACTTTCTTCTTCTCCATACCCTCACGAATATCATCAGTGATTTTAAGTAGTGCAGTTGTGGTGCTGTGGCCAGGACGAAACCCAGACTGAAAGTTACTCAGTAGGTTATGTTCATATACAAATTTGGAAATTTGCTTATGTACACAGGCTTCCAAAATTTTAGAAAGAAATGGCAATATTGAAATAGGACGGAAATGATGAGGAAGTGTATTAGGTACTTTGGGGAGAGGTCGCACGAAAGCCTTTCTCCAAAGAGAGGGATATTGTCCAGAGTCTAGGGAGAAATTAATAATGTGAGTGATAGCAGGAAGTATAAATTCTAGGATGTTGGCTATCATAACCCTACTAACCTCATCGCATCCCACGGCCCTGGATTTTATTACCAGTACTCCTCATCCTGATTCACGGGAGAGAAATTAAAGGGATGTGTGGAGACTGCATTGAAGCAATGTATGCTATGGTTTGTGCCCGGATTGTAGGGTCCATGGCAGTAGTAGCAGTAAAGTATAGATTCAAATCATCGTGGGAAAGAGAAGGACCATACTCCATGATTGGTGATTTACCTACGCCCATCGAATTGAGAAATTTCCACACATCAGCTGGTGAAGAGTTAGTTATATTTTTTAGGAAATATCGGCGTTTAGCAGTTCGCACCATCTGGTTACACCTGTTCCTAGCCATTTTAAAAAGACAACCAGTTTTCTTCAATACGAGACCTCTTGAATCGCAAGAAAGTACGGTTTCGCCTGTCCATTGCCCTCCGCACATCGTCAGTCATCCAGGGAGCTGGCAAACGTTCAACTCTGACCTTATGGACTGGGGCATGGGCATCATACAGACTAATTATCGTGCTATTTAGGGCATGTACCTTTTCATCGACCGTGGAAGCAGCCGCCAGCGAGGCGAAATTAATTTGAGACGCATCACTGTGTAAATTATCCAAGTTTATCTTAGTAAAGTTACGGAAGTGTAAAAATGAAGTACCACGTTTAGGCGGTCTAAGCTTATACGAAGCATAAATAAGGTCATGTCGGGAGAATCCTGGGACTGGAAGCTGACCATGTGCAACCACATGATCAGAAGAACTAGTAATAATGAGATCTAAAAGAGAGTCTTCAGTGTCGAAATTATGATGGGTAGCCCTTAAAGGTAAAATTCCAAGATTGACTGACTCTAAGATCGAGCGAAGTTTTTGTGTACGAGAAGAATTCTTCAGAATATCAGTGTTGAAATCCCCCATGATTATGCAGTGTGTATACTTAGAACCTATGTTTTCGAGAGCCATTTCCAGATTGGCGAAGTAATCAGTAGAAGGAGGACAATACACTACTCCGAGAGCTATCCTTGTGCCCTTGACATCAAGTTCCATAAATAAGTGTTCATCGGAGGCAGAGTATGGAGATGGAGACGTTGATAATATTTTATATGGTAAAGAGCTATGAAGATAAATAGCCACTCCACCACCACCTTTATTTGTACGATCATTTCTTATAAGTACGAAACCAGGTATTGGATACATGGTTGACTGTAAACACGGCTTCAACCAACTCTCAGAAATTAAAATAGCGTGTAAGTTTGTATTAGCAAATGAAGTTTCGAGTTCTGCATAATGACTTGGTATATATATAGGCTTTAATTTTTTTAATAAATAAATATCTTCTCGTAATTCCCAATAATACAGGGGGTATTAGACCCCTATATAGACAGAGGTCTAGTTTAGACCATTAAGTCCCTTTGACCCACCTTCCACCGCAGTTATTTTCCCGACAAGGTGACAGGTGGTGAGCCCGTCGCCGTCTAAGCCAAAAATATAATTCGTACATAAGTTTTTGAAAAACCCATTGGAACGAGCCTGCCACCTGAGGATTGAACTTGGGTCTCTTGACTAGAAATTCAGACCGCCCAACCACTCGGCTATCGTGACTGTTTTCGTGATTATTCGTGATTTTTTTAATGAAATGTATAAATCCGCAGATTTGTAAAGAAATGTTGGAAATCTTAACTTCTCTGTTCTCGAGCTATATTCAAAAGTGATGTTTCATGTAAACAATGTCCAATGGACATTATATATCTCCTATCTAATTAAAATAACTATCTCCAGTTCTAATTAAAATACGCGATTCTTTTTAAACTAAGAACGTAGAATCTTCGCTGTAACGAGCTATTTCGTTAAAGCTTTTGTTCACTTAAAATTCATCTAGTGGAAGAAAATTCAACTTGAACCTATTCAGGTTTAATAAGTGGGAGCGTATTTATTTAAGGATAATAATCTTCATCGGCTATTTTACGGAAGAGCAAAGTTGTACAATGTATTAGTACTTAATTTATCATAGATTATGTAAAGGTTGTTTTATATTGTGAATAAACAATGTACTAGCTGAATATTCAAGTGGCAGTAAAAATGATGTTATATTGTGCAAATTACTTGGAAGCACGGAACAGTCGCACGCGAATTCGTCATATAGTTTTTCGCAAATTAATTTGAATTAGTAATTTACAAATTACTAACACAATAATTCTATAATAATAGAGTCGCTAAAAATTGTATTTTAATGTTCATTGTGGAATATAGTAGTGAAAATTTGAGAAAATTTTATATTCACAATGCAGTTTCAATTCAATAAAGGATATTAAGAATCTTTAACTATCTTATCATATCGTAAACTGGACAATGATGTGACTTTTTACGCGATATACTATACTGGAAACATATTTCATAAAATTGTATTATCAACATTTATTACAATTACAGACTTTTGCTTATTAATGGCTTGTTCTGCCATCAGTCCTTTTCAGAGCAAGAAACCGCGTTAAATCTGATCGAAATAGTGTGCAGAACCATTTAAAAAGACATTAATTTGGCACAAAGAAACGCAGCGTAGCTATGGAAATAGTGACACGTATACTCTGCATTAGTCTTGTACATTTTTTTATGTGGAAAAATTATTTTATACCAATCCACCTCTAGATAGTGGTGGTGGTGGAATCACACCATTTAAGGAGAGACTATCGCATTACCGTTTAAAACCCTTTGCTGATTGGCTGAAAGCTGCTGAAAGCTTTTTTAGCTTTATCGAATGTGGCTTGCTCGAGCGTAAGCCTTAAAATAAAAAACAATACTTGTAGAAAGCTGTTGTTAATGTAATTTATTTTGTTAAAATAACACGCTGATGACAATTTAATAAGCAAGGTATACCGCAGAAACGAAGCCTTGAATCCATCCATTATTATGTTACACATTCTATTATTAAGTCTAATTAACATAAATTACTTGTTCATAAATCTTTCCTCTACCAAGGTTGTACCTAACATAATAGTATATCGCCGTCTTACAGGCTACATATGTATATATTTGGCATAACATGATAGCAAGCTGAAGAGAAATATATAAGGAAATTGTAAAGTATCATCGTATCTTAACAAATGCATTTATATTATGATACGTCAAATGGTTACATTTGTTTCATATATTGAGATGAGGTGAATTATCTTTTCTAAAGCGTAAAGCCTTTAAGTTAAACATATCTGAATCCAATTTTTTTCATGTACTACTTAAGACTACTAAATTTTTATCCGTCGATTATTTTTATATATCTTCACGCCATTTCCAATATGGGTGTAGACATAGGTCGACAATTAAGACAATTAAGTCGTATCGACCCACCTTCCACCGAAGATATTTTTGGGACAACATGACAGGTGGTGAGCCCGTCACCATCTCAATGTCCAAGCCAATGATATAATTCGTACATAAGTTTTTTTTTTATTTGGTACGAGCCTGCCACCTGGGAATCGAACTCTCGACTCGAAATTCAGACCACCCTACCACACGGCTATCGTAAATTTTTGGATTTACAGAATTGTGTTCTTTATAGTGACTTCTATTTTTCATTGCATTGCATTATATCACATTCATTTATCATTTGTCACTTAAGGTATGCATTATAACAAATTAGTAGGGACAGAAGAGTTTCTACGACTATTCGACATTGACAAAGCGTATACTACAACCTGTGTTATTTAGATGTACACGGTAATATCAAGTGATAAGACATTTTATTGCATTTAGACAAGAAATTGTTCCATGTTACCTCGGTAACTAACCAACGAATATTTATTCTAGGTTCGATCCCCCGGACAGTATCGCTGAAGTTGGTAAAAGCAATTTTAGATGCTGAATTTCTGACGAGCTCCGTAGTGATAGTAAATATTTAGAAAACATCTGAATGTCCGAGAAATAATGCTAAAAATATGTGATGTTCTCCAGACTGAACTGTATGAAGTATGATACACATACATACATTCATACATATCGGCCTGTCTGTCTGTCAGTGGACAAGACCACTCGCACCTCAGATGCTATTGCCATCTTTGGATTATTTTGGCCTGATATTTTTAAAGATGGTTATCCCGCCATCTTTCGGCTGCCATAACAATATTCAGGGCCGTCAGTCGCCTCTTACGACATCCTCGGGACGAAAGGAAGCGAAGTATGATGGACGTTCGTAATCTTAAGATAAGTAGTACTTTAATCTTATACATAGATTTAATCATATATTAATATTAATTGATTTTGTATGCTTAATTATATGTGATTAAATTTTAATGAAAATTAATAAAAGTGTATCGATGATAAAGCTTTAAATAAATAAATATTGGCAGTGACTGCCCGCAGGCCAGATGCATTTCGATCCGGCTTTGATCTTTGATTCCGCGAAATATTTTCACATTTCAAATTATGTAAAAAATAACCAAACGCCTACAAAAATTCAAACCTATACGACAAAATATTTTAGTGTTTTACCTTACATGAAGACCACTGCATGTTTTATGCATTATTTTTATACAAAATTTAAGTTATAATATGTACTATAAGTAAAATAGAAAATGTCATAAGGTATTGTTACATCGTATGTTATTACGATAAAACTATATCAAGTGTGACCGCTTGTTAACATACCTAACCTATTAAATATATGAGAATAATTAAACATACTAATTTTATTGCCATTATTGTATTTACTATTTTAGAACTTGTATACTGTAGTTGCATTAAGTATTAAGTACCTGAAAACCGTGATTTCAATGGTATTTTAAGGATTAACGCGCGATGTTCTAAAGGTTTCCCATCTTATTATTGTTAATGCCCACTTCAGTGGCGATGACTCTCCTGCAGTGGGCGTAAATACTAAATAAGATAACTTCTATTCCTGTTAACCACCAGTTGTTAGTATTACTGTTATTCAAGCTGCAATGTCTGGAGTGGTTTTTAATAAAAATATTCAAATAGCGGACCCGAACCGGCGTTGTTATATTTCGCAGTTCACCCATTAGGCTATTGACCCTTCATTTTTATAAGATATACAATTGCTGCAGTTTCCGTCGTTCTTGTCGTCATCTCATAATAGTAAAACAGTCTGGATCTAATCTTTATATCCGGAGATTATTCCCTACATAAAACTTACATGTTTGATATAATGAAATACATACAAAATGTTTAATTCTCTTCAGTCTCAAGTCTCCCAGATATAATCCTGCCTATATTTTATGTATCGTTTGTGTAATGATAGCGAAAATACATGTGTCTAAATATTTTTTATGAATGGTATTACTTATAAATTAAAAACAATCTACCGTTTATTCTATTACTGTGGTACAAAGTTAAAACTGATGCAAAAAAAAGATCGTATCATTCGTAATAAATCGGTTTTATTTTTGGATTTTGGCGAACAATTTGCGCGTGGAGTGGAAAGGGTGAGTGACGCACGATCGGCGTAGGAAGGGGCTCGGCGTGGGGCGCGGTCGTTACGTCACTGTTTACGTCAAGGATGATCCTACGGTTTAGAAGTGGCCCTTTATTAACTTAGTGTAGCTTACAGTAAATATATATAATAAACGTTAAACCTTGTAGGCCTTTAATACTTATGAATATTTTAAAATTTCTTTAAACATACTTATAATGATACTCATAATTTTTTTTTAATTGAGTTTAAAATATAACATAACTATATTTGTAACACGATCAAATGTACATTATCACATAACATTGATACTTATGCAAAATGGTAATGGCTGCCGTGGGAGACATCTGAAGCATAGTATTGCATGATCGATTTCGAATTATAGGTTTGGTGGTACGGAGAGGAACAAAAAATACATGGGATAAGTTTTTCTCCCCGAAATTAAACGATTCCATGGAAATTGTTATTGAATGGAATTGAATTGAAAGCTAGAATTTGTTTCTAATTTGTGATTTATATACCACAATATTTTTTTTTTAATGTTATCACTATTATCTATTATATTTAGTGTCTATTCGGATTTTGACGTCCATCTAATAAGGTAGAGTCCGATATCGTTTTAGCTAATACACAATTACGCAAATTTAATTTTGATACGAATACCCAATGAAAGTGTTGGTGTATTTAAATCGACCAGGCGGTCGCCTTAGATCTAATTTACAAGTCACGCGATGGGCGTTTCTTTAACTGATTAATAGTTATTGAAACGTTTGTGTTGGCGAAACTACCTTTAATGCTATAAAGGTATTCAAATAAATTTACGTTTATTCACAAATTTTTAAAGGTAAGCTTTGATTTAAATCCTATGTTATAAGGACTGAGTTCTTTTGTCTAGAGCAAATATAAATGAAATTGAAGGATCTGCTTATTACTACAAAAATAACAGCTTTTCACTAAATTCATATTAAATACACGGTAAATTCATAATTTTTTTTTATTTTCGTCTGTCTGTTTGTTTGGACTGATTTGCGGGACTTTCACTGGCAGATAGCTGTTATCGTAAGGAGAAGCTGAGGCAAAGCCGTGGGGGTAGCTGTAACTCCTGGATACGACGCAGAGTCAGGCTTGGCTTAAAAATGCATAGTTACGAAGCTGAACCAACATGTTATATTTAAACTCCGTAGGATAAGATGGATTCTAAATTCAGCTTGCAAACAATAATAAAATAATAAGTAATTGTTTTAGTTGTTTCCTGTCAAATAATATCATTGTTTTTTGGAATTCGCAAAACTTAAATTATTGGAGTAAAAAGTAAAACTATATATTAAATTTTTCCTCTGTGTATCTTCAACATTCCGAAATTCATAACATAATAGTATTGCGCCGGCTGATTTTGAAAACATTTAAGTTCTTCTGTTTCTTAAGAAAAGTCTACTACTGTAAATAGAATAGGCATTTAGCACAAATATGTTACTTTATTTACAAAGTCATCGTTTTCTGGTAAACTAATTCGGGTTACCACTTGCAGTTCATTTCTCCTTATTTGAATTATAGGGTTGATAAGCACTGTTTTTTATGCTTAATTACTTTAAAGTTATTTACTCGCAAATACTTTTAAGTTTACGTTAAGTTAATTCAAATTGTATAAAATATGTTGCAAACTGTACTGTATATTGAAGCTCGGAAACATCTGTAAACAATAAGATAATAGCGAAGATTTTATTAACAATAAAAGGGCAGTTTAGGCAGGGCAGGAGTTGTTTATTTGTGTTATTTCAGGTTTCCCTCAACTTTCAATTTAAGCTTTTGGCCATATTGCAACTGTTTTGTTGCCAACTTTGTTTATTTTTAAGTGAAATCATAAATCATTATTGACCATTTTTACGCTGATAGATTGCATTTTGTATTTTATTGTTAAATTATAATACGAGTGAGAAAATTAGAAATTTATTACCTCTTTCCTTAAATGTGAGTACAGCACGCCCACGTACAACACTGCTATATGTAATAACACACAGAACTGTATAATAAGCAAAAAAGGTGATGTATTTAGCATCTATCGGAAGGTTATAAAAATATGTTCGTTGAAAATTTTTAAATCTTACTATCATGACTTCGAACGAACTTTTAGTACTGCATTTCAATAAAGGTTTTGGTAAAATCAGATGGCTAGGCTTTTAATTAGGTAAGTAGAAAGGTTTCCGAAATTTTATTTGGATTGGGTTTTCAATAGTGACCTGATGTCATAGCCTTAATGCTTATTCAGGTTACTTACGTGGAGATGGAACCTACCGCTGAGTAGAAGATGAAATGAACAGGTACTTATGCCAATGTAAAAGTGCAAGAAAAGGTCTAGTCTACTAGTATTTCTACATGAATATATATCTCTTCTATCCGCCTTTTCTCTTACTACTACTTCAGTATTAAAATGCGATATAACGCTTGCAGCTATATAGTAGTTGCATATGTGTCGGCAATTACTTACATTCTGTAAATGAAGCAAAATATTGTTAAGTAATGGATAATAAAATCGATCAAATTACTTTTTATTTTCCATATTTAGCGTAGACTTCTCGATTAATCTGTAGGTGCATGGTATGAAAGTGGCACTGTAGTGACTATTGATCTTTTAAAAACTTGATTAGATGTCAAAAAAGAGAAGATGTCAAGAAATATTTTATAATCTTTATATTCCGTTGTATAAAGATAAAACACATTTTTTAACATTAACTCACGGAGGAATTTATACAAGAATATAAATTAATTATATGAATTTCCCTCGAGACATGTTTCGTCAAGAAACAACGTAGTATAAAAACATTTCTTAATATGCGAGTTAATTATTACAAAATATTTTTGTACAGAATCACGGTAGCCTGGTCGTTACGGAATGTTTTTTTTTATTTATTAGACTATGAGGCTGACGTTGAGCATCAACTAAATAATCTGTCTTTCCTTGCCTCCTAATGTTATACCAAAAAAAGCCTTTTTCGCAGCGGTTTAGTGATTTCATCACAATTGCTAAAAATGTTTTACTTACGGAGCTTACAAAATATATTAAAGAGTTCGGCGATGTCCTCACCACTTGCTACTTTGTCTCAAATAAGCCGATGAAAGGTGTGTCGAAATTACTTATTTTTTTGACCTCTGTCTACTTCAGTTCTGGAAAAATACATGAAGATATGTCCTAAAACGTGAATGTGGACTGGGACAAAAATACGCAACAATACTTATTCAAAGCTAATAACGCTTTGGTTTGTAAATAAACTTTACGATTTCATTGAAAAAGTTTGTTAAAGTTATGCAAAAAGTTTCATGCATGTTTACGATTTTACTCACGCTGGAAAACTTGGCTCGAAAGTTTCACTCGCAATTAGAACAGCCGAAATACACGCGACATGTGATTATTATGAATGTTAACGTAAAAAGAACGATGCGAAAAACGCTGCTTATTTTTTATACAATTCCAGGCCGTATTTCTTCGAACATACTGGAAGCCAAAGAGGATTGACAACAAAACGTTATATGCACAGTTTACCACAATGATCTAAACAAGAACATAAAAATATGTGTCATTTGTTAATACACTCTAAGCACGCAAGTGTAAATTTCAAAAACTTGTGTCATTTTATATTCATTCAGCAGCATATGTCAAAGTTTATGACATGAATAATGTTTTAAATTTATTTTTATTATTAGATTTGCAGACAACATCTCAAAACCAATAAACTTTAGTTATATACACAATATTATGGCAAAATTTCATCAATTTGTTAAATTAATTGTAACCACTTTTTTTACATTTTCTCGGGTCTGGGTGTTTGTGGTGCCTTCGTTGTTTCCGATTCCAATACCTCAAGTGCTGGTTTACTATCAAAGTAAAGTGTTTGTTTACCATCATACATTGGGATCGAAGCAATGTATTTGATGTTGTACCTATCTATATTTATTTAATATGCGATCTTCTTAGGGTCAGATGCAATAATGTATCTATGGATATTATGGGATTGTTACACATTAAAAAAAGACGTTTGAATTGTTTTACGATTGTCAAAATTCTAATAGTACTCAATATTCTGAGATACGTTTATATTCAGCACATACATATCGTCCGATAAGTGAAAGTTACTAAAGTTGGAAGATAATATACTATAGCTGAGAGTAGTAGCACTCGTTAATCGTTTTTAACTCCCAACATAAATAAAGAACCTTATTATGATAGCCCTAAAATAATGAGCTTCTCCCATTACATTTCATAATATACGACAAGGCTTGGAAGCCCGTAACAGTATATTGATATTAGACACGCAAAATAAATTAAATATACGTAGAGAGCTTTTGCTATTTTGTTGTACAATAATGTAAACAATACCTCTGTTATTAATGAATGAAGTGAAAATGTTTTAATTTGTTTATCAGCTTATCTTGAAATGTTTACGATTATTTGTATATATAAATTTAAAAATAGAAATATGGGGAATTTAAAATTGTTGTTTTGAGTACATGTGTTATGCATTCAAATATATTTAACAAGTACTTAGTTCGATCCACGAGAGTAAAGCTCGTAACAATGGCCTTTTCGAAACTAATAAACAAATCACAACAGTTACAGGAACAGAAGACAACGACAGACTCGTCACCTGTGTATCATATTGTCCCCATTAAGAACCTATTCAATGTTGGGTCGAAAAGACTTAATTGTTTACACCTCTTCATTTTTTCCTTTTGCCGCATATTCTGATCATTTCACTCGATTCACGGATTTACTATCTGTACCGATCCGGTCCGTACAGCTGTAACAGCTCATTCAAACGAACCGTTGTGGGCAAACAATTGAACAAAGAATTTGCGCTGTTCTTGCGACCGATTATCAAAGTTCCATAATCGTCTCCAAAATTATGAAAGTATGAAGTTGGGTAATAGACGCTGGGGGGTTGCCAACATTTGAAAAATAAGAAATGCGAAACCTACAACATATAGGTTATTATCTTTCATAAAGCTGCATTGCGTCGATGTTGAAAATTTTTCTGGAAATATATTCGTTCTCGACATGTGACGTTCAATCTGAAAACCAAATAAAATATGCGCATAGCCAAGCAGCTGCCTAAAGCTTTAAAGGCAGGAAACGAGCAAGGTAGCTGAAATTGAAACGAAGGTTTAAAATTTAAATTAATGTTTATTCCAAATATGTTTTATTTTATTTATAATTAGTTATGGTGTACTGGATGGAAATACAATTTAAAAGTATCCGTAAAAAACATCAATCTCGTTATGGATATAAAAGTATGAAAATGTTACTTTTAAGAAGTAGCCATCTATACATAAATAAAATTGGAGTGTCTGTTTTTAATATTGAAATAACCGTTTTTACTACATGTATATTAATATATACGGTACATACACCAAAATAACATTTTTTTACAATTTTTGTCTGTCTGTCTATTAACAACCAGACAGACATATAGATTTTTAAAAACTATTATTAGCTTATGGTGAATTCTTCGTTTTTTTTTCTGATATCGGTCGGCTTATATTATTGTTTTAGGGCTGCTCAACTAAGTATCTGGGTGACTTCATAGGTTATATCTACGGTAATAAAAACACGCTAGATAATTCTAATTTGCGAAGTTTCCACACACTACAATAAAATTAAATACTGAAAAGTTAACAAATATAATAGACTCCAGATACAAGCATTATAAGCTTAGGTATTGTAGTGGTAATACCACTACTTGGTAGTAGTGGTATTAGTTAACAGTAATATTACTAATGTTATTATGTAGCCTTTACACACTTTTGTTCAAAAATAGAATGATAAAACTAAACGATTCCATGAAACTACTTCTGAACAATAGGTTGGATGATTTAGAAATATATTTCCGCTACTAGCAGCCATTTCGCTTTTATTCTGTGCGACTAACCTACATAAAGTAACTCATTAGGTCTTTTTGATGTCATGTGTTAAAATTACTTCCCGCGGTTATAGGACAAACGGAATCCGACAGTGGAATTTTTAATAATATAAAATAAACGCTGCTATACTGAAACTAGTAACATGTTTTGTAATTGATTAGTCAGCCATTACGGCAGTGTTTAATCTTATTAATTGCCATTTAAGTACTCGTGTAATTATTTCTTAGTGTTTGAATCGCATAATGCAACACTCGAAACAAATAGAACGCAAATGAATCAAACTATTATTTCTAAAACTGTAAAATTTTTCACAGCTGATTTTTTTTAAATTATTGTTTTCTCGTATTCACGGAAACACAAGCGAACACCCGTGACCGTAGATGCATCCGAAACATCGCGAAATAATATAGTTTTAAAAAAATAAACAAAGAGGCGATAAAAAAAAAAATTTAATCTAAACTACCGGAGACTGAACCTAGGTTCTTAAGACCACAGTCAAAGAGTATTAAGAGAAAAACCTTTAATAAGTAAATCGAAATATATTCGACGAATTCGTAATCGACATAACTAATTTCATGGGAGTTGTATATATATTTTAACCATTCGTGTGTAACTGAAAACTGGAAACTGGAACTGAGACTGGAAATCCTAATACGATACTTGGTAAATATAAAATAAATATATCGTAATCTTGAATGATACCACCCTTGACACCTGCTACCAACTTGTAACGAAGAATATTACACCGATCACAAAGATAGAATGCCTAAATGTGAGTATTTATTTTTTTCATTCTTTAAAGTCATTAGCTTATTTTGGGTGTAGTATCCTAGTTCGGAACTCCCGAAATAAAGTTAAATCATGTACAATTACGTATCTTGGTGTTTATAGGAGTACACATGTGAAACTTTCGGGTCGTAGCAGGGGAATTATAATTAAGAAAATTTGCTCCAACGACGTGGTTGGGCTCTGTACTATGTAATAAATGTTGGCAGTAAATTTGGCAAAATTTACTCGGTTGAGAAGTTACGATGCGAACTCTCATTGCTTCAATGCTGTAATATAAAATGTGTAATATAAATATGGTAGATACAGCTGAGCAATATACTTGTTTTTATTTTATTTTAGGACGTATAAGCAGAATTTCAATGGGATAAACATCAATCAATTTAATACTGCCTAGGAGGCACCGTTTTTGTAAATAAAGCTTCAAGCTCCAACGACTTTGCACAAGATTGTGTTTTCATAACTACTGTTACATAAAAACTTTATTTTTCTTTTTTCAACTTTTTAATTTTGTTGACTTTGGAACACGTATATTATTTTAAAAACTTCTTTCGATTTTACGACACATTTTTTAAAGGGTTTCATAGAAAATAGGATTGCAGAGATCGCCTTGTACAAAGTGGGTATGGAGCCGTCGGTCATATTCCAGATACTTCAAAAGCTTGGTATAAGCCGTATGTTCGTATGTCATGTAATTTTAGTCACTACATCTTCTTTCAGAACACAACGTTTCCTTATTTCACTATTCCTTATCCTGTCGCTCAGTTTAACTCCTAACATACTTCTTAATGCTCCCATCTCAACTGCGTTTACTCTGTTTTCATGTTTCTCCTGCCATACCCAACATTCACTTCCGTACATGAGTGTTGGAACCAAAACTCCCCTATGCACAGCCAAACGAGCCTTGTTAGACACCATCCGACTGCTCATAAAGGAGTGCAAAGCTCCATTCACCATGTTTCCTGTATTCACTCTTCTTTCAATATCACTCTCACACTTTCCATCTCTTGTGAACTTTGAACCCAGATACACAAACTCATTCACCTGTTCAATTTGTTTGTTGTCCTAAATCAATCTTTACAATTAAAGAGAGTGAATCGATCAAAACGCAGTTGCGATACGCAGGTGGAAGAAACAGAAATATCCTCTTTACCGATTCAAAAATGGTTACGATTGAACAAAAGTACAATAAGCAAAACGATTTTTTTTTATAAAACAGGGAGGCAAACGAGCAGGTGGCTCACATGATAGTAAGCGATTACCGCCGCCCATGAACACCCGCAATACCAAAGGCATAGCAGATGCCCCCACCCCCCCCAGATTGGGGGAGGCAGGTGTGTGGGCCTCCGGTTACCTGCACTCACCAGACGAAACCCAGAAGTTTGTTAGACTTCTACTTCACGCCAGTATTCTGTGAGGTCGTGGTACTTCCCCGGTCGAGCCGGCCTATTCATGCAACAAAAAGCTGATGCGTGGCTCTACCACTGTTAAGTGTACCACGATAAAGGGTATGTTCACAGTTCTAAAGAAGCTGCTTACGTGGTCGGAAAGATACAATGTGGTTATCATTCTGCGTCAGTGATGGTTTGGTGAGGCATCTTCTCAAGGAGTCACAAAACTACATTTTTGTGAAAAAGAAGTGACAACTTCAGCCATAGTGTATCAAAATACAGTCTTGGATCATGTTGTGAAACTTCTCAGCAATACACTTTTAAAAAATATACCGTGGACTTTCCAGCAAGATTACAAGGCACGAACCTGCTTACAAGGCACGAACTGCCAAGCTTGGCTTGTAATCAACGTTCTAGACTACTTTATAAGAGCTGAAGACTGGCCCTCATCCAGCTCAGACCTAAACATTTAAATTTCAAATTATGGTCAGTTTAAGAAGACATGGCCTGCTCTAAACGACAAGGCGACATTGAGTCTCTTAAAAATCTTTGGAGCTTGCAGAGGCGAAATTTTCCTTGGAAACGGTGCGTAAATTAAAGATTAAAGGCCATTTCGAATATACTTTTTTTTGCAAGAGACATATAAATATATAGGTATAAATTTTAATATTATTACATTACTTCATTAAAAAAAATGCATTTTCATTTGTAACAGAAACAAGCCGGAATAGGTAGTCTGTGTTTAAATGTAAAGGAATAGGCGTTTTCTACATTTACAACTTCTATTTTTATTTTAAATAAAGCCACGATAGCCGAGTGGATGGGTGCCCAGGATTCGAGTCAAGAGACCCGAGTTTGATCATCAGATGGCAATCGATTTATTAAAAAAAATTAAAACAAATTACATCGTTGGCTAACTTACCACGTGTCACGTTGTCCTAAAAAATGTCTTCGGAGGTAGGTGGGTCGAAAGGACTTAACTATGTAGACCTCTGTATACCCCTGTATTGGGAAAGGCATGAAGATATTTTTGTATTTGAAATTTATTTTACAAATAAAAAATTGGAATAAAGTACTGAGGATAACAATTTACAAACATTCACCTAAACAAATTATTACTGTTTATCATCTGTTAATACTCGTTTTTTCTGCATTGTCCCATCGGCATCGAAACCGTACCGACAGACACCTTGTGTACGCCTCTCGTCCACGAAGATAGTCAAACAATAACATACTTTTATAGATATATATTTACATAACTAAATATTGGTATAAACTTATAAGCATCCATGACTTGAGTACGAACATTCATCTTCCTCACACAAATGTTCACAATAAACTATTCTTTTTTTTAAATTACATAAATGACAATTTTAGTATAATTATTGAATCGATCAAAGCAATAAGCTTGTTTTTTTATTTATACCCGTGTATAAAAGCAGTGAGATTGCTTTACACCAAGAGGGCTATTTATAACGGTTCGTATTTTACAAGTTAGTGGCCCAAATTTATGGTACCTTTCATTACGCGAAGCCCGTACGTGTTTGTGTTTTATGTTTGTGATCCCACATGCAGATAATTTAATCGCTCGCATATTCGAATAGTAGCAAATAATTTCACCCACAAACAGACGTGACCTAAAATGCGAAAATTAGGTTTCTTGTTTGCGCCTTGATTAATATTTTACGTTTATGCTATATACTTGTACAGGTCCATGACGTTGTAAATACACGAATTTATTATTTTCTTCACATTTTTTCAAATAAGCTCCAGTAAAAAGTTTTAGAAAAGACTAAATTAGTTGCTTGTTTGACATCAACTACTACACCCCTTTCTTTATTACCAATTGTATTGGTATATGCGTTTCTTTCACTATATGGCACTTGTTTTAATTTTTCGTAGTGTTGAAAAACCATAATACTTAGACTGCTGACTTCCCTGAGGCCTATATAACTTCAGTAACTAAGAGTATTGAAAAACACGCAAAAAAAGTTTTGCGAGCAACGCATCTGCATGCATTGTTAGCATTTAGCCTAGAAAATGAAGCTCTAAAACCAAGATATCACTATTTACAAGGCAGTGGACAAGGAAACAAAAGCTCGTGCCAATCAATTCACACTACAAGTAAAGCCTTCGCTCGCCTTTTACGTTTAAGGGATGGTGGTACATACACTGCGTTTGCGCTGAAACAAGGTTGCAACTCGAGAACCTTCTACCTTCAACAAAGTTTTTTAGGTATTTATAACGTAATAATATAAAATTATATAACGTATGTAATATTTAATGTTTATTTCATAGTGTAAAGAAAACAAAACAGATTTTGAATAAACCTACATAATAATATAACAAAGTGTTTAACCTTACTTGAAATAAAGTTAGTATCTTCCTAGATTCCAAAACTTTTACGAATATATTCAGGGAAGCTTTTGCACAACCGTCGGATATTCACAGGACAAGATCAACATTATTCTTGTTCGTACTTGCTTGAAGCATCTAGAAAGTTGGTGTTAACATTAATTCCATTTTACATTGGTCAATAAGTTTCTGGGAACAACGCTTAAAGTCCTAAATTTATTTTCTTCCTCTATATTTTGAATTATTTTTTAAATGTACATACTGGTATAATTTTTACATACATAATTTACATATAATTTATTCTGTCCTTCTATAAAATTTATATGTTATTTGCTTTTTTGTCCTTTCCCAATCAATGTACTAATACAAACATTCTTCGCTTTTATTTCTTTTTTCAATTATTGAATCCATTCGACAATGACTTCTAGTATTCCGCGTATTACAACCAGTAACTGGTTCCAACTAGTACCTGAGTAGGAAATACTACAGTGCTATTGTGCACGCATTGTGATTTTTACACTTACCCGTCCTACAATTGAACCCGGGACCTCTGAGGTACTGACACTATAGAAATGTATCGACGCGTTGTTTATGCTTCACAACCATGGAGGGCGTCGATAAATTGAACTGATATTTATTCTTATCAGGCAAAATTTAATCTCATGAGCCATTTATAATTTTTCATATTCAAGGAACAGTACTCAAAATGTATGACTGAAACAAAACTAATATTAATGGATTTGATAGCGTTTTATTTAAAGAAAATGTATGTGCTAGTAATCTAATTTATTTCGGCGAGGACTTGCTATTAATCATTCTAAATCCACTCACATCTGAGCATGGCACCTGGAAACTATCGGATATTGATAATAGCCATTTGGTAAACGACAGATGACTATGCGTTCATTAATAATTACACAGTATTCACTACGAGTAATTAATTCCCACTAAAACTGGTTCGCTGCTCTGAAAGGCTTTTACGTTGTTTATTACATTAGCTTTGGCATTTAATGAGCGACCGTGATTTATAAATTTTTTGTGTTTATTGTTTTTGTGGTTTATTTTCTGTTTTTGTTTAAGATTTAAGTAATTTATATATATCTTCACGCAATTGCCAATCCTGGGATAGACAGAGGCCAAGTCTAGACAATTAAGTCCCTTTGTCCCACTTTCTTATATTTTCGGGACAAAGTGACAGGTGGTGAGTCCGTCGCCGTCTTTATATCCAAGCCAACGATATAATTCGTACATAAGTTTTTGAAAAACCCATTGGTATGAGCCTGCCACTTGGGGATCGAACTCGGGTCTCTCGACTCGAAATTCCGACCACCCAACAACTCGACTATCGTGACTACAAAGTCTAATTACTCGGTAAATAAAAAGTTTCCTGTTAGTTATGTTTTAGTTAAAATTAAATAAAACCATTTAAATGTTTAACTTATTAAGAGGATTTCAGTAACTTATTTTCGTCTCAAATCGTGTCCACGGTCTATATTTAAACGGGTATATATTTAAACAAATACAAGATGTCTCTTTTGTACTTACTAGTGACGCGCCGTACACGGTAGCCAAGCATGCACCAATATTTTTTTACAGTCGTTGTGTGACATCAGTCTGTAATATTAGGTGTGTTGTTAACATTGAAACATATTTGAGTTACTTTGCCAAAACATTTGTGAACATCTCCCTCATAAAGTTTGTTAATGAAAACTGTATGAAATTCCATCACGTTGGTTTTTGACGAGCATATTTGATTACTATGAAGATTTTTATATTTTACCGTAATGTCTTCATACGTCCACTAAAACAAGAAAGTTCATAATGCATTCTTAAAAAACAATTTTTTATAACAATGTTTTCCGCCAATCACTCTAGGAATACATTTTTAATTATTATAAACTTTTGTTTATTCTTTTATTTCAGGTACGTTAAGTTTTTAAAACGATGGAATGGTTTACGTGAATAGCCGACACTATTCTCAAGGGTATGTAGTGTACTTGATTGTTGCAATGAAAAAGGTTTCAACCGAATAACTTGTGTATATAATACCAAATTACTTAAACGCTTTACCTCATCCTCAAACTGTGCTTTGAAACTAGGCTTGACCTGTTTGCGAAATATATTATTTTATTTAGTTTTCATTGTTCTTCGTGCAGCCATTTATTCGACTACTTACTTAGTGTCCAAGCCTATGAGTTAATATAACATACAAATATATTTATTTAGATTAATATGCATACATACAACACACAAGTAGAAACATTTCTTAAAAGGAAGAGCACTTTCCACTACTCTACTTGAAATTATAAGGACATTTATTATACAAAAAATGACACAAACTCCGTAAGGGATAATTGTTATCATTATTTAAGACAAACAATCTCCCCTAGCTAAAAAACTAATTACTTAAAATGTATTTCTCTTTTTATAGCGTAAAATTGCAATGAATGTACGTTGTAATTATTTAATTAAGACACTAGGCGCTAATTTTTAATTTCATACCAAAAAGTGACGATAGCCGTGTGGTTGGGTGATCGGAATCTATATAAATCAAACATAGGTTTTTGAAAACCCATTGTATCCTGCCATTGAGCCTGCTACCTAGGGATCGAACTCGGGTCTCTTGACTCGAACTGTTCGATCTGGTTGTCATAAGAGACTGCTAAGGGACAAGCCATGGAAATTAAATTGGCTACCCACAGACATCCATCTCGGAAAATACTGTACCAAAATTCAGAAGACCGGTGACGTTAAAAAGCATCTTGTAAGCAGTGTTGACACTGCAATCGCCAATCCGCTCGCCTAGCATGGCAATTATTGCAAACCCACCGGTACGAGAGAGGCCTATGTCCTGCAGTGGACTTTCACAGCCCGTTATCATAGGGATGATGAAACGCAATACACACATACAAAAAACAGAGATAGTGCTATTAAAATAATGTAAACTTAATAGTATTAAACTTTTTTAAGTTTTCACTACCATGACACTTCTAACTTAACCTAACCGTGTGATAACAGCGTAAGAATATTTCCACTCCCATTCTTCCTTCCCGTAAGAGGCGACTAAGGGAATACAGCCTTGAATTTAGTTATGGCAACCGATAGATGGCGGATAACCATTTCTGAAAATAATCAGACCGAAGATGGGCAGCGGCATCTGAGTAGTCTGGTACTGCGATCAGCAACCCGTCTGCCAAGCGTAGCGATAATGTCAAATCCTCCCCATGGGAGAGGCCTATGTCGTGCAGTAGACTTTAACAGGCCATAATGTATGCAATGTATCTATGTTTTCAGCATAACTTTCTTGAACTCTACGCCAGTGTACAGCTATGTATGTATTTAAAATTATCTTTAAAGGGGCTATTAATCATTTTAAATCCGCTCACGTCTTTACTCAACACCTGAGCGCTGTTGGGAATTGATAGCGCCCGCTCTGTAAACGGCCAATGACTTTACGTTAATTAATTTTCAGTTGAGACTCATTGAAAATAATGAGACCATTTGTGGTGTGGGATACTCTTACTTTCATTATTAACATAAATGAGACGATGTTAACATCGTATTCAACGAATACTTTAACTAGACTTAATAAATAATACACTTAATAAGTGACGATAGCCGTGTGGTTGGGTGATCGGAATCTATATAAATCAAACATAGGTTTTAGAAAACCCATTGTATCCTGCCATTGAGCCTGCTACCTAGGGATCGAACTCGGGTCTCTTGACTCGAAATTCCGACCACCCAACAACTCGACTATCGTGACTACAAAGTCTAATTACTCGGTAAATAAAAGTTTCCTGTTAGTTATGTTTTAGTTAAAATTAAATAAAACCATTTAAATGTTTAACTTATTAAGAGGATTTCAGTAACTTATTTTCGTCTCAAATCGTGTCCACGGTCTATATTTAAACGGGTATATATTTAAACAAATACAAGATGTCTCTTTGTACTTACTAGTGACGCGCCGTACACGGTAGCCAAGCATGCACCAATATTTTTTACAGTCGTTGTGTGACATCAGTCTGTAATATTAGGTGTGTTGTTAACATTGAAACATATTTGAGTTACTTTGCCAAAACATTTGTGAACATCTCCTCATAAAGTTTGTTAATGAAAACTGTATGAAATTCCATCACGTTGGTTTTGACGAGCATATTTGATTACTATGAAGATTTTATATTTTACCGTAATGTCTTCATACGTCCACTAAAACAAGAAAGTTCATAATGCATTCTTAAAAACAATTTTTATAACAATGTTTTCCGCCAATCACTCTAGGAATACATTTTTAATTATTATAAACTTTGTTTATTCTTTTATTTCAGGTACGTTAAGTTTTTAAAACGATGGAATGGTTTACGTGAATAGCCGACACTATTCACAAGGGTATGTAGTGTACTTGATTGTTGCAATGAAAAAGGTTTCAACCGAATAACTTGTGTATATAATACCAAATTACTTAAAATGTATTTCTTTTATAGCGTAAAATTGCAATGAATGTACGTTGTAATTATTTAATTAAGACACTAAGCGCTAATTTTTAATTTCATACCAAAAAGTGACGATAGCCGTGTGGTTGGGTGATCGGAATCTATATAAATCAAACATAGGTTTTAGAAAACCCATTGTATCCTGCCATTGAGCCTGCTACCTAGGGATCGAACTCGGGTCTCTTGACTCAAAATTCCGACCACCCAACAACTCGACTATCGTGACTACAAAGTCTAATTACTCGGTAAATAAAAGTTTCCTGTTAGTTATGTTTTAGTTAAAATTAAATAAAACCATTTAAATGTTTAACTTATTAAGAGGATTTCAGTAACTTATTTTCGTCTCAAATCGTGTCCACGGTCTATATTTAAACGGGTATATATTTAAACAAATACAAGATGTCTCTTTGTACTTACTAGTGACGCGCCGTACACGGTAGCCAAGCATGCACCAATATTTTTTACAGTCGTTGTGTGACATCAGTCTGTAATATTAGGTGTGTTGTTAACATTGAAACATATTTGAGTTACTTTGCCAAAACATTTGTGAACATCTCCTCATAAAGTTTGTTAATGAAAACTGTATGAAATTCCATCACGTTGGTTTTGACGAGCATATTTGATTACTATGAAGATTTTATATTTTACCGTAATGTCTTCATACGTCCACTAAAACAAGAAAGTTCATAATGCATTCTTAAAAACAATTTTTATAACAATGTTTTCCGCCAATCACTCTAGGAATACATTTTTAATTATTATAAACTTTTGTTTATTCTTTTATTTCAGGTACGTTAAGTTTTTAAAACGATGGAATGGTTTACGTGAATAGCCGACACTATTCACAAGGGTATGTAGTGTACTTGATTGTTGCAATGAAAAAGGTTTCAACCGAATAACTTGTGTATATAATACCAAATTACTTAAACGCTTTACCTCATCCTCAAACTGTGCTTTGAAACTAGGCTTGACCTGTTTGCGAAATATATTATTTTATTTAGTTTTCATTGTTCTTCGTGCAGCCATTTATTCGACTACTTACTTAGTGACCAAGCCTATGAGTTAATATAACATACAAATATATTTATTACATGTTAAAGATATAGTCTCTTTAAATGGTCACGATAGCCGAGTGGTTGGGTGA
This sequence comes from Sericinus montela, assembly GCA_029286605.1. NCBI lineage: Eukaryota > Metazoa > Arthropoda > Insecta > Lepidoptera > Papilionidae > Sericinus > Sericinus montela. The sequence goes on along the minus strand of JAGSMR010000012.1, from coordinate 14,371,127 downwards.
TCATATTTTTTTTAAAAATGATGTACGATTTATATCGTATAGGTGGCGATAGGCTCAACACCACATCACGTTGTCCGAAAATAAGCTGCGGTGATATGCGGGTCGAAAGGAATAAATTGTTTAAACCTCTCGCTATCCCTATTGCTATTATTGAGAAATGCGTGAAGTTTTATAAATAATTACCGTAGATGTGAGATTTTAGTAACTTTAACCTACTTTCTATCATTAACAGCTTAACAGGTAACCAGGAAACAACACTAGAGTTGTGAGATATTGAATTTTAAAGCATGTAACTCATGCTGGATTTTTTGTTATTAAATTAATAATAAATTAAAAAATCAACTCACACGATTTGAATCGCTAGATTAAACACGGAAGCGTTATATCAAATATATGTTTTTACTCTTTTGGGGGGAAACATACAGCGTTTACAGCTTCTTCTTAACTTAAAAGCCAGGCTCTAGGCTTATACAGCATCTACATAAAAAGTTCATATTTGTTGATAATGACAGGATTTGCCATACAGGTAAGGTCTATTTTCTCGGACTTTGACCTGATATCTTTTATAGAGGCCAAGCATTTTCCCGAGATATAATTCATACATAAGTTTTTGAACCCATTGATACGAGCCTGGCACATGGGGATCGAACTCGGGTCTCTTGACTCAAAATTCCGACCACCCAACCACTCGGCTATCTTGACATTAATCATGTTATTATGTTATACATAACATCATTAAATATTTACTACCTTCTTAAATTATTCATAAAATTATATGAAAAATGGCCTATTTTCGTTACGCCACAAGAGAACAGTCGGGAGGCTTAGTGTTGTCGGACCGCAACAGGGAAGTTAAATGACAAGTTTAATTAACGTGGAATGTCTGCCGTGCCGTTCGTGTTACAAAGGTGAGAGTCATTACCGTATGTAACCAGAACACATAGCTGAATATATTCTTTTTTTAAAACATGATATGGATTACATAAAAAGAAATAATACTGTAGTTAATTTGTCAAAAATATATTTATTACATGTTAAAGATATAGTCTCTTTAAATGGTCACGATAGCCGAGTGGTGGGGTGATCATATTTTTTAAAATGATGTACGATTTATATCGTATAGGTGGCGATAGGCTCAACACCACATCACGTTGTCCGAAAATAAGCTGCGGTGATATGCGGGTCGAAAGGAATAAATTGTTTAAACCTCTCGCTATCCCTATTGCTATTATTGAGAAATGCGTGAAGTTTTATAAATAATTACCGTAGATGTGAGATTTTAGTAACTTTAACCTACTTTCTATCATTAACAGCTTAACAGGTAACCAGGAAACAACACTAGAGTTGTGAGATATTGAATTTTAAAGCATGTAACTCATGCTGGATTTTTTGTTATTAAATTAATAATAAATTAAAAAATCAACTCACACGATTTGAATCGCTAGATTAAACACGGAAGCGTTATATCAAATATATGTTTTTACTCTTTTGGGGGGAAACATACAGCGTTTACAGCTTCTTCTTAACTTAAAAGCCAGGCTCTAGGCTTATACAGCATCTACATAAAAAGTTCATATTTGTTGATAATGACAGGATTTGCCATACAGGTAAGGTCTATTTTCTCGGACTTTGACCTGATATCTTTTATAGAGGCCAAGCATTTTCCCGAGATATAATTCATACATAAGTTTTTGAACCCATTGATACGAGCCTGGCACATGGGGATCGAACTCGGGTCTCTTGACTCAAAATTCCGACCACCCAACCACTCGGCTATTATAACATATGTATAACATAATAACATGACATTAATCATGTTATTATATTATACATAACATCATTAAATATTTACTACCTTCTTAAATTATTCATAAAATTATATAAAAAATGGCCTATTTTCGTTACGCCACAAGAGAACAGTCGGGAGGCTTAGTGTTGTCGCACCGCAACAGGGAAGTTAAATGACAAGTTTAATTAACGTGGAATGTCTGCCGTGCCGTTCGTGTTACAAAGGTGAGAGTCATTACCGTATGTAACCAGAACACATAACTGAATATATTCTTTTTTTAAAACATGATATGGATTACATAAAAAGAAATAATACTGTAGTTAATTTGTCAAAAATATATTTATTTTATTTTAATATTTATATCTTTAAAGTATTTAACACGAATATAGGTGCTGTCAGCTACCTTGTAGACATACCTTCATAAATGTAATATAGGTGTTGCATTATTGCAAACCCACTGCAGGAGAGGAGGCCTATGTCCTGCAGTGGACTTTCACAGCCTGTTATCATAGGGATGATGAAACGCAATACACACATACAAAAACAGAGATAGTGCTATTAAAATAATGTAAACTTAATAGTATTAAACTTTTTAAGCCACCACCATGACACTTCTAACTTAACCTAACCGTGTGATAACAGCGTAAGAATATTGCCACTCCCATTCTTCCTTCCCCTTAAGAGACGACTAAGGAATATTGCCTTGAATTTAAGCTATGGCAACCGATAGATGGCGGATAACCATTTCTGAAAATAATCAGACCGAAGATGGGCGCGGCATCTGAGTAGTCTGGTACCGCGATCAGCAACCCGTCTGCCAAGCGTAAAGGATAATGGCAAATCCTCCCCATGGAGAGGCCAATGTCGTGCAGTAGACTTTAACAGGCCATAATGTTTGCAATGTATCTATGTTTTCAGCATAACTTTCTTGAACTCTACGCCAGTGTACAGCTATGTATGTATTTAAAATTATCTTTAAAGGGGCTATTAATCATTTTAAATCCGCTCACGTCTTTACTCAACACCTGAGCGCTGTTGGGAATTGATAGCGCCCGCTCTGTAAACGGCCAATGACTTTACGTTAATTAATTTTCAGTTGAGACTCATTGAAAATAATGAGACCATTTGTGGTGTGGGATACTCTTACTTTCATTATTAACATAAATGAGACGATGTTAACATCGTATTCAACGAATACTTTAACTAGACTTAATAAATAATACACTTAATAAGTCACGATAGCCGAGTGGTGGGGTGGTCGGAACTTCGACTCAAGAGACCGGAGTACGATCCCCAGTTGGCAAGCCTGTACCAATGGGTTTTTAAAAAACTTGTGTACGAATTATATCGTTGGCTTGGACATAAAGACGGCGACGGGCTCACCATCTGTCACGTTTTCCCGAAAATATCTTCGGTGGAAGGTGGGTCAAAGGGACTTAATTGGCTAGACTTGACCTCTGTCTACCCCTGTATTGAGAATTGCGTGAAGATATTTATATTTATTTTATTTTATTTTAATACTACAGGACAATTCCTAAGACAGGGGTAGAATGTCTTTTCTAGACTGTGAATTGCGTAAGGATTTATTTTAATATTTATATTTATTTTATTTTATTTTATTTTATTTTATTTTATTTTATTTTATTTTAATACTACAGGACAATTCCTAATACAGGGGTAGAATGTCTTTTCTAGACTGTGAATTGCGTAAGGATTTATTTTAATATTTATATCTTTAAAGTATTTAACACGAATATAGGTGCTGTCAGCTACCTTGTAGACATACCTTCATAAAATGTAATATAGGTGTTGCATTATTGCAACCCTTTTAATAAAATTATTACTAAGGGCTCTGTAAATGAACTAAACAAAACTGATTTATTTAATATTACGAATTTCACTTCCGATACACATACCACGACACACAAACTAACTATTGTCCATGAAAACATTACTTTTAACAACCAAAAGCCCCGGGTTGTATTGTACTAGGCTGGCATTGTAATGAGTTTTTTCAAAACTAATGTATGACATATATCGTTGGCTTGGACATAAAGACGGCGACGGGCTCACCATCTGTCACGTTTTCCCGAAAATATCTTCGGTGGAAGGTGGGTCAAAGGGACTTAATTGTCTAGACTTGACCTCTGTCTACCCCTGTATTGAGAATTGCGTGAAGATATTTATATTTATTTTATTTTATTTTAATACTACAGGACAATTCCTAATACAGGGGTAGAATGTCTTTTCTAGACTGTGAATTGCGTAAGGATTTATTTGAATATTTATATCTTTAAAGTATTTAACACGAATATAGGTGCTGTCAGCTACCTTGTAGACATACCTTCATAAAATTTAATATAGGTGTTGCATTATTGCATACGTAACACCTTTAAGTCTCTGCTATTACTAGGGCCGATAGAGTAGTACCCGGACACTTCTTGAAATGCACTAGCAAAGCAAGCTGAAGTGAAAAGCGAGAGATGGGAGATGACACAATCACTTCAATTGCGCTACGACTGCTACTACGAGATTATTACGCGATTGATCGTTGTTTTTCAGAGTTCTCTCTGCTACATTTTATTGCATAATAGATTAATAATTGTACAACTGGATAAAATTTGAGCTATTTACAGCCTCGAAAACTTCTATGTTATGTTTATATGGGAAAATTATTTAAAAAGAGTCTCTATACGTACTGAGCGTAGCTTTTGATGCATAATAATATAGTTTCCTTATTAATATATATTCCTTATACTCTACAATATCTTAAGTTAGGTAAATGAAGCATACATGTAACCTTAGTAATGTAACTAGAGTTTCAATCTTTCGATAAAACAATGATGTGTTTGCAGCTGTTTGCATTATTGCAACCCTTTTAATAAAATTATTACTAAGGGCTCTGTAAATGAACTAAACAAAACTGATTTATTTAATATTACGAATTTCACTTCCGATACACATACCACGACACACAAACTAACTATTGTCCATGAAAACATTACTTTTAACAACCAAAAGCCCCGGGTTGTATTGTACTAGGCTGGCATTGTAATGAGTTTTTTCAAAACTAATGTATGACATATATCGTTGGCTTGAACATGAAGACGGCGACAGGCACACCACCTGTCACGTTGTCCCAAAATAAGCTTTGATGAGATGTGGGTCGAAATAACTTAATTGTCGAGACCATAGGATACCCATGTGTAGGGAAATGCGTGTAGAAAAAACCCTACTTTACACAAAAAATTTCATAATAATCCCTACAAAGATATCGTATTGATTTACGATACCTCCAGAGAGCAAGAAAAGTCCACCTTGAAAATATCTAGATTTTAAATAAATTACTGAAATTAAGAACTAATTATATATTTCTATTAGTGGCCCATAAACGCATGCGAAGAAAACGGGGGACTTATTTATACGCAGCTTCATATATCTAATAAATAACAAAATCAATATACACCTAATTATTGACCCTGCGTTATGGACGTGTGCGAGCTAGAAGTTGTGGATTCGAACCCCACTAGAGCAAACATTTGTATGATGAATATGAATGTCTGTACCCCAGACGTGGACGTTTACGTAATATATTTATAAATACTTGACGTATTTATGAATATTTATATATGTTAATATATATGTAAGTTAAAATATATAGTAACTTTTATCATTATCTTAGACATTAAGACGGTGAAAGGCTCACAACCTGTAACGTTGTCCAAAATAAACTTCTGTGAAAATTGGGCCGACTTCATTGTCTATACTTCTGCTAACCCTAGTGGGAAATAGCGTAAAGATATACTATGCTTCATAATGTCTGACTAGATAAATCAACTTCAATTAAGAGTACAATTTTCAAATAGAATGCATCGGTTCGTTCGGTTCAACGTTCTGGAAATTGGAAAGAAATAATTCGAAAGAAATCTATTCAACCGATACACGATGTACATATGAACAGTTCAAGATACAAAAAACTTCAACAAAGTTTTGAGGTAGTGGGATGCTTATGTTCTACATACCACATAAGAGTTATGATAAACTTTTTACTGGATAGACAGACAAGTGGAAGTAAACCCATGATACCCCTACCTTCGAAGCTGAAGGTAATGTACCTTATTTAAACTTTTTATTAATTAATATAAAACAGGACGGTTTCAATTAATATTGTACATCTCTCGATGTGTTATCTCTATAATGACGATTTTTGCTGCATTTTGATATAATCATAATTTATATTAAGGCTACAGACTATAAAGTATAGTTTTACTCGACAGTTAGTACAACTTTCTCTAATTGCGCTGTGACTTTTAAACAAAACATCTGCTGGTTCTATTTACGAAAACCAACTGTGCAAACAAAACTACTAGATGCAAGTTAATGGGCATTCATTTAAAGATAATATTTTCGCAATGTTCATCTGTGGTTCAATTATTTTAATGGTGAGGATTGTTATTTACATTTAATTTTAGTAATAAATATTTGACTCTTATCCAATAATAAGTAAGAGTTTGTGAAGATTACTGTCGGTAATGTTTATAGTACCTTGGTTTTGTTTATATCTTAACGAATTAATTCAATCTACTGCTATACTATATTTTTATGCATGGTCATAGGCCTACATAACTCTTTATAGAGTCGTCTGATTTTGTTTTTTTAAGGAATACATACTTAAATTTGAAAAAAATTATAATTTCCTAAGTGTAAAAAAAAAGAAATAAATGTTTGTTCAACCTCTGAATTTTCATCTGTTAATTAATTCTGTTGAAACATATGTAGTTCTAATGATAAAAATATGTCGAAGACCTCTTGATCCAAAATCAGACACTCCAAATCATATATATTTAAGATATTTGAGATAATTCCTTATACTTTTACAGAAGCTATTTTATGTTCTGGCTTAGGACTTAACTTTATCATATTCATGGGAATTTTACTACTATCATCAAGTGCCTGATAGTGGAAACGCTAATAAAGTTTTAGCCAAAAAATATAAAAAAATATAAATAATAAAATAATAAAAATAAATATCTTCACGATTCTTATACAGGGGTAGACAGAGGTCTAGTCTAGACAATGAAGTCCCTTCGACCCACCTTCCACCGAAGATATTTTCGGGACAACGTGACAGGTGGTGCGCCTGTCACCGTCTTTATGTCCAAGCCAGCGATATAATTCGCACTTAGGTTTTTTGAAAAACCCATTGGTTTTTCTGAAACCCACGAGCCTGCTACCCGGGGATCGAACTCGAGTCTCTTGACTCGAAATTCCGACCACCCAACCTCTCGGCTATCGTGACTATTTTATGTATTAAAAAAATAAATTCTTAAAAAATAACCTGTTAAATAAGAATGTAACTGAAAACAAAACAATGAAATATTTTTACGTCTCATTATGCTACACTAATATTAATCACTGCGAAGTGGTGTCAATGTGAAATGTAATATTTTATGTGTAAAATGTAATATTTTATATCTGTAAGAGCGAAGCAGCCACTTTTGCTGCTGAACCAATTTGCCGCGTTGATCGCAGGCAGGACCTCAGAATACCGGCACGAAGCAAAAGCATATTTTGTTTTATAGTCCGGCGAATGAGGTCATCCGAGATCCCATCCCCATCCCTTTTAGTGCTTTTTCTCCTTTCCATTTCCCAAATTTATTTAAGGTCGGCAACACATCTCCTCCATAAAAATTCTCGAATTGGAAATAAATTTTATAGTAAAAATAGAACGTTTTATTCACAAAAACGTAGCATCTGTATAGTTGTGGCATCAAAACTAAAAAAGTAGTCGAAGAAGTGATTTCTGTGGCATCATTAATCAAGAGTGGCTGTGAATACTTTGTATCTCAAAATCCTCACTCACAAAAATCGAAATACTTTCATAGAAGTGCAATATTAGAAATCTAAAATTTGCATCATTGTAGAAGCGTGCTCGTCGCGACCCCTGCCAGCCCTTTTCAGGGCTGCAATTCTACACAGCTGCGCACCCATGCCAACGAGGGTTAGGGCGTCCCCAAGGCGACGCACACCAGTTCGTCCCCGTTGGTGTGAAATGCAGCGCGCAAAGCGGCGATGGGGACCGCCACCCGTCACGCACAGCCCGACACGGCGGAAGGTGGAGGACGGAGTGCAGAGTTGGCACGTGGAATGTTAGAGGAGGCATGAGAGATAAGACGAATGAGTTGATTGAAATAATGAAAGAAAGAGAATTAGATGTCGTGTGTTTGTCGGAGACCAAGCGGAAGGGCAGTGGTACTGAAGAGCTCCCTGGCGGGGCGTTAGCTCTATGGTCCGGAGTCCCGGAGAGCGAGAGCGCCTGTCAGGGAGTGGGGGTGCTGCTGTCGTCTCGGTTGGTCGATGTTATGACTGAATATAAGGTTGTGAACTCGAGACTTCTCTGGGTTCGCTTTAAATTGGGACTGACGAAGTTATTCCTTTTGGCTGTTTATGCGCCGGTGGCTTCGTCGTCCAGAGCTGAGCTGGAGGAGTTTTGGGAGAATGTAAGAGAAGTTCTAGACTTGATTAGAGGAAACGAAAGAATTGTTGTATGTGGTGATTTGAATGGATGTGTTGGTACCGCTCGGCCAGGGTACGAGTCGGTGCTTGGAATGTTTGGCGATAAAAGGGTTAACGATGCTGGCAAGCTTATACTGGCTGTATGCAAGCAAAAGGGTCTTCTTGTGACAAACACTATGTTTAGTCACAAGAAAATCCATATGTATACTAGAACAAGAGAGAATGAGAGAAGTATGATCGATTTATTCCTGGTGGATGACCGACTGCGAAAACAGGTGATGGATACGCGGGTGTTCCGAGGTGCTGACCTGGGAACGGATCACTACCTAGTGATTACTAGATTTAGGGGTCTGTTCGCGGGTTGGCGCCACCGGACGGCGATACCAGAACCACAGTCGGTCGGTAGCATCCGAAGCTGGAAGCTTCAGGAAGCGGACACTAGGAATGAATATCAAGCAAGGGTAGCCGAAAAGCTGGACAGCATTGGTGTTAGGAAAGAATGTGTGGAATAAATATGGCAGAGCCTTATTTAGATGGAATATCTATCCTTTAGATGGAATGGTTAGTGCAGCGGAAGACGTGTGTGGAAATGTGAAAAGAGGTAGTAGTAAAAAGGGTGATGCATGGTGGAATGACGAAGTGAAAGAAGCTGTAAATAAGAAGAAGAAAACATGGTTAGACTACTTGGCCTCTAGTAATGATAAGGATATGAGAGAGAAGAGGAAAGAAAGATATAAGCTCCAGAAAGAGCACACGAAAGCATTGATTGAGGAAGTGCGTGAAAGGAGTAGAATGGAAGCGGACGAAAGGTTGTCGCACAACTTCAAGGAGAACTCCAAACTCTTCTGGAAAGAGGTTGGAAGGACCCGGAGTGGTGCGACAGCCTTAAGAATGAATAAAGTGCTTGGGAACCAATGACGTCCTCTCAGAAAACGGACGTCATGCAGCGATGGAGCGAATTTTATAGAGAGATGTATGCGTGTGATGATCTTAGTGAGGGATCCGGGGTGACGCCGTGACTGGTACGCCAGACTGGACCTCGATGACACTGAGGTCATCAGTATGAAAGAGATTGAATGTGCGATTAGAAGTTTGAAATGTGGTAAGGCTGCGGGATTCAGACAGAGTTACTGCTGAAATGGTCAAGTATGGTGGGCCACGCGTCTGGGACAGCTTTCATCTGCTGTGCAATTTGTGCTGGCGAACGGGGCTGTTCCGGATGATTGGCGATCCGCGGTCATTGTGCCTTTATATAAAAAGGTAAAGGTTCACATTATGACTGCGGGTGCTATCGGGCGATCAGCTTGACCAGTTTAGCAAGTAAAGTTTACTCGAAGGTTTTGACACGTAGGATGCAAGATAAATCGGAAAGATTTCTATGGGAGGCACAATGCGGATTTAGACCTGGAAGAGGATGCACGGATCAAATGTTTTCTCTCCGCATGATCACGGAGAAGCTTCTGGCTGCTAACCAGAAGATTTTCTGTGCTTTTGTGGATCTTGAGAAAGCATTTGATAAGGTTGTAAGGAAGAAAATGTGGATATGGTGTGGATTGTCGATTGCTAAGGGCTGTGCAGTCACTTTACTGTGACTGTAAAGCCTGTGTGCGGGTAGGGCATGACCTGTCACCCATGTTTAGCGTCCAAACGGGCGTAAAACAGGGTTGTGTCATGTCTTCCTGGCTATTCATACTGTATCTCGACAGCTGTTTACAGAAGCTGAAAGATAGCTGTTTGGTGTGAAATTGGGTGACATAAAAGTAAATTGTCTGCTTTATGTTGATGATGCAGTGCTTATAGCACCATCAGAGGCAGAACTGCAGGCATTAGTCACGTGTATGAAAGAAGAATGTGAAATTAATGGTCTCCGTTTGAATGCTAATAAAACTAAGGTTCTGGTATTTGAAAGGGACGAAGAAAGAACGAAGTGCGAAATTTGGGTAAATCAGGAATGTCTAGAACAGGTGAATGAAATTGTATACTTGGGGAGTGCGTTTAGCCGGGATGGAAGATGTGATTTAGATGTGGACAGGCGTGTCGCTGCCGGGAACAAAGTCAATGGTGCCCTGACTGCGTTAATCAAAAGGCAAGGCGTTGTGAAAAGTGCACGCCTTGCAATACATAACGCAGTGTTGGTACCGACTTTGTTATATGGCAGCGAAACCTGGGTATGCCAGAAGAAGCATAAAAGCAGGTTGAATGCAGTGGAGATGCGATCTCTTCGTAAAATGTGCGGCCTTACCATGGCCGACCGAAAGCGAAACGAAGAGATTAATAGAGAAGCAATATGGCAGGTTTGAAAGATGACCTTGTCTCAAAAATGGATAAGGGCGTGCTTCGATGGTTTGGGCACGTTGAGCGAATGAGTGAAGACCGAATGGTGAAGAAAATATATAGCGCGAAAGTTAATATTAAAAGGTGTCGAGGTAGACCGAGATTAACTTTCGAAGACCATGTGAGCAAATTGCTCGAAGAGAGGAGGGTCAAGAGTACTCGGATACCTAGACGTGCATGCATGAAGAAGATGATGAATCTGAAAGAAGCGAAAGAAGTATGTAGGGATCGTGACACTTGGCGATCTGTTCTCTCTGGCTACCCCGTCAGGGATTGTGCGTGAAGATAAATAAATAAAATTTGCTTCATATATTTCTGTAGCCACTACTGAAGTTGCTAATCGCTTTGCTATCTTCCAACATTACAATTTTCAATAATAAACTGAGCCACCGCAAAGAGTGGTAAAAATATATATTCTTTAAAGAACATGTGAGCAAATAATTCAATGAACTATTACTTGTTATATAGATATATATTTACTCAAGACTTATTCAAGTGTAGATACGCAGTAATATCCAACACGCAATGTGTGAGCTTGAATTTACTCTACATGCTACTAAATGCTCGTAAATCTTCTTTATGTAGAAAGTTCAAGCGGAGTAATAAAAACTTTATTGCCGTATATGCTTAAATTCGTCTGAGTTATCCGTTAAAAGGTTTATTAACGATAAGTGTAAATGCATATTAAAGGTAAAAATGTCAATAGTTATACAGTGTAATATTTTATGGTATGTTCTCTACACACATGTTATTTTAAAAGAAGTTTTAAGTAGTAAAAGTATTACTTTAAAAGATGTTTTATGTAGTTAGAGTGCACTTGTAAAATGTATTTAAAGTAAAAAGGATGTTAGAAAGCCAGGCCTTTTCTGTCACGCAGCTTTAGTGTGATTTCATGGATTATAAGTTTTCTTAAATGGATCTATTGAAAAATCAGAATTTTCAGTACATCAAACAACGTGTTTCTTTACTAGTCGTGAGTCATCAAAGTTTGTCCAGAAGTAGCTCTTGCACCTGCTCAAATAGGCAATGCCGGGATGGACCATGCCTACAGAACAATAAATAAATAACGTAATGTGATTCTGCGTTTATTTCAGGGAGTAAGGTATGTTTTCATAGAAGGAGGAGGCTTACGAACTTTTTGTATACTCGATCTTAAGTGATCACCGACTCACGAACATACACAACCTCAGTAAATACCAATAAAATATAATAAATAAATATTATAACTCAATCAGACCGAAGCCTCCATCAGTGGACACCAGACGGCCGCGGATTATGACGGAAGGATTATACCGGCGGACGATGCGGGCGGTGTCGAGGTCATCGACTTTTACTTTTTTGCAGGTGTTCTGAAACCCAGACTGAGATAAACCCATTCCATAGGAATAATTTCAGTCTGCATACCATCCATGTCGGTTACCTCTTGTGCCAGGACCAGATATTTCTATTATTGTTATTATTATTTTACTCTTGAAAAAAGTTAAGTATAAAATAAAAGTATATAGACTGCTGACAAATAAGTCACATGGATAGTGACTGGCAAGTAGTAATCTTGTTATCGTGTACACTTAATTGAATTCGCATAATCTGTTTATGTTTTGCAATAAAAGACACCCAATGTGCACCTTTTTATTACATTAGTTAGCTTAGCAATCAGCTTAGCACCCCCTTTTCACCAGTTACCTTTATTATGTAGATTATCCACTAAAGTTTTGTATTATTAACAAGGATCACTATCATTTCCTCTCTTTAATCTTCTTGCCATTGGCGATTATTGCACCAGACACCTCGCATATTTCTGTGTAATAAAAATGTATATTCAATAATTTTTTGGCAAGTTTTATGTTGAAATCGTAATATAATGTTTATAAAAATGGACACAATGCTTTTGGAATTGGGTGATGAAATAATACTTTTTATGTCGATAGTACAAAGTAAATTAAATTTTTCAGGGAAAGTATAGTAAAGAATAATACAAGTAAATTACTTTACACATAAAAAATAGTCAATTTCAATTTCATTTCATTCTGACAGGTGCGTCCTGCTTTTAGTAACACACATTGTTATATTTTCAGTTGAATGGAAAGCTTTTACATACGCACACATTGATAACGTGTTTTCTGCGCAATACGTAGAATTTACCATGTTCCACAAACCAATATGAACTCTTCGTGCTTTGTTTATTTTAAAATGCATTTACATAATTTATCATGTGTTGTAAAAAGTCACAATAGCCTAGTAGTTGGGTGGTCAGAATTTCGAGTCAAGAGACCCTAGTTCGATCCCCAGGTGGCAGGCTCGTACTAATGGGTTTTTCAAAAACTTATGTACGAATTATATCGTTGGCTTGGACATGAAGACGGTGACGGGCTTACACGAGCTGTCACGTAGACCCGAAAATATCTTCGGTGGAAGTTTGTTTATTTTAAAATGCATTTACATAATTTATCATGTGTTGTAAAAAGTCACAATAGCCTAGTAGTTGGGTGGTCAGAATTTCGAGTCAAGAGACCCTAGTTCGATCCCCAGGTGGCAGGCTCGTACTAATGGGTTCGAGCTCGTACTAATGGGTAATACTTTCAAAAACTTATGTACGAATTATATCGTTGGCTTGGACATGAAGACGGTGACGGGCTTACACGAGCTGTCACGTAGACCCGAAAATATCTTCGGTGGAAGTTTGTTTTTATTGAAGAGGAAGGCAAACGAGCAGGTGGCACACGGGATGGTAAGTGATTACCACCGCCCATGAACATCTGCAATACCGGAGGAATAGCAGATGCGTTGCCGGCCTTTGAAAAAGGTGTGGGCCTCCGGTTACCTGCACTCACCAGACGAAACGCAGAAGTGTGTTAAACTTCTACTTCACGCCGGTATTCTGTGAGGTCGTGGTGCTTCCTCGGTCGAGCCGGCCCATGCATGCAACAACAAAAGCTGATGCGTGGCTCTACCACTGTTGTGGTAGGGATCAAAGGTGAGTCAAAGGGACTAAACCTGTGTCTACCCCTGTATTGGGAATTGCGTGCAGATATAAACTATTAACTATTATTATCATGTACTCAAACTTCAGATCATTTAATATATTTTTTTGTCGAGAGACCCGAGTTCGGTCCCCAGGTGGCAGGCTCGTACCAATCGGTTTTTCAAAAACTTATGTACGAATTATATCGTTGGGTTGGACATAAACGGCGACGGGCTCACCATCTGTCACGTTGTCCCAAAAATATCTTCAGTGGAAGGTAGGTCGATACGATTTAATTGTCTTAATTGTCGACCTATGTCTACTCCTATGGGATGAATGGGCCGGCTCGATCGAAGAAGTACCACCACCTCCCAGAATACCGGAGTGAAGTAGAAGTTTAACAAACACACATCCTTCTCCCCCATCAAAATTAAAAATACCAAGGTGTAGAACCAAATTATGTGAAAAAAATTGTTTCATGATGGCAATTACAGTATGTAATAAAATTCCCAAATTTATACGAGAGCTCCTAGTTAAAAAATTTAAATCCACTCTTTACAGATGTTAATAGGGAAATGTTTTTATGACATAAATGAACTTAAATTATAATGAACATCAATTTTATTTGTATTCATATATGTTTTTTTATTTGCGACCATTTTTTTTAACTTAAAGCGGTTTTCATAATTCTATCTTAGTAGATAAAAAAATAATAAAAAAATATTTAATTATTTACTATTAAATATTTTTTTTATTATTTTTTTATCTAACGTAACGTGTAACGGTAGGAAGTAAGTTTTCAGGAATGATTTCGTTGCGAGCTGTGATTGGGTATAATGTTAATATAATTAACAGGGTAGACAAAGGATGGAAAGAGTTAATTTTTACATGTGCTTTTATTTATTAAATGATTTGTTATATATAAGATTTAATAATATAATTATTATGTTTTTTTTAATACCTTTTTTTTCTATTGTCTATCGTTTCTTATTTTAATGTGATACGTATTGACGGTTGATTGATATTAATAGTTATTGTTTTAGTTGTCTATTATTATCTTATCTAACTATTTTCTTAATTATTGTAACCATTAATGAATTTATGAATATACCATTAATTAATATATTATATCGGTTATCGACGAAACATGTTTGATCTTTTTATTTTATAGTTGTCATCACGTGTACCATGTATCTAGCAAATAAATATATAAGCTAATAAATAAATAAGCCCAATTCTGGTTGGGGGCGGGGGGGACTCTAAGACCGGCAACGCATCTGCTATGCCTCTGGTATTGCGAGTGTTCATGGGCGGCTTCCATGGGATTTTCTTCCCTTTTTATCTGCTCTTCCAATTCATATTAAAAGAATACAACTAGGGCTTTATGAAGGAAATGATTCGGTCAAAAAATTAATATTTGTATTTGAACCTTGATTGTGAGCATTGGTGGAAATATAGTGCAATTATAGATATAAAATTTTATATTCCATATAAAAATTTTACGTCAAAAATATTGTAAAACACTCACCTACATTTTACAAATAGATAGAGACAACATCACTTCATAAATATGAACTGTATATATTATTCCGTTCTATTTAAATTTATTTTATTTTAAGTAATCTCAGATTTATTTTTAGGGTATCATTTTTAATTAACTTGAAAATATTTTTTCTTTCATTATTAATAAAGTAATAGAAAATAAATAAATATAAATACAAATCTTCACGCAATTTCCAATACAGGGGTAGACAGAGGTCTAGTCTAGACAATTAAATTTCTTTGGCCAATCTTCCACTGATTATATTTTCGGGACATTTATTTAATAGAAAACGTATTTGAATTTAATTTGCATAGGTGTTGTAAATTATGCAGCTGTTACCGTATTTCCTGCTTGACACGTTGAATGTTTGCTGTCGCTTGATATAAGCAAACAAGGCAGCGAATTGATTGTACATGCCTGTGTGTGTGGGAGTACACTCACATACATATGCATATATATTGCATATACTAAAATATTATGTATATTGTACTGACATATTTGACAACCTCTATGGACGAGTAGTAGTTTAGTAGTAGTTTTCTTTAGTTTTTTATAATTAACATATTATTATTAATATTCTAGTTTTTTTTTATATAAAAAAAGGAGGCAAACGAGCAGGTGGCAGGTAAGTGATTACCGCCACCTGCCGTAAAAAACTTACGTACGAATTATATTGCTTGCTTGGACATAAAGACGGCAACGGGCTCACCACCTGTCACGTTGTCCCGAAAATATCTTCGTTGGAAGGTGGCTCGAAGGGAGTTAATTGTCTAGACTGGACCTCTGTCTACCCCTGTATTGGGAATTGCGTGAAGATATTTTATATTTTTTTAGACATCGACTTACTGTGTAAATAGATAAATATGTGTGACAACTTTTTTGTGTATAGTCGGATAATAGTAAGCGCTCTTAACCCACTTATAACATATATCAATTTTTAATATTTAATTTTAAAATATTAAAAATAAAAAAATATAGGTTAAATATTCCCAATACTATTGGGAATGGTATTGGGTATTGGGAATTGCGTGAAGATATTTATATTTATATATGGTAATGGACCTTATCAATATTAATGCAATCAATATGAAACGAAGAAAATAATTTGTTACACAAATTAAAAAAAAAAACTTTAATCCTCACCTTTCAAACAATAACAACTAAAACTCATTTTAAGTTGTACTTTTGTATTTCTCAGCATTAAGTGCATCGACAAACATCTACAAGGACTTCTAGTGTCATTTAAACTTCAGTTGGAATAATACATTCTGTATTTACCTTCTGGAAATGGAGCGCAGAGTGCTAATAAAAATCGATAGAGTTTGTTATCATTGCGCTAAGCTAAGGAGTTTTTATTTTAGATAGATACATAGATAGATAGTATACTCTTTATTGCACACCAACACAGAATATATACAACTTAAAATTTAGCAAGACTATGGAATTTTGAAGGGTTGATTTTACCAAAGCCGTCTTTTTTCTACATTTTCGAATGTATCACATGCAACGGAGAAGAATGGCTTTATTTTAACCTTGTTCAAAAGGTGTCAGATATGAATTCGTCTGCATGTTTTTGCTACTATTTTAAAATTAAATTTGTCCACTAAAGATATCCGAGAAAAACGTATATGAAGTTGATTAGTACAATGTATCTTAGCTCAGAACAACGATTATTACAATTTTGAAAGCATGAAGTAAAAGCCATCTGACCTCATATCATCTGGTGAGTAAGGTAACTAATGACGCACACCCCTATAAGGGAGAGCCCTCTTCGTCTTTCCCTTTTTATCTTATAGGTAGGTAATATATCTGAATCTCCCTTGATTTTTCTAGTGTAGATGCGCATTGGCAGTATGTATATTATACATTTCCTGTTATATTTATTTTGATATCTATATATCATTTATGTTTGTTATATGCATATATGTAATGATATTGTATTTATAATTCTATAATTATATTTTACACGCTAGTCTACGATTTTGTGACCCATTTCCACTCACAGGTCTGCTGGAAGAGATTTCTATAGAAATAATCAGCGCCTTTGTACAAATTTCCTGTTGTGAAATTAAATTGTCAACTTTCTGTTCACTCTGTACATAAAATATTAAATAAATAACAAAATAATTTACTGAGCGGAACCCTTCATGGTCTTAACTGTTCGATATTTAACTGTCCAACTTAAAAATAGTTTCAAGATGAATAAAGTAAAATACAGTTTGAGTATTTTTTTTTCGTCGGTTGAGCAGAACTGCCAAAGGGACTCCTATTATATTTCATACATTCTTTTAATATATTAAATATATAAATATAAATATCTTCACTCCATTCCCAATACAGGGGCAGACAGAGGTCTAGTCTAGACAATTAAGTCGCTTTGACCCACCTTCCACCGAAGATAGTACTACACGTTTAATATATTGAAACTAAAAAAGAGAAATAAATATTATCTTCAGGTTTTTTTTCCGATGACTTCATGAGGCTATTCTCTAGCGCGCTTGTAAACAATAGTAACAGTTCATCACAAAAACTTAATCTACTTTAGAAACACTCGTAATATTATTTGTTTGCTTAAATGACTTCCGTGTGTTCGCTAACAATGTTTTACGAGCGACGATGTGTGCGATTTATGAGTTATAAATTCTGTAAGCTAAATAGCTTCATCATTTTAAACTCACTGTAATCATTACACTGAACAACGTTTTAAATCTTTGCATATAATTTTCTTGTACGCGAAGTTCTATTTTTATTGTTCTTTGTCACAAACTGGCGCTTGTTGACGTTAATTTATTTAATTATTAAGATATTAAGTGGCGGTACGGTTATCTTTAAGATAACCTAATTTTACGTTGTTTTAAAAAATATCCTTAACGTATGTTAAATACCGTTTTTTCTCCGTCCGCGCATAAATAACATTAACTATAATAATTTACTAAAGCACCTGTAGCACCTAGGTGCGGTAATCAAAGCGGTTATCTCAAATTGGCAATCTTCGAAATTTGTCAGTCACATAGATTCCTTTTTGGTTTATAGTTGCTGTCCAAACCACGTTTATCGTTCACGTAGCCACGACATGGTGAAAACTCATTGGGGAAGTTTTGGTGTTACGTTTTGCCACTCTGCCGATTTTTTGCGACTCTTTTGGGGACCGTGCCGCTGATGAGGCTGACGCGAGGCCACGTGAGTGAGGCCGGGGTGAGTGTTGTGTTGGTATTACAATGCGATACGTTCGCCCTTTTCATTCCTATCCGAAAGGTAGTTAGCGGTGGAGCCAGTCTAGTTCCGCTCCCACATTATTGAGTTCCATGGCCTCAGCGTGACGGATTCAGGAGGTCTGTTGCGGCGCTAATGAGGCTGGTACGCGTGGGTACGGCACCCACCGGAATATTCGCAAAACTGTTCCCGTAGCTTTACTAACATACATCAAAAACATGTAGTCAGTATGAACCCGACACTTCGAGGATACATGAGGAATCAAGGTAGCTAGTGGAATTATAACTTCAGTAAGTGATCCTAACGAATTGTAAATTATACACGAAATGAAATCATAGGCCTGTGGATAGAGCGGTAGTTACTAAAAGGAACACTTACCTCAAACCAAAAGGATTTCATTATTTTACTGAGAAGAAAGGAAAGCTAAAACGTTTAATGTTCACTGACGCTACGAAATAAATTTTGCGGGTTGAGAATCACTCTGCGGCAAATGACGACTCTCGAAATCGCCATTTCCGTGATATTGAAAACGACGCCGCTCCTCGGACTGATTACTTTATTTAAAACGGTCCCTTTGTTTTTTTCGTTCTTTGGAAAAGATTGTTTTGATTATGAAGAACGGATATCTGCATTTTCTTATAAAGTATAAATATAAATATAAATAAATCATATTGATTATTTTAGATGTCTTTGCGAACGAATATTGATATTTTAAGTACAACAAAAATTACTTGTTGGATAAAATTTTCATTACATATACAACTTTAAGATTTGAATTTATCAGGCATTGTAACATATTTATTATCAAATTTTTCTACCATTCATGTAATGCTTTGTCAGTTATAATGGCACATACATCAGATCGCTTTTGTTACTATTGAATATGAATGTTTAAATATGAGTACTGCACGTGTCCTTTTTAAATAAATAAATAACATCTGTAGATATATTGCGACTTTTAAAGAAGAACTCAACTTACAAATATCGTTTCTATTTGTCTTTTGGTGATACCTGATAAGCATTATTTTAAGAATTTTTATTTGATAACCTCTTAGGATATTACTAGAAAGAAAGAAATATTGTATGGTTGCTACAACACGTCAATATACTATTTACTCGTTGTTTTTATAATAGATGCTTCCGATGAAAATGGATAAATAAAGCCATTATGCGAAAAGTAATGTTCTTATGCCGTGTTTAATGTAGAATTGAAATTATCTTTATAGCTCATTAATTAACTGCCATGTGCTCACTGTGCCAATGTAATAAAATTGGTAATAATGTTTGCACGTTATATTTTATGACGGGTAATTCTATGGTACATCTTACGTAAAAAATACACACATAAAATTGTTCATGTAATACTACTTCTAAAGATATTATCTATTTTTTGTATCTGTTTTTTTAAATAATAATGAATACCTCAACAGGGACAACGTCAACTAACATTGCTCCAATCTCAAAGTAAGTTGCCAAAGCATTTGTGTTCGGCAACAACTTAGGTACCACACACACAGACCCGATAAAATTTAGAAAAGTGCTTTTTACATTGATTCGTCGGGGATTCGAACCTGAGACCTCAGGGCTAGCGACACCATGTAAGCAGTTGTGTACGCTACTTGTCTACGGGGTTGTAGATGTGTATTATGCATGTCGCCAAATAAACAAATATCTTCACGCAATTCCCAATACAGGAATAGACAGAGGTCTAGTCTAGACAATTAAGTCCTTTCGACCCAACTTTCACCGAAGATAATTTCGGAACAACGTGACAGGCGGTGAGCCCGTCGCCGTCTTTATGTCAAAGCCGTCTTTATTCAAAAGCGATATACGTCGTACATAAGTCTTTGAAAAACCCATTGGTACGAGCCTGCCACTAGTGGATCGAACTCGGATCTTTCGACCCGAAATTCCGTCCATCCAACCACTCGGCTATTTTGACATACCAAGTCACGATAGTTTGTAGTCACCGATAGTCGGCAAAAATTAATTATGTAAAATATGATATAAAACAGGCCAAGTTATTAAACACATAGTGCAAGCGTTTGATGAAGCGATATATCTCCACTCAATTCCCAATACTAGGGTAGACAGAGGTCTAGCCAATAAAGTCGTTTCGACTTCGTTTCGACCCACCTTTCACCGAAGTAAATTTTTGGAACAACGTGATATGCAGTAAGCACGTCATGAAGAGATAATTTTATGAAATGTTAGTTTCAAAAGTAAAATTTTTTTTAAAATCATATTTAAAAAATGTATTAAATATCAATATGTTTTGTTTGAAATTCAAAACATGTTATTATATAATCTTTAAAAGCTACAGATTATGTAAAAATCAAATAAATCATAACTTATATTTATCACCACCTACATATTTTAATATAAATAATTAAATATCTTCAGTCACGATAGCCGAGTTGTTGGGTGGTCGGAATTGCGAGTCGTGAGACCCGAGTTCGATCCCCAGGTGGCAGTACCAATGAGTTTTTCAAAAAACTTATGTACGAATTTCATCGTTGGCTTGGACACAAAAGACGGCGATGTGCTCACCACCTGCCACGTCCCGAAAATATCTCCGGTGGAAGGTCTATAATAGTAGGCCTATAATAGTAGGCCTATGATACGTTTGTTGTTTCTGATTCCATAACACAAGTGCTTTAGTAACTTACATTGGGTTCAGAGCAATGTATGTGATGTTGTCCCCTTCTATTAATTTCTTTATATATTCAAAATAATATTACGAGTGTTTCTAAAGTAGATTAAGTTTTTGTGATGAACTGTTACTATTGTTTACAAGCGCGCTAGAGAATAGCCTCATGAAGTTAACGGAAAAAAAACTGAAGATAATATTTATTTCTCTTTTTTAGTTTCAATATATTAAACGTGTAGTACTATCGTCGGTGGAAGGTGGGTCAAAGGGACTTAATTGTCTAGACTTGACCTCTGTCTACCCCTGTATTGGGAATGGCGTGAAGAAATATCTTCTGTGATAATTTTGCACAATCCACCTACGATATAATACATTATATCGTAGGTGGATTGTGCATTCGTGACACACACATACACGTACACGTGACACATACACATACACATACATTCGTGACACATACATACACGTGATTCGCACGTTACAACGTGCTCGTTTCTATACTAATTATGTAAACGCATTTAATGACTATTAATCACTCTTGAGTTGGTAACTAGATTACCTGCCTTTAGTCGTTAATTAATGACGTACAATGTGAATGAACGTTCGCCAGTCTGTTACTATACAGAAGGGTTTTACATTATTCATTTTCTTAATATGCTTTTACGTATTTTGCATACGCTGACTGGTGTACATATAACATGAGTATGGCAACTTTTTTAAACCTTATAGGTTCTTTAGGTTTCTTCCATCCCATCGCCAAAATTGGTTAAACAGTAAGTTTGTACGCCATGTAACGTACCATATGCTGGTGCCGTGTAGCTGTGTATATAATGCTATCCTTGAAGAATATGACAATAAGCACGCCTTTAATTAAAATTACCTCAATTCTTGAACTTTCTAACCGAATAAGAAATTTACCATTAAAAAAGCAAAGCCCCATGGAATTCATGATGATGTATTTTATCATCAACAAGTTTATAGTTTAAAACTGATTAAATAAATTATATTTCACAAATAATGATAAACATCTTCAAGCGTTGTCCCTGGCGGTATAGCCAGCATCTTTTAAATAAATAATATAATTAATAAATATAATTAAATATAATATAATTTCTGTATATTACAACAGTTACTGCTCGCGACTTCGTCCATGCGTTACGTCAATATACCTTTATAAACTGATCCCATTAGAATATTTGATCCTTTAATTTTCCGGAGTAAAGTTTAGCGTAGTGTATAATGTAGAGTGCCAAATTTCATTCAATCAGTTCAGCCGTTTTTGCGTTATTTTATAACTAAAATTCAAAATTTCATACTAATACTGACTGAGAATATAACATAAAATTAGATAAATACATAGTATACACATACTTACTAGTATAAATAACATACTACTATGTTATATGTCAACGTATTAACATTAGTTAGTAGCATATATATAATTATTATCCTTTTAGCAGAGTCTACTCAATATGTTAACCAACGAACTTAGCCAGGCCAGATGCCTGGCTAAGTTCTGATGAATCCAAAAATCAAGCAAACCGGGCTGGAAAATCGCATCCATGATGCAGGCTAACTTTGGTGCTCTAGCGTTGCGTTGCTATATTAACATATCTTCGTACAACACGTAAATATTGTAATGCAGGAGTACAGGGTCCACTGCAGCCGCCACAGCATCCACCTCAAGGAGGTCCAAAAAGAAAGTAGAAGGGTTAATATGTAGAAATGTTATAGAGGTCAAAATATTGAATTTTATTGTAAACTTTAAACTATTTCCCTAAAACTTTAAAATATAAAATCTTCACTAGTATTACTATACTGAGACTGTATTCAGTAAAGCTCCACTAACCAGATTCAATAAGCCAGACAGACGGCTTTGGGCTATACATGAGAATAATATAGGTCGCTAGGATATAGGGATTTGGCAAATGGAACTGGTTCAAGAGACGAGCTCATTGCCAGAATTAGTCATACTCGTAGTTGTTTTTTAATGGTTTTGATACGTAGAAAGCCCGCCAAAACAGTTTCCATTTATATATGACACCAATACACTACACTTTAAAACAATATACTGTAGCCCACAAAACACGCATAAAGTTACAAAACGATGTATATTTTTATGTTAAAATAGTTAAATTCTGATGAAGCAATTATATAATTAAATAGATGCTGTGCGTGATTAATTCTTATTCTCGCTACAGGTTGCCTACCTTCACTGTGGAATTGTAAAAGACGCAGTAGAAAAATATTAGAAGGGAAAATGACCTACACTATACTCTGTAGATATATATCATATTTACTTGTTGTAGGTGTTCAGGAGTTATAGTTACCTATAGTGACCACTAAATACAAACTTAATGACTATCATATCATCCTGACACAAAATAAAGACCTAAAATAAATACAGTTACATTAAATAATAAAAAAAAACGTATGTTTGTTAAAAAGCTATTGTTTGTTAATTAGACTTTTATTTCTAACATATTGTTTATTAATAAAAAAGATATGGATAATTAATTTCTGTTGAAAAAATAATTATATAGAACGTGACTAACGTACGATTTTTTAATTTTATTTCATTTATTTATTTATTTACGCAAATATCACAAATTTAATAAAACGATTACATTTACGGATTTTGTCGCAGTTCATTTAGTTTTTTAATACTTCCCGAGTTCGAATGCTTTATACCACCCGTGGTAATGGTGGGACTGGTCAACGTCCTGCTAGATACCGTTGAAATTTAATTGCCAAATTTATTAATTATATACATGAATTGACATTGC
Source organism: Sericinus montela (assembly GCA_029286605.1). Classification (NCBI taxonomy): domain Eukaryota; kingdom Metazoa; phylum Arthropoda; class Insecta; order Lepidoptera; family Papilionidae; genus Sericinus; species Sericinus montela. The sequence continues at coordinate 14,347,334 of JAGSMR010000012.1, read as the reverse complement.
GTCGTGTAATGATAGTAATCAGTCACTCCATCTTGTCCCGTGGATATCATAATAATGAACTAGTCATTGCTAGGATTGATAGGATGCTAAGACCTTCTAATCAGCGATGTAGTCGTCATCCGCTAAATAATACATGCATAAAACATGAAGTCTCTCTATCGTAGCAACACGTACACCGCTTTTCGTAAATATTTTCAGCAGACGAGACCTCTAGGAGCACAATGACCATCTCAATACGTGACAACTACATTCACAACTACCAACTATTTATTTAATGTATGTGTGTATGTGTATTTACACAAACAAAAGTAATGTACTTTAACTAACTGAAACTGTGTCCTAAAAAAGTGTAGCTAAAATAAGAGAAAATTCATTTGCCTTATATATTAAAATTATCTCATAACATGAATGTTTATAAATATAATTTACGTCCTAAAACAAATTCCAGAGACTAATGTTCTCTTATCACTGAGCCTAATATTAAATAGCCGAGAAAATAATCTAAAATTACGACATAGCATTTTTGGTGAAATGTCGTCCTTAAAAAACATTTTTATAACGGTATTTTTTACTGGATGTCATTTTTCGCGGGAAATTGTGAAAATATGGACCATCTTATTACTGGTTACGTTTACACTTGAATTTAAACCCTAATTTAGTGTGGAATTTAATTAATTTAAACATTTCGTCTCCCTATTCGCCCTCTGAAGTTGAACTCATAAAACGTAATGGAGTTTCTCTGTCTAGCTGAAATTTTGTATTCTCTGAACGGGACCCTGCAATCATTCTAGAAACTCAAATATTGGGCTTGTACTCAGACATTGATTGCCTTGCTTCAAATGACCCGTATAACTTTACATTGATTTATTTATAGAATTTCGTTGTGGTTTAAATAGCTGAAAATTTTCAGCATGAACACGTCTTCATAACTGGGACATTTTTCAAATTTCTTTGTCATACGTTTTATTGTTTACTATGGTTAATATAAACGACTATAGCTTAATAATTTAGGATGCGGGCTGCGATTCACAACATGGGTTTGCCATTCGACTATTGCTTTTATAGTTTTGTTGGGGTGGTGATGATTGCGTTAGTAATTCTGTTTTTTTTTTTCATAATGTTTCGATGAATCCAATCGTATAAGCATGTCGATTCGTGAATATATAAAAATATATTGTTAATTATTCAAAGTCAGTCTATCTATTATCATTGTATTGATCAAAGTCGGTGTATTTGAAAAAAAAAAATATGGGAATATATAAATATACATGACTTGAATATATAAAGAAATGAGTAGAATCACATACATTGCTCTGAACCCAATGTAAGTTACTAAAGCACTTGTGTTATGGAATCAGAAACAACAAACGTATCATAGGCCTACTATTATAGGTTTTTTTGAAAAACCCATTGGCACGAGTCTGCCAGCTGGGGATCGAACTCGGGTCTCACGACTCGAAATTTCGACCACCCAAACACTCGGCTGTCGTTACTATTAACAATTACTAGACAATTAAGTCCCTTCAAACCTTCCACCGAAGATATTTTCAGGACGTGACAGGGGGTAGCACGTCGCCGTCTTTATGTCCAAGCCGACGATATAATTCGTATATAAGTTTTTGAAAAACCCATTGGTACGAGTCTGCCACCTCGGGATCGAACTCGTCTCTTAACTCGAAATTCCGACCACCGAACCACTCGGCTTTCGTGATTTTATAATTTGAGTTTGTTTATTTACTGTTTTACTTTATTACTTTATTACTGTATTGAATACTTGATATAGAAATTCCTATAAAATACTACAAAGTTTCCACACAGTTCATTGGCACAACTAGCGAACTAGCGAATGTCGGGACTTTATCACTATCTTGCACTAAAAATATTACTTCGGGGAGTGGTTTAGGAGTGGTTGATACCGTATCCATTCTTATATGCAGGTCATTGAATGCCATTATTATACGCTTATCGTATTACCTACATTTAAATTTAAATACTGTTTTATATACTATTGTTCTGTTCCATGGTACCTTCGTTATTTCAGATTCAATAACATCATCAGTACAAAGTAAACATCTAAATCACTAGTGTTTACTTTGTTCTGATTCCAAATGCGATGTATGTAATTTTGTCCCTATCTCTATATATTAATATTAATTTTTATCTTTCTTCTTCAAAGTTACTGTTTTAAACAAAAATAGATGTGAACAAACGTCTTTTGTACTTAAAAATTTTTCTTAATATTGCTACATTTAAAGTAAATGAAATTATAGTTACGTAATAAAAACTTCTACAATAAAAGCTTTTTTAATGAAATATATTAGCCGTAATCATAGCAATAAAACTTATTTACGTTTTTAAATTTAATTAGTTCTTAAATAATTAGTAGTTACTAGTTCTATCACGCAAAAATTTAGAATGGCTTGACTGATATTTACTAATACTAAGAAATTTTAAAAACAAAAAAAAATACTGTGTAAACTATCAGTAGTGGGAAGTTTATGTGGTAACGAAATACTGGAAAACCTAAAGGCAGTTTCAAGCACCGATTTCAAAATTTTCGACGCAAACTTCGACATTTCGAAGTTACTACAGGGCATGCTAACAATAAAAAAGGTTAATGAAGTTATAATCGTCGTGAAATTTTTCTTTGATTATAGCTTACTAAAAATACAAAATTACAATTTTGTTGTTTTTAGTATTACATAAAGTAATTCTCTTCTGGAGAAGAGTAATTTATAAACCTATCAACTTTTAAATCTAACAACTTTAATGCTATCATTTTAAATGAATAAATATAATGCGTTTAATCTATATACACTAAACGTGTTTGAAAAAATAACTGACATGAGTTGTATTTGAACTCGAAAACTTCACAATACCATAGCAGGACTTTCAGAACTGAAAGTAAACTAAACTGACACTAGTTTTAGAACACTAGTGTCAGTTTATTTTTTTAAATATTTCTTTTATTTAATGAAAACAGCTCATGATGGCTTAGAAGCCAAAATGTATTCAATTCATTTTATAATTAAATAAACAGTGTTTTCTAGTATTATTAGGAAGAACGTGTTTGTGTTAAGAAATTGGGAAGTCAGATCTAAATATTCTTGCAATAAAATCTACATTAATCTCAAAATCGTATCTAGAAAGTATTTTACAGAGTCATAAAGTTGACGGTGACCGAATGTAAAAACTGATTGAAGTATGCGAAATAGTTGGATGTTTTCCGAAACCAATCTGTCTCACACTTTCACAGCAACGCCTTACGAACTATTAACAAGCGCCCTATTAACAAAGTTTCCCTGCTAATTACTTATTTATTATTAAATTAAATTTTGCCATACAATGCAATATCGGTCTCCTTTGTAGTAACAGTACAATAAAATTCGCGATAGCCGAGTAGTTGGGTGGACGGAACGGCATCAAGAGATCAAATTCGATCTCCAGGTGGCAGGCTCGTACCAATGAGTTTTTCAAAAACTTATGTAAGAATTCCATCATTGACTTGGACATAAATATGACGACGGGCACACCACCTGTCACGTTGTCCCGAAAATATCTTCGGTGAAAAATGGGTGAAAGGGACTTAATTATCTAGACTAGACCTCTGCCTACCCCTGTATTGGAATTTGCGTGAAGATATTTATTTATTATTTATTTTGCAGTAACGATAATAACTTTTTAACGTTAAAGTTAAATGGTGATGAATTATATGAAAGTAATCAAGTACCATGATTCGGTGTTTTAAGGCACGCATCCAGTGTCCTTTTGTAGCTTTTTTTAAAACTCGTTAATTAAAATAATGTCTGGTAGAAGGTGGGTCGAATAGACTTAATTGTCTAGACCTCTATCTATCGCAGTATTAAGAATGGCATGAAGATATTTTTTAATTCATAAAAAACTTAATTAATAAAAAAATATTTATTCTATTATACTAATAATATTGCTTGATAACGACCTCATAACCAAATTTCATTTTGGTTCTTTCACATTTCGTAGCATTTCAAATTAATATGACTATTAGCACTCTTTCAACAGAGACCACACTTAAAATAGGATTTGTAACTAGGAGAAGTTAAATAAACTACCGAAGTGGGATGATAATTCTCCATGTAATTCATAATTCCAGGTTCATACTAAACGGAACCAAATAACCAAAATTCAATTTGGTTCTTTCACATTTCGTAGCATATCAAATTAATATGAATATTTGCACTCTTTCAATAGCGACCGTTTTCTTTTGCGTATTGTAACTGGTATATTCTTTTATTTTTAGTGATGGGGCGTGGCGCACGGGTGCGCCGCAAACGAGCGGCAAATAATCCGGACCCGAGCGCGGACGCGAACGCGGAAGCGGTCGCGCAGGCGGGCGCGGGCGCGTAGCTCGGCGCGGTGGCGGGTGCGCGCGCAGCAGCGTCGGCGGCGGCGGCGCATGCACGCCACCGGCCACACGGACCGCTCGGGCGGCGGCGGCGGCGGTGGAGGCTCCTGGCGCCTCCCACCCGACGAGACGCTGCAAGTCGCCGACCCCAAGTCCGCCAAAGAGGAGGTCAAAACATATTAATAAATAAATATATATCTAGACAGAGGTCTAGTCTAGACAATTGAATCCCTTTTACCCACTTTATTATATTTTCCGGAAATCGTGATAGGTGGTGAGCCCGTCGCCATCTTTATATCCAATCCGACGATATTATTCGTACATAAGTTTTTGAAAAACCCATTGGTACGAGCCTGCACCTAGGGATCGAACTCTGGTCTCTTGACTCGAAGTTCCGACCACCCAACCACTCGGCTATCGTGACATCAAATAATTTTTAAAACAGATTAATAAATTTGTTAATATCTTCTAATTTTTTACAAAGGTGTAGTTGTTAGTAAAGGTTTCACCGATGACAATTGTTAATGTAGTAACATCAGCTCAAGTAATTTGTAGCTCAAGTATTACTTCTGTATAATTATAATCTACTTCTAAATGAAGCACCAGAGTTTTCAAATTTTATACGTTACTGTAGATAATTCCACTGTAAAATACAAAGGGTACTTTTAATACAATCCAAATGCTGATTCTACTGCAATCAGCATTTGGATTACATGTATAGTTCGGTTTATCGCTAAAGTTAAACGCTTTCTTTGTTAAAAGCTAAATATTCGCATTTCCATGCAGTCTAATTTCCTAGTTCTTTTAATCATAGATTTGATATTACTTAATTTAAAATACTATCTTAATATATATTCTTACAGGACCTCTACCCAGGAGACGGCCACAATTGGAGAAGCATAATATTCTCTTTAATGGTCATCAGTTTTGTGATCGCAGGAATAGTTACAGCTATTTATTTATTAGGGTAAGTATATAATTAATTAATAATATTAAATTAAGTAATAAATTACTAATTAAATATATTTTTTAGAATCTTTCAAATGCAAATCCATTGCCGAGGATATTTGAAAAAAGTACTTTAAGTAATTTATAATGTAAAAATATGTTTACGTATAAAAATGTATATTTTAAAAATTATTGTATTGGACTCGTTTTAAGTGCTATCTTGTATCATAAAGATATTTATATTTATAATAAAGGTATGTAGACGAGTTGCTGTACTGGTCCGGCCGTCGTATGCGACTGGACGAGTTCTTGCGCGGCGATCTGACAGGGGAAAGATTACCAACCACTTGGGTCAGTTCGCACCAGCTCGTGTATCAGGCCGACGACGGGAGTCTTCTCGCACTGAACACTTTCAACAACACGCTTACTGTACTGGTCACAAATCATACTTTAGTAAGTAACAGATAAGGTATAAAATATCTTTGTTTAATACCGCATTTGATGATAAATGCATATTCACGCCATTTCCAATAGAAGAGTAGAGAGAGAGAGAGGTATGATATTTTTGGGACTACGTGACAGGTGGTGAGCCCGTCGCCATCTTGTGTTGTATGTTCAAGCCAACGACATAAATTATACACAAATTTTTAAAAAAACCCATTGGTACCAGCCGGACACCTTGGGATCGAACTCGGGTCTCTTGACGAATTGAGAAAATGTACTTTCTGAAGTAATGAAGTGTCTATCTATTTAATGTTTTTACATATTTTATTACAATTACATAAGTACATAGGTAGTGACAGATTTTTCACTGAAATTGATAATAGTGTAATCAATCGTAAACGCACTAAGGGTAGTCTTTAAAATAACAATGACTACCAATTTATGAGTGGATATGCCATGTATGAGGTGTCTGGTGCTAAGACCTTCAATTCGTTTGACAAACGTAGCGTTTACAGCAAATCGTGCATTCTATTCGTGACAGACCTGATGCGAGTTCTGCGATGAACTTTTACGAGCTTTTAAGTAAATAAAAAAAATAATATATCTTCACGCAATTCCCAATACAGGGGTAGACAGAGGTCAAGTCTAGACAATTAAGTCCCTTTGACCCACCTTCCACCGAAGATATTTTCGGGACAACGTGACAGGTGGTGAGCCCGTCGCCGCCTTTATGTCCAAGCCAACGATGAAATTCGAACATAAGTTTTTGAAAAACTCAGTGGTACTGCCACCTGGGGATCGAACTCGGGTCTCTCGACTCGAAATTCCGACCACCCAACAACTCGGCTATCGTGATTTAGTTATTAAATAATATAATAATGATTTTAGTCTTCGAGTACAAATAGAGAAAGCTTAATATGTCTTTACCTTTTCTTATCCAATGCGATGCTTAGTTTGAAATGCGATGAGGATATAATGTATTCAAGACATCATCACAACAGACAAATACACCAAAAATATTTTATTATTAGACTTGCCACATGTATTGATGCAAGTCTTTGATGAAATGTTACAAGAAATACATAGCAGCGTACAATTTTGGTCTTCATTGGAGACGTCGTATGGGAATAAAATAAGCTTATAGCTAATAACTATTTTAGACGTAAACACACGTTTATTAGTTTATAAACTGTAGCAAAATAATTTTTTAATATGTTAGGTGTTTTGTTAGCAATTTATACAAATTTAAGCTAAATTTTATTTTCGCAGAGACAGTTGAATGTACGTGGTTACCAGTGCTCCCCAAATCTTCGTTACGTGCTATTTCAACACAATATCAAAGAGGTATCAAATTATATTCATATCGTTATTTTATATTCATTATGTCAAATTCACTTGTAAATTGTAAATTGATTTTACGCGCAACGAATTCATTTACATGTTTCGACGCAGGTCTATCGGCGCACTTTTACAGCGTACTATACCGTTTATGACGTCACAAATGAGTAAGTTTTATTTTCGCATTACTAGCATTAGACTTTAACTTTCATGCTATAATGAAACATTCATACTGTTAATTAAGCATAGAATAAAATTATGTCTTTTGTATTTTAAATTGAATGAATATAAGTAATGAATGTAGTAATGAATTAATGAATGAAGTAGAATGAATTAAAGAAGAAAGAATGAATTAATGAATGTAGTAGAAATGAAGTAATGAATAAAAGTATGTTTTATTTTTATTACGTGGTAATAATTCCCGGATGTGTCACGGGTTCTATTTGCGTTCTATTTTGCTATACGCCACAGCGCAACAAATGGGATTTATGACATCAAGCCATTTTTAAGGCACTCATGATATTAGAATTGAATTGTCAGATTAGATACAGTAATCCTATGCTCAGACCTCATCCACCCCAATATAGTAGTAGTGTTTAAGTTGTATGTGATTTATTCCACAGTTAGCAATGTAAACACCAAAGCTCAACATTTTATAGAAAATTCATAATGCTGCTAATAATAAAACTAGCTAAAACCATTCTGTTCAGCCACCACATACCTCTGTTCGGTGAGGGACAAAGCAGCTGGGAGTGGCAGCACGCTACTTGGCTGGGAGCTGACGGTGCTCTGTTACTGGCAGCAGACAATGAAGTTTTGGCACGACTTGGTCCACCAGCTCGTAGAGCCCCTATTCTACGACTCACTACTGATGCCCGGCCAGGGAGTGTCTACAATGGTGTATCCGACTGGCTGTACCAAGGTATTTCTATTCGCGTCTAACTTTTAGTTCATCAAAAAGATGTCAAATTTATTAAGGTGTTCTTTGTTATCAATATTAACAAATCAATAAGAAGTTTTGGATAACTTTTACTAAAAAGTTTCGTTTGTTTTCTCATAAATGCAGTTAAAATATATTTTTTGTAGCACTGTCTGAATTCTTAATTCGTAGAGGCAAAATACTAAGTAAAATTGTAAATAAATGTTTTATTCATACAGAGGAGGTGACAAAAGCAGCATCCGCAACATGGGGATCCTCCGATGGTACCCTTGTTATGTACGTTCAGTACAATGATACCATGGTGCCGGAACTCCAGTTTCCCAGGATATCAGAGGGAATCGGGGGAGCCGGGGCGACAAGATCTGGTTTTCTGTTACCTGCCATCAATAATACCGTTCACGCAGTCTTTCCCGATCACATGACTGTTAGATATCCCACGGTAAGCTCCTTTATTTTTTTATATATAATCTCACGCGATGGCAAAAGATCAATTTTATTAAGACTTTGTTCATGTTTTAGCCCGGGAGCTCAATACCAAAAGTTAAGTTATGGATTGTAGGGGTACAGAATACAACTTCTCTACCAAGATGGGAAGTAAAACCTCCAAGTACTTTAGACGGAATGTAAGTCCTTTATGTTTGATAATATTATAAAGATTAAGAATATCTAATAGTCACAATAGCCGAGTGGTTGGGTGACCGAAATTCGAATCAAGAGACCCAAGTTCTATACCAAGATGGTAGGCTCAAATCAATGGGTATCTTTTTCAAAACTTATGTTGGCTCGGACATAAAGACGATGACAGGCTCAACACCTGCCCCATTTTCCCAAAATTTTTATCGGCGGACTTAATTGTCTAGACCTCTGTCTACTGCAGTATTGGAATTGAAAATTGGAAAACTCATGTAATGAGGATTGCATTTACGTAGTAACTTAAAAATATCACTTATTGTTATTGTTTCTCAGGGAATATTACCTCATATCAGCTCAGTGGGTGGGAAAAGATAATTCGCATGTCGGTGTAGTTTGGATGAGTCGTGCTCAAAATTTAACAGTTTACAGTAGCTGTTATGCCCCTAATTGGACTTGTACAGAGGTATTACTTTATACTTGTATTTTACTAATACTCCTTTTAATATAGCAATATGGATAAAGGAATTTGATTACTTTGTTTAAATTTTAGACGCATTCGGAGAAAGCAACAGATGAACCCTGGCTAGAAGTTCATCAAAAACCTGTCTATTCTGAAGACGGGAGTGCCTTTTTACTTTTAGCTGCCGTCCAAGAAGGTGGAGGCCAATATTACACGCATATCAAACACGTTGACGTATTGCGTCAACGTATAGCAGTACTGTCGCATGGTAGGGTGGAAGTTGCCGAAATTCTAGCGTGGGACCAGATAAATAACTTGGTTTATTACCTAGGTAATTGTTGAATATTCTAAAGCATTTTGTGATTGTTTAGTATGTTAAATCAAAGTTAAAAAGAAAGTTAACTAATTTTTTACTTTATGTTTTTTTTATATTTTATTTAAAGGTTTAGACAAAGAAAAGTTTTACATACCGAAACTGCATCCTGATATGATCAAGGAAACAAATCAAAATAAGTATTAGAACTGTATTTTTGTTGATTACTAACCTGATAAATGGTTTTGGCTACATCTGATATAATTAGAACACATAGTTCTCATTGTTACGCCGGTCTGTTAGCATGTAATTTTTAGAATCAGTCAGATGAGTGTGAAACATTTTGGTTTCGACTGAGTGCGATGCGTTCGTGTGTGTGAAATCTAGGAAGTTGAACATTTTAAGATTCTAATTTTATGGAATTTTATTATATTTACAGGCAGTGCTGATAGACCAGGTCAGCGGCAAGTATACGTTGTCCGCGACCCGGGATATGGGGGCGGAAGCAACTCGGTGAAAGCGCGGGCGGAACGCGAAGAGCCTCGTTGTCTGACATGTGAACTGGCCGTTTGGCCCGCACGCTTACATTATGCAAATTGCTCATTCTGGAGAGCTACATTTTCACCACCCAAACCAAAAATCGGTATAACACACTACGTTTTGGAATGTGGCGGTCCAGGCCCACCACTTGCGGGACTTCATAATGCTAAAACACATAAGTTAGAAAGAATATTGTATGATACGAGGCCTTATAGGTAAGCACTGTTTTACTATTTTTCACCATCTTTACTGTTTACCATTAGTTTAATGTATACTAAGTTTAGGAGAATTTAACGATTCTTGAAACACTGCTATGTCATATAGATAATCATCTGCTATTATAAATTTTTATGAAACCTTATTTCTTTTTAATTTATCAATTTTGACTTGTTGTCGAAAAGAAAATAGAGGCATTTTAGGTATAATAATAAGTAATAATAATATCATAACTATAAATATAATTTGTGGAAATCTTTGGAGAAAGCAATGTGCAGCAGTAGACTTTTGATACAGGGACTTTTGATGCAGGGACTTTTGATTAGCTGTTAATAGAAGATATCGTTATGTAATTTTTCGTTTACATACCGATACGCATGTAAAAGATAAGTTCATAATAAATTCAAGGCACTAGTATAATATTTAAATAATTTTTAAATTTAGTATAATTTAAAATTATTACGTAAAAAATACTGTATACTACTACTATAATAACATATAAATATTGTTATGGCAACCGATAGATGGCGGGATAACGATCTCTATAATAAAATATCAGACCAAAGTAATCAGCCGGGCAGCAGCGTCTGAGGTGCGAGTGGTCTGGTACCGCGGACCCCAATCCGCTTGCCTAGCGTTGCGATTATGGCAAATCCTCCTTATGGGAGAGGCCTATGTCCTGCAGTGGACTTAATGGGTTGTTATGTATGAATGTATGAATGCATGTATACACAATGGCTACTGAAAATCTACTGCAAGGCTTATACATTTAATCTTGTGTATTATAAGGTTTTCAAGTGGCCGGCTCATATAGGCAAATGCAGTGTGGAACTACCCCCCACAAGATGGAGCGACGACCTGCAGAATATTGCAGGTAGTCAATAGATACAGATGGCAGGACCGTTCCATGTGGCAATCTTTGGCCATAGATGGTAGCCATTACAGTACTCAAAGGATATGTTCCTAAGTTGCCTTGCCTCTTACGACACAGAGTGGTAGCTTATTCTTATGCATCACTGCATAGCACACAGTAAATATTGCGAAGTTGTGAATTATTTAGGCCGAAGAAACACTCATGAATTTTCTTATTTCTTATGTCTACCGTAAGCGTCGATTTAACTCTAATAATCGTTACTCCTATCCATGATAAATATGTACGTTTCGTCTCCAGAGTCATATAAAATTTACTATGTATACTATGCATTAGATAAATAGTTGGAATGTTTGGAGTTAAAGTCAGTAATATAAGATTTCTTATCCATTCATTGAAACAGATCAGTACGTCTGCGCGAATTAGCTTTGCCAACGCGGCGATCTTTCGACGTGCAATTAAGTAGTGGCTCCAAAGCCCGAGTTCAGTTACTATTGCCACCGTCCTGGCGAGAGGAGCTTCGAGATGCTGCTTTTCCTGTTCTTGTTCATGTGTACGTCTTTTTATCTTAATAAATACCTCTTTATGTTAAGTAAAAAATAAAGTTTTAACAAAAATTTCGTTTTTAGGGATGGTAGGCCTGGCAGTCAGCAGGTAACAGAAGAATTTCTTGTCGATTGGGGATCGTATATGTCTTCTAGGAATGACGTAGTATACGTCAAGTTAGACGTTGCTGGCGCTAGAGGATTACCTCGTGCTTTGCTACGAGGTCGTCTTGGAGGAGTTGAAGTAGCTGACCAACTGGCTGTAATTCGGTATTTAATTTAATTTATTTACAATTATGACTTATTTACGCTTAATGGATAGACTTATCCAAATTGATATAAAGAATTTGCTATTTTTTTTTATACGCCAATAAAAAATGTGTTAGAAAATGCATTGAAAAAACGCGTAGCAATCCCTAACATCATTCTCTGTCTTCTGGCGAAACGTGAAATGGTTAACAGTTACGAAATCCCGTTTTGTATATTTCTGTTGACATGTCTTACCTTTTTTTAGATAATTAAAAATATTCTTTATTTATTACACTTTTTATACCACATCATTAAGCTTCGAAATGTGTATATCCATAAAAATTATGTTATCCAGAAAATTAAGAAGAGAATATATTTATTTATTTCTTACAAAACGTATCGAGAAAGAATATCGCATGCCTATTTCGCCTCTTTGGGAGACAAAATGCGTTGAATATCATCGTACTGAGGCTATCCTACAGTAATAATCAATCACAACTTTTTTTTCTTTAATATAAAATCTTTTTTAGGTACTTATTGGAGACGTTTAAGTTCCTAGACGTAACACGTGTAGCAGTTTGGGGGTGGGGATATGGTGGTTATGTTACTTCGATGCTTTTGGGCTCGCAGCAGAGCACCTTGAAGTGTGGGATAGCTGTTTCACCAATAACAGACTGGCTGTACTATAGTAAGTAGTCGTTTTAATCCTTCAATTAATGAGCCACATATTCATAGTATATATTGAAGGATCATGATTTATAAATAAAATATTAAAAAAGTTATTTATATTTCATAAATAGCTATTATCATACACCTCATAACTATTTTAAACATACATGTAGAGTGACCATGATTGAATAATTTCTATTGATGATCGCAATAACAGATACTCTATGACTTACTATGCTGCCTTTCATCACTTGTCTGTTTTTTGTTGTGATATTTACGAGACCGTTACCTCTCCAATTATCGGTAGACATTACAAATTACTGAAAAAAAAAGTAATGAAGTTTACCCTTATTTGTCTCTTACGATACCAATGAGAAGGTAGTAAATTCTTACGCCAACAATTGAAATATTGTTGACGTAAGCATGGAAATATTATGTTTTGGAAACTTGGAATTAAGAAATATTCGTAATACATAGAGTAGGTATGAACCCTTAACGTTATTTTTAAAAAAAAACTTCTTGTTTAATTTTTCACCTTATATATATTATTAAAGTTCAATTAAACAATGAAGCAACCATAGTATAATATAAATTTTTGGAGCTTGATTTTACATTAAATGCTATTTATTTCTCTTCGTACATACTTCTACGTAGCTTACTAATATTGTTTTTAGATGTGGCGTTTACGGAGAGAATTCTAGGTCAGCCATCAGTCAATTATAAGGGTTACGTGGAAGCGGATGCATCACAACGCGCGCATCATGTACCTGCTCACGCGCTTTACCTGGTCCATGGCATGGCTGATATGAGTGCCCCTTACCCTCACGCCCTTCAACTGGCAAGAGCGCTTACTGACGCGGGGGTCCTCTTTAGATATCAGGTATGTTTTACATAAAAAATAATTCTCATCAAATTCCATGTAAACAAAAATTAAGTTTTTAAATTAAGACCTATAATATTTCAAGCTAGGTAAGTTATTAACATCAATAGCGAAAATATCACTTACCTTCGGTTTGCTGACGATAGAGTCTTGTTGACCTCAATAATGTTTCTCAGCAGGTAAGTGATGAGGTTAAGATGAACTTTAACAAGACGAAAATCATGTCTAACATCCATGTCAGGGTTATTGTTGTAAATACTATGTATGAAGTTGTTGATGAATATATTTATATATCTGGAAAAAATTGTCATGTCAAATTTTAATATTTTACATAACACAATGTGATAAAAGTTTTATAAAGTCCAACTTCGACCCAGTGGTCCATCGTCTAATCCAAATTGTTTGGGCTGCGTTTGAGAAACTACGCCCCATGTTCTCGTTTCTTATATCTCTCTATTATCTTAATACCAAAGTTTACAACCAGTGCGTATTGCCATTAATGACTTATGAAACCGAGATGTGGTCTTTCACTGCTGGCCGAATGAGGAGCTCTGAGTTACTCAGCGTGCTATGAAAAGGGCTATTCTCAGTGTTTCTCTGCGTGATAGATCTGCGTCAAAGTCATCCGCAGCAGAAGTCAGGTAGCTGACATAGGCGTTAGGATCAGCGTGCTGAAGTGGTAAAGGTCCAGCCACATGATTCGACGAGCTGATAACCCTTGGAGAAAAAATGGTTCCCGAGTGGCAACCTCCCACGAGATGGAATGTCGACTTGCAAAAAAATGTTGCGGAAAGTCGATGGCTGAGGATCGTTCTTTGTGGAAATTTTTGGATGGGGCATACGTTGACCAGTGGAGTTTTAATAGGTTATAAAGAAGAAGAAGTAAAAGAATAAATAATTCTACACGATTGAGCCATTTTGGGTAAATTTACCACGAGATTGGCAGCGATGGATCTTAAGGATACCTACAGTATTAAAATGATAATAAAAAACCTATACATCGTAGAAATTTTAAGTCTGTTAACGCGCACGCAACCACACGCACATAAATAAGCGTGGCAGTCGTTTCCCTGTTCAGATCACTATCAAAAAGTTAAAAAAAGTCACTGTTTTCACATCACTTGATTTTTCTCTTAATTACTTTCTGACATTTATATATTTTTGTAGGCGTATGCAGACGAAGGCCACGATTTAAAAGGCGTTATCGAACATGTGTACCGTTCAATGGAAGATTTTCTTCGTGAGTGTTTGTCTCTGGATCCTGAGGACACAAAATTACCCCCGCCAGATAGATAAGAATAAAAATCAACGAAATTTATCCCGTACCCGGTATCATGAGAGTTATTTACTGTTATATTTTTTTGTATATATGTATATAGGAAAATAGGGCTTTAAATAAATGTGTTCCCCTCGTCTGACTAGTTGTTTGCTTGTTTTTTGGGAACATCTTAGTTTATTAAAGTGTAAAAAAGCCTAATTGTGATTAGATATAGAAATTCTTATGACGTTACAATTTTTGTTAAATAATTATTTTCTGCACGGGTTAACCATTAAGTAACATGTCTTATCTTCTTAGGGCTATATTATGTAAGGTAATTTGAACGTATTGAAACTAAAAAAACAGTAATAAGAATTTACAAATTTTTTGATCAAATTCTTACTCTGATCGTTGAACTTTGCTTAGCTCACTTCGCCTAAACTGTCGTTCTATCTTTGTACTGGTATTTTGATAAGAATTGTAGGAAAGAATATTTGGAAGATGATTTTGTGAGTGATATCTTCACAATTCCTCTAAAAATTTGTTATTATGCAATATAGTGAAATATATAAATGTTCAAATATTATATGAAATCCTTGTTATATACATATTGTTATCACTTATAATAATAGTATTTCGAGCTTCTCCTCTTAAGCTTTTACTCTTAACTTTTTCTATTGCCACATATACACGTGAAAGCTTATCAAGGTTTTTCACTGTAGAAATTATAATCAGGTCAGTCTTCATGTTTAAGACGCATTTTTCAAGTATAGTCTACCTGTGTCTTAACAAATTTGTACCCAATTTATTTTCATCACTTACACTAGATTATGTATTTACATAAAGAGCTTACAGTTTGGGTAATTTAACCTTGCTGTTTCACCGTAATTAATATGTTTATTATTATTTACAGATTATTGTATTATGTTTTGTAAAAAAATATAGTGCAGTTAAAAATACCCATATCTATTTGAATAAGATGCTGCCATTGGCAAATAATTAATAGAAATACCAGTCAAAAGTCTTACTATAAAAGTTAATATTTAGAAATAAAGTGACCTTGATCATCCCTTGACCTTAACCGCTTGTGCTGTCGTGTAATTAAATTAAATGGTTTAAACTCAATTATAAAGTCGGTTCTTTTATATGTTCACACCAAGGGCAACGGCAACATTCTGTTTATGTCACTTTCAAATATTGCTAAAGTATAATAAGCTTATAAAGTACCAAAAAACTTATAACTAACTTATATAAAAAAATACTTAAATACAATCCATTCATCAAATACAAAATCCATCGCAAAATAATATTTTTTTTTAAAACTGTCCATACTTGAGTTATGGCCTCCAAGCCGCCAAAGGTTATTACCAGAAAATTTTTTTCCGTTTCTTTGGTTTGGAAATATTTGGGCAAACCTTATGCACATAGTTCCTGGAGTAACAAGTAGGGTAAATAAATCTTCACCTTCACACTATGGTTCCTTGCCACTCGCTTCCTTTGGTCTGCGAGATATGGGTTTGGCAATTTCGGGCGGTTATTAAGTTGTCCTTCGTATATTTCCATCTGCCTCTGAACTTTCATTTGAAAGCGATTGTATATTTCCTCTTATGTTTGTTACTAATTTTAATAACTTTTACACTCAGTATCTGACATTGAGCGATAATAGCTATATTGTAGGTGTAAATTCTTTTTTTTTAGCGTACTTTCACTTTATTTCCGTTTTAATAAATAAAAATAAATTACATGTTGCAACTCACCTTAACAATCATAAATAATTACGAGTACTACAATAATACAATATTTTTTTGCTTTATTTATGCGAATACAAATGTAATTAACCTATAATTTACGGATTTTATCGCGTTGTAATATTTAGTATACATTGTAATAAACCACGTATACGTTTCAGATGATATCACAGCCCGCGATAACGAGGGCTAGGTGACCTGTGCTTAAAGTTAACCATTGGTTATATATATCTGACTACTGATTTTCAAGAAACTAACATAAAAACTGAATAAAATGCGATAAAATCTGTATTTAATATGTTTATTTCTCTATCGTAACAAAATAAATTTTGATTAATAACACGATGTAAATTTACAGTTCCAATTAAAGTTTATGTTATTTGTACGGTAAAAATATAAAGAATATTCAATGGATATTATAAATTTCTAGATCACAAAACTTATTGTCCATAAAAAGCATGTGTTAAAAACATAAATGAACTATAGATACGCTTTCTATAGTTCATCTTTATTTTCTTTGCCTTTCGGCACTTTGTGAGCAGTTAATGTTTATTACTACGTATGATAAAAATCGGTAAGGTAATTTATTATCAATAAGAAATCATTAACACAATAGAATCACTCATTGCAAATTTAAGTTGAGGCTAACTTAACCATAGTGGACCCCAAACACAATGGTTATTAACGTACAGATCACAAATTTCCGTTATAAATGTCATTAATGTTTTCTTTTCCTTAATACACTACTGTATTAGAACGTATAACTGTTATTTCGTTCCTGACAAATGAATAAAAGTAAACAACAATGTTAAACACTACACACCACAGAAATGTTTCTTAGATGTTAGTCTTTTTATATTACATTCTAGTATAAGCAATAAAAGGTACCTCCATGGTGAAATGTTGTTTTATAAATTTGGAATAGGCTGCGGACTTATAATAATCAGTGGCGGAGCGTACCGTGGTAGTCGATTGCACCGCAAATGTGTCATGTATAAGTAATTTGTTGTTGTTGTATAGAGATAGACGTCTGCCGATAGTTAAATATTATCGGATACCTGCATAGACGCATATCGTACATTCCATTTTTAAGTAAAGACTGTCAATTTGGTCTAAATTTTACAATTTAAATACCTACGATACGTCGATGAGATTAATTTCAAATAATATTATGGTCTTAACGATGCTGTGATTCTTCTATTGCGTAATTTTAAAGATATTAAATTATAATGAATTAATATGATATCCGATATGATAGTGCGTAGGGCCTCGTCGAATCGAATTCGTTGTAATTAAAAAATTATGTAAGTTATAGTTAATTTACATATTTTTAAATTCTTCCATTGTAGACATATTGCTTTGTTCTTTGAATATATACATATATATATTCATATATATGAATAAAACATAGACAATATAATACGGGCTATGTGTGCATCACAGAACTTCGAGATTTTATAGTTATTACAAAACGAGAGAGTACGGAAACCGGGTGCTTTAAATTTTACATCATATTATAAGTATTAATTTCTTTAGCGGTTGTTCTCTAGTTATACAACAAATACCCGTTTAATACTTGCCGCCGAGGGGTGCGGCGGCTCTCAGGGTACGAGTGGCACGTCGCAACGAGAGTAACACTCGTGTTGAGCTGTATTCGCTTTAAACACGGCGAGAACCACTTTACGTGTAATATAAGAATTTAATATGAATGGCATAAATACGAGGGGTTGTACTTAGTGAACGAGATTTCTGCAGATAACACCAATTAAATTCGTGTAGATATAGTAATAAATATAACAGGTTGTTGTTAAATTTTATCACGAAAATTTACATATGAATTGTTTTGCACATCGCTTCTCTATTGTAATTATTGTGTTATTCATCAAAAAAAAGTATGTAGCAATTTAGTCTTCCATTATATTGAAAGCTTCTATACCATATGAATATACATTTATTCTTGGATCAGAAACTAAAAACTATGTGATCACTATGTCAATTATTTCTTTGTTCCAACTCTGGTCAGCTACATTTTTATAGTCTTTGCAATATCATTTTGTAGTGTCCACTAAAAATTTTTAAAAGTTAGTTTAGATATTATCATCTTAGTTTGATTTAAATAAATGGATGTGGTAAAATAAATGTGAATCTGTAATGCTGTGTTTTAGAAACTTTGCAATTTACGCTAGACTGTACTCGACCGGTGCAAAATATAAGTTATTCGCTTGGTTAACTTTGTTTTTATTTTAATATACAAGTTATTTTCAAGATTTGTATCGTGTTTAAATATATCGCATGCAAAGAATCGGACGATTTTATGTATAATAATTATATATATTTATAAAAATTTGGTGATTTGAAATCCAATCCATCCACCTGGAACTAAAAATTATTTTGAGCCCTCAGTTAAAACTTGTATACTAAACTAAAGAACAATTTTTATTAATTTTATTCAATCAAACCGAAATTTATGTGTTAAATTTGAATATTGAATTGAATTTATTTTTTAATGTCGAGTACGGTTGGGGTGCAGTATAGTGACCGTAAATTTAGAATACGACAGATTGATCCTTAGCAGTTAGATTGTTGTATTGAGCGCCATTGAATATAATAAAATGAAAATACTATGCTGAATGTATCCTAAAATTTTTTAATAATACGAATATAATCTCTACCAATCAGAAAAAAAATATAGTTATTTGATGCAGTTACTCCGGAACTGTAAGACGGTGCATGTCAAATGCCAGTTCACAGACAATCAT
Source organism: Sericinus montela (assembly GCA_029286605.1). Classification (NCBI taxonomy): domain Eukaryota; kingdom Metazoa; phylum Arthropoda; class Insecta; order Lepidoptera; family Papilionidae; genus Sericinus; species Sericinus montela. The sequence goes on along the minus strand of JAGSMR010000012.1, from coordinate 14,328,142 downwards.
TTAACCTTCTTTATAGCAATAACATATTTTTTTTATTTAAATATAGGCGGACTTAATGCCTGAGGCATTTTCTACCAGTCTATCTTTGTTGTCATATTATCAGCCGACTATTTATTTTAATTTTGATTTTGAGATAAACATTGAGGTAACATAAATTTTAATTTTGAGTATTAAATTAAAAATTAATTTAATCAAATTATTATATTCAATAGCGTAAAGGTTGATGGTCCTAGAAAACGTATATACGGTACGTTATTGTTAATCAGTGTTACGAACTACTCTTCTTGTTTAAGAGTTATAGTGTTGTATAGATATGTTTCATATTTATTATCCGAAATTATTATGTTATTGTGTAATTTCTTTAAATAAATAAAATTTTCATGATCGTTCATCGCAATGTCTTATTTACCTCGCTACAATAGTCTCCAAACAATATCTCTTAAGGGGTTTTTGTCATACCTGTTACGCCTGGCAACTATGGACTTTTATTTACTATTCAGTGGTAGAGCCACGCATCAGCTTTTGTTGTTGCATGAATGGGCCGGCTCGACCGGGGAAGTGCCACGACCTCACAGAATACCGGCGTAAAGTAGAAGTCTAACAAACTTCTGCGTCTCGTCTGGTGAGTGCAGGTAACCGGAGGCCCACGCACCCCCCTCCCCCAATTTGGGGGCACTCTAAGTCCGGCAACGCATCTGCTATGCCTCTGGTATTGCGGGTGTTCATGGGCGGCGGTAATCACTTACCATCACGTGAGCCGCCTGGACGTTTTTAGATACTGATACTGACGATCTCCGGGGACGAGTGGCCGTAAACACCGATTTTTAAGGTGTCATCATCTCGAGGTCCCGGGTTCGATTCCCAGACGGGTCAATGTAGAAAAACCTCTTTTTCTACAAATTCTGGGGTCTGGGTGTTGCATCTTATATACATCATACATTGGGAACGAAGCAATATATGTGATATTGTCCCTATTTATATATGAATTTATATAAAATTGTAGAAAGAAAGTTGATGAAATATTCCAGGGATATAACACAATACTTGAACAGGTTCGCCTATTTTTATGTATTTATTTATTTACAATGAATAAATTCACCTGAGATTTAATAAGTACACAAGTTATTTTATTTATTAATTATAATTAATAATAGTTATTTTTATTATTTAGCGGAGATTTAATTTTTCTTTATAGCTGTGTTAAACGGTGTTAATATAGCTGATATTAGTATGTTGATTTATTTTGAAAAATCTTAATTAATCAATTATAGTAATTATAGTTTATTTCAAAAAATTCACGATGGCTGAGTTGTTGGGTGGTCGGAATTTCGAGTCGAGAGACCCGAGTTCGATCCCCAGGTGGCAGTACCAATGAGTTTTTCAAAAACTTACGTACGAATTTCATTGTTGGCTTGGACATAAAGGCGGCGACGGGCTCACCACCTGTCACGTTGTCCCGAAAAATATCTTCGGTGGAAGGTGGGTCGAAGGGACTTAATTGTCTAGCCTAGACCTCTGTCTACCCCTGTATTGGGAATTGCGTGAAGATAGTTTATTTTAAGCGGGAACAGAATAATTACATATTAATAAGTCGAGCCGTATTGTTTCGACGAAGTAATAAGATAAACTATAAGGAGTCATGATCGCCGAGTGGTAGGGTGGTCGGAGTTTCGAGTCGAGAGACCCGAATTCGATCGTACCAATGGGTAGGCTTATACAGCTCGTACCAACGGGTTTTTTTTCAAAATCTTATGTGGGAATTATATCGTCGGCTTGGACATTAAAACAGCGTTGAGCTCACCACCTGTCACATTCTCCCAAAAATAAAAATGACTTATTTGTCTAGACCTCTGTATTGCATTTATTGAAATAGCCATCTCGAAAACAAAATATCTAACAGACCGCTGACGGGTCGGCAATCAACTTCCCAACGACTTGATGGCAAGTAGATTGGCGACAAGTCGTTGACAAGTTGATTCTAGACGACCACCGTGGGTGTGTGGCGTACACGCCGGTTTTAATGGTGTCGCCACCTCTGAGGTCTCGGATTCGATTCTCATTGGGTTAAATGAATTCCTCTATTCAAGGGTCCGAATGTTTGTGGTACATTTTTTGTTTTTAATTCCATAACACGTTAAAGCTACTTATTTTGGCGTTCGAGCAATGTCTATGTTGTAGTCCCGCAAATCTATTTATGAACGTAAATATAAAAATTGTATACAACACACATGGAGGTATGTATGCAACACACTATATTATAACCATTGAATTTAATTTTTATTATGTAATGTACTCCATAACTTATCGAAATAATAAGTATTGAAATATAAGTTTCGAATATATTATGTAGAGATGTAAAGGTTTCAAGGACACCACGTCTGGTTTTTTAACTTCAACGTCATAAAATAGATAATATTCTCATGTTAAAATACTACATAATAATAATACGAGTAACTCAGAACAATAATCTATCATTAGTTCTGCTATGATTCCTCGTGTCTCGGAAACTGACGATGATGGTAAGGTGAAGAGCATGTCAATAAATAGATAATTAATAGTATACTAATACTAATTATTCAAAGATATGCCTCTAGCGGGATTCGACTTTCGAATTCTTTCGAAGACATCCTCATTAAAAACTAGGCTATCGAGCCGTCTAACCTTTTATCGGGATGTTAAAAAATATGTATACCTAGATAAATAATAAATAATAGTAAATAAATACATATATAGATAGGGACAACATCACATACATTGCTCCGATCTCAATGTAAGAAGCTAAAGTACCTATGGTATGAGAATCAGAAATAACGAAGGCGCCACACAAAACTTAAACTTAATAAAAAAAAAACGATCCCTTTGGATGATTAATTGAACTGCTAGCCCAACAGATATACTAGAAGTAGATCGTTTTGGGTAAATACTACACCTTGTTTTAGCAAGATATATGTTAGCTGATAACACCTACCGTTCGACTACGAGGTGAATTTAAGGCAAGAATAGCACGCAAATGCCTAACACCTTTACTACTTCGACTGATGTCGAACTAAAGGAAAAACCTAAAAAATCTTTACGCCTTATAATCCGGAAGGGAACAAAATACCCATTATGAAAAAATTACCTGGACAGAAACACCGACAGCGTATAGAAAACAGCAAAAATTTGGGCAATTTCCCCATGGGATGCCAATGTCGTGCAGTGGACTTTAACAGGCCGTTACGTATGTTAGTAATCACCTAAATTAATTATTATATAAACTGACGACCTCCGTGGACGAGTGACGTAAACACTGGTTTTTAAGGTTTCGCCATCTCGAGGTCCAGGGTTCGATTCCCGGTCGGGTCAATGTAAAAAACCACTCTTTCTACATTTTCTCGAGTCTGGGTGTTTGTGGTGCTTTCATTGTTTCTGATTCCCATACCTCAAGTGCTTTAGCATCTTACATTGGAATCGGGGCAATGTATGTAATGTTGTCCCTATCTATAAATGTATTTATTTATTATTTATATAGTTACTGTTACAAAACCTTCTATTCAACATCGTTTATTTAAAAGTGGTATAATTTTTCGATCTTGTTTGTATATAGTGAATTATCATAGTAACGATAAAATCAAAAAAAGGACCAAAGTAACCAAGAGGAACAGATAAGCGTAGGTTAGGGCCTAACTCAAACAGTCCGTTTGATTGGAATATTCTGAATCTAAACCAATCCATTCTCAATATAATTTAAGTACAAGTTTAAAGGCTGGCAACGCATTTGCTATGCCTCTGGTATTGCGGATGTTCATGGGCGGCGGTAATCACTTACCATCACGTGAGCCACCTGTCACGTCACCCTCCCTTCCCTATAAAAAAAATTAAAAAAAAAATTAAAATACATGTTTATAATATATATTCATTAAAGTAATAACTCCATTTTCCTAGACTCTATTTACAGCAAAATGCAAATTTAAAAGCGGTCATTTTAACCTTTATGTTTCACTACTAAGTACGGTTGCTGACCATAAATCTAAAGCTGCACGCAAGTTTTAGTCCATCAAATGGTCTTTGTTAACTTAGATTGATTACAACTCTTATTTTCGTGTAAAAGTGGCTTTATTATTTTATGTAGTTACGCCCCTAATTTCAAACCAAGAGAACCAAGTTGGATTTCCAGGTAAAAGAATCGTTCTCAAGGGTTTTTTCAAAACTTATGCCTGATTTATATCATTAGCTTAGAAATAAAGACGGCATTGTTCACCAACTGTTACTTAACCCTAAAAATGTCTTAGATGTGCTAAAAGTTCAAACATGATTAATGTTTCGCAGCATTTGAACTGTGAAGCGAAGAATATTCCTATTCTCAACTCACTTGCTAACCATCTTGACAACCTTCGTTGTTTCCTTAACGCAATTGTCTAAGCTTCCTATTTTGGAACTGAGCAATTAATGTGATGTTGTCCCTATCTATCTAATCAACTAAAAGAATCAACAACATATTCACGGATGTGCACCATTGTAGTATAGTGACTTTCGCACAAAAGCCATTGTATCCCATAAATAGTCTAGCATGAACTTCTTCCGAAAGTACTTTTCACGACTGGTGTGCACTACAAAAATATTATATATATAGTCTTATTTAATTTACATAGTTCAAAGTTAACATTTACTTATCATTGGTTTGGTCTTTTTTGATATGATTGTCCTGACACACGTAACTATCTCATAGAGTTTTAAGACATCCCCATTGTTTGCCTCTTACGGCACCATGGGAAAAATGGAGGTGGTATATTTTTGACGCCATATAACTTCAACAATAATATAAAAATATAAAATAAGACAATAATAATAAAATAAGAAAAAGCTGTAAATTTATTAAAACTTAACTCTCACCATTTTCTACATATATTGATACATACTTGATATTAAGCCAACAGCCCCAAATGTAGAAAATGGAAATTTAAATAAATGTTCCAGGTTTCAGTTATTTTTGATATCAGTTTGTTTAGAATATACTTATACATTCTCTACTTTAATGGTATAAATTGTATAACTAAATAAAAAACATAATTTAATGAAGCTTCCGCTTTCTTAGGTTAATTTTAGACCCAGCAAGTACCCAACATACTTAATGTTGAAGGTTATTCAAATTATAATTGGTAATGTGAAATCGTAAGGCCATTTATTATGAGTTTGCGTGCATAGTCTTAGATTGCATCTAAATGGATATGAGGGGTGTGTTCGAAGGTTGAAATTTTTTTATGCAGCTGGCATAACTAAGCTACTATTTAATAATTGCGCTATTATTTAATCATTTTTGAGTATGCGAAAATTAAAAATCATACGAAAATATACAATTATGGAGAGGATACATTTTTAAGACAAGGAAAAAAACTGGAAAAATACTATAAAAAATAAAAAAGCAGTTTCCATAATCTCATCGCTTTAACTACAAAGTGAAAGATTCTATTGATTTATCTAATCCTTATATTAAGATATATTTTATTTACTTATATTTTATTTTTTATTTACTCGTCATTCATCGTCGGCAACATTACTCGTAATTTTGGTGACCACTCCAAATAAGCTGGAATGCTTGTATCTGGGGGAGTTTGTGGAAATAGTCGAATCTTGGGCCCGAACCTTCGATGTAATAATAATAAAAACAATTAATAGTACTTTGTTACTATTTAAACATGCCTCTCTGTTTCTTTTCTCTCTTGGCACACTTTCAACTTTCACAAGGGAGCTTATACATCTACGTTATCGAGTCTATATGCAGAACCATTGCGATAATCATAGGAGACTTCAATTCTAGATAATTCTCAGTATAATCTTAATTTTTTATAAGAATAACAAATTAAGATTCTACTGAGGTTCATAAGAGGTTTCTAAAACAATCATAGTCTAGAAGGATCTCTCTGTTTTGTAACTAAAGTTACTAAACGCATCGTAACGTGGACATAGATTTTTGATAAGACATGTGCTAGTTCGAAGGATCATATTATACATTATGACCCCATCAACATCTACATTCTGCATTATAATGAACTTTATATAATTATTACTATATCTTCAAGCATAATCCCTAGCAGTTAGAGACAGGTTACTCATAGAAACAGGTTGCAAACAGTTACAATCAACATAACTCTCTCACTACTTTGAAATTCATAATTTTCTTTGTAACAGCAAGTCATCAGGTATCAGAATACTCTGGAGCTTTCTCCCTTTGAGCAATCTATTAACATAGTCTCGAAATTTAGTTTCGATGTGCTAGCCTTCCATACTTACGAAATGTTCCAACAACTCTAAATGGATTGACTTCTTTTAATGGCAACTTTCACGCTGTATATTTTCCTCATCGTTTGGTCTTCATTCATTTATTCAACGTGTTTAAACCATTGCAGCACGATCTTAACAATTTTAAAGACAAGCTAATGAATGTTTCAACCCTGGAGGGGTATAGCGAATTTCGTTGTTTTCTTTTCGGTCGGCCTTGGAAACACAACACAATTTAGGAAAAAATCGCATATTCAGGTTCCGTTTTCACTTCTTTCTTTGCTTTTGCGATCGGTGATTGTTACCTTGATTGTTATCTTTACGGAGGAAAACATTGTTTTATTATTTATCAACTCTACAGTCTTTGATGTAAATACAGATTTTCATAACAAATTTAAACTTATGGCACAGATAAACGCTATTGAATTTGTATTTATGCAATGAGGAGATAATTCTATCCGTATTATTGGTTTTACTTAACAAGGTTATGAAATTTGCTTACGCTTACTTTGATTGAAGCCTTGAAAAATGAAGGCAACCATAGAAGTAACAATGAGTAAGCCAGTCTCACATTGATCTTTTTTATTTAATGCTATTTCTATTCATCCAGTATTAATATAAAATATAAAAAATACTATAATCATTATTAAATAATAATAATAAGTTCACTACAGAAATTTTAAGTTCATTTCTTAGAATAAGGTAATAAAGGATGTTGGATTTGTTTAATACTTTGTCGGGGAACAGAAACCATTAATAGATGTTTTCTTACAAGTAAATATTCAGAATTCATGTTTTACATGTAACTCAGTCAGTAGAAGGATTTTGAATTCTTTAAATAAAGGTTAACATTTATGGATCTGGACCATGATCTAAGTAACTTTCCAATAAAGGTTTTTGTCGACTTTTGTCGAAAGATAATTTTTGCGAAATGCGAACAAGAAATGGTGACTATGGATTATTAATTGATTTGTAAAGAAGAGTTGATGTTTACTTTGAATTGTCAATAATTTAGCTGTTTCGTTATATTGTTGTCGATTTTTAAGATAAGTCTCAAATGATTTATAAGTATTACCCCTTTTTACTTTTTTCAGACACTCAAAACGCTACACAGCAGACACAGTAATCACCAGCAGATTTTATATTAGGGTGGTCTACCCTAATATAAAATCTGCTGGTGATTACTGTCCGATTAAAACATCGCAAATGTCCAAACGCCGCCTGCGTAATATACACACACTTCAAACCTACCGACGATTAGATCCTCACACATCAACACTGATTATTCATTTAGTTCTGATACATTCACGCGCCTCTCTCGCCGACGCCTATGACCACGTCGCGCAGTCACACCCATGAACACGGACAACACCCGCGGTTAGATTCAGTTCTAACTGCCCACAGCTACCGTCACATATCGATAATCAGGGACAGGAGCCGAGCCCATCGCCGATGATACATAGACAGCCATTTCCTTAATAGGCAAATATGTACAACCACGTTTACATTTCCCTTTTCCACACTGATAACCCTGAAGCCAAATAAGGCTTATAGCAAAAACTTCATCAAACAAAATAACAACAACAACCTTTTTTCACACTTCGGTAATTTCTTCAAACTATCTCTTCCTTGACGATTTGCAAATTTATCACCATTTTTCTCCGACACAAACTGATGTAACTATTGCGTGTGTTAAAGATAATTTTTATGGAATTGATTTCTAGTCAAAATCTTATTTATGGACTTAGAACCTATACCTGAAATCGCAGGTCATTATCATCGGTCGTAAGCCTACAATAAATTAAATAGCGTCTATATCCTCTCCTAAATTAGACAATATCGACATACTTTCACTGAGACTGTAAAGGGGTAATAATAAAAAAATCTTATTTTATCAAACATATATTATCCCCCAGCAGTACTTAGCTTCACACTACCAACTAAAAGGAAGGATATTACCAAATAGGTTATAGAGTTGTATCAAAAATATATGATTATAAATTAAAATTAATTTGCTAGTTTTTAAAAAGTGTGAATAAACTATTGATGAAAAACTAAATTGAAAATATTTAAATGAGATAGGCGTAGTTTGTTAACACGTAGCAAATGCGCTCAGTGATTGAAGTGAGCGAGAAAGTTGGATAGAGTCCAATAGCAATCAGTCTAATGTTTCCACAGTAGCATTGCTTCAATAATTAATAAACGTTCGAAACTTTATTATATTTCTACTTTGATTTCTACTTTCTCATCAGGCAGACAGGGGGAAATCACCGCCGACCATTCCGAGTAGTGAGTGCTTTATGCCGGACATCCGGTTTTTTAAGAGCTGAGCGCGCAAAGCACTCCTCTCCCTGGACATCCAAAAGTCGAGTGGGCTTAAAGGAATATCCAATATTGTATTGAAGGTGTGTGCTCCAGAGTTGGCACCGGTCCTAACGCGTCTTTTTCGGTACTCCTACTCTAGGCGTCATCCCGAAGGTATGGAAGACAGCTTTGGTGCACCCGATCCCTAAGAAAGGCGACCGCTCAGATCCGTGCAACTACAAACCTATCGCCATCACCTCCTTGTTCTCCAAAATAATGGAATCCATTATAAACTGCCAGCTCTAGAGGTATTTAGAGGAGCACCAGTTGATTATCGACCGCTAGTACGGCTTCCGTCGAGGTCGCTCAGCTGGTGATCTTCTTGTGTACCTCACTCACCGTTGGGCGGAGGCAGTAGAGAGCAAGGGGGAGGCCCTGGCAGTTAGTTTGGACATAGCGAAAGTCTTCGATCAAGTATAGCACAAAGCGCTACTCTCAAAGCTTCTGTTATGTGGGCTTCCCGAGAAATTTTGCAATTGGGTCACTAGTTTTCTTACACACCGGATCATGGTCGTACTTGACGGTGCATGCTCGGACTCCAAGTCTGTGAATACTGGTGTCCCACAGCCCTGTGTGCTATCGCCAACCCTGTTTCTTCTGCATATCAATGATTTGTTACAAATTAGTAACATTCATTGCTATGCAGACGACAGTACTGGCGATGCCTTATACACCGGCCGTGCCAATATTTCTCGAGAACACGTCGACGAGAACCGGAATAAACTTGTGTCTGATGTCGAGATTTTGTAAGACAAAATCTCGGACTGAGGCCGATTAAATTTAGTCCAGTTCAACCCTAAAAAAATACAAGTTTGCGTGTTTACCTTCGTAATGAAACCCTTCGTCGTGTCTCCTCATTTTGAGGGCACTCCCCTAGTTGTCTCAGTCAGTATCGGAATCCTTGGCGTCGACATATCGAGCAACGTTCGGTTTCGCGGTCACTTGGAAGGGAAGGCCAAATTGGCCTCTAAAAACTTTGCGTACTCAGTAGAGCAGCACAGTACTTCATGCCGGCCCACCGCATAAAACTTTATAACGCGCAGGTTCGGCCGCACATGGAGTACTGTTGTCATCTCTGGGCGGGAGCACTCAACTCCTTCCATTTGACCGTATCCAACGAAAAGCGACTCGAATCGTCGACGACCATATTCCATCTGATCGGCTAGATCCCCTGGCTTTGAGAAGAGATGTTGCATCTATTTGCATTTTCTACAAGATCTACTACGGGGAATGCTCCGAAATTGTTCAAAATAATCCCAGCCGCTGAATTTCACCATCGTACCTTACGGCATAGTCAAAAATTCCATCAACACCATCTTGATGCTTGGCATTCCACCACAGTGCGTTTTTCGCGGAATTTTCTGCCACGCACTTGCACTTTATGGCATGTGCAGCCGTCAGCGGTTTTTCCGGACCGATACGACTTAGGGAGAAAAGAGCCTATACCTTTCTCAAAGGCCGGCAACGCATCTGCTATTCCTCCGGTATTGCAGGTATTCAAGAGCGGCGGTAATCAATTACCATCACGTGAGCCACCAGCTCGTTTGCCTCCCTATTCTATTAAAAAAAACACATATAATTTACCTTGCCCGGTTTTTCCATATTTTTTATATGAGATGGTGGCATAGGTCATCTATGCATATCCTACAGGAAACAGCCCTTGCAAATGATTAAATTCTCTAGAATGACGGATTTCTTATCTCGTTCTTATCCCTGAAAGTTATTTTAAAAATGTTATTCCTTGAAAGTCCTATTCCTAAAAAAACAAATGACGTTAGTATTAAAATTATTCTTAATGAGAATAAACGTCTTAAACCTTATAACTTTTGTCGTTACTTTGTTGTCTTACCAATACTTTATGTGGATTTCCTGAAACAACCAGAATTTACAGCACAGGTAATTACATGTAATGACAAACTGCGGTTAGGGTACTACGTTGTTACCTATAAATCATATCGCATATAAATAACTAACTGTAAATAAATATATAAAGGTTAATTGTTTTAAAATTCTAAATATATTTTATTGTTACTTGAATGAAATGAAAAGTATATTGTTTGTATGTATTCATCAACATAATGTAACTCCAAGAGTTTAACAGTCCAAACGTCGACTAAGATACTTTCGAATTGTCCTTCAAAGACGCGAAAATTATTTGGTAACTCGAAAATTAACTCGATCTTTATATATTTATGGTACTCTATGACCTAATACTGGATCCTTAGTGTAAATTAACTATAAAAGAATTTTATAAATACCGACAAAATGAAAATTTCGAGTTGGAAATCCGAAAGATCAGGGTTAGACAAATGTGCATACAACAAAGTCTTTTCGACTCACTATCACCGAAGACATTTTTTGAGACAATGTAAAGGTGGTGAGCCTGTCGCCGATGTTGTATATCTAAGCAAACGATATAAATCATACACAAGTTTAAAAAAATTGTATGTATGTATTACTTATATTATTACGGTTATGTTACATTATAATATCTTCATAACTATCTTCCATGGAAGATATTGTTGAATATATGTAAATGATTCGAATCGGCGTGATATACACTAATTGTATTTCTTCAAAACATACGCACATACCCTACTCGTAAGTCGACATTTTTGACAGCCATCTTCAGATAGTGATAATACAGAAAAATAAATCAAACATCACAATAATTAACAAAATAAAAATAAATAAATAAATAAATATCTTCACGCTATTCCCAATACAGGGGTAGACAGAGGTCTAGTCTAGACAATTAAGTTCCTTTGACCCACCTTCCACAAAAGATATTTTCGGGACAACGTGACAGGTGGTGAGCCCGTCACCGTAATTAACAAAATACAGTATTTATGTCCTCAAAATTGATGAGAGTTCTAAAATATTATCATCTATTTATAAAAACAAATAAAAATAAAAACTAATAACCTAATAACTGTTGAATAATGAAACGAACGTCCGATTCAGGAGGCTTATGTTAAAGTTTAATTCTACTTATTAGCATAATCCTCTTGGGTTCGGCAACCACGCTCTGCCAATGCTTCCATTGGGGGGAAAATTTACTTCACTGACGGTTTCCATTGTTATCTATGTAAATGAATACGAATAATATTCATTACCAGTACCTAATTAAGATGTGATGTATTCCACTAGTTTTGCAAGTATAATATGTATATGACGTTACATATTAGCATATATACCATAGTACGTTTAACTTTTATTCCCGATTTGATTATTTCTTCAATTGTGTCCACTCGACGATACTATCGGGACAATTTTTGAACCACTTTGCTCGTTACATGCTCAGATACCATCTATTTCAATTACTCTTTCAAACTATTCAAATATAGCTCCTAAATAATGATTTGGACTTACATATACATACATAGCAACGACCAGCGCTATAGGTTTCAGTAAAATAATTGTTCTCAAATTCACATAAGTGTAAAAATTTACCAATTTTATGAGTATCTTGCATAATCAAGTCACGATAGCCGAGTGGTCGCGATTTCGAGTCTAGAGGCCCAAGGTCCCATCGTTGGCTTGGACATAAAAGGCGGCGACGGGCTCACCACCTGTCACGGTGTCCCGAAAATATCTTCGGTGGAAGGTGGGTCAAAGGGACTTAATTGTCTAGACTTGACCTCTACCCCTATATTGGGAATTGCGTGAAGATATTTATTTATCTATTTGCATGTCCCAAACATTTGATTAATACAACTCCCTATACTTTACTGAACAATAAACTCTTATCATAGAGATTCCAGTAGATTATCTTACACAATTCAAAGAAATGTCACAGGTTACCTGGTCCGAAGAGAAATTGAGCATCACCACGCAGGAGGAAGTGCCACAGATAAATGTTTACATTTTATAGAATGCACCACCACCAACACAAATAACCAACTACACTCGACATCATGTTACATACACTACCACCGACAATGACGCCACACGCTCTCGCCTCAAAACAAGGTATTTGCAAGCATATACTCGTAGAATCCTCAACGTTCGGCCGTGAAAAAAAATATCTGCACGTTATTTCCAGTAGAGAGGTAGACAGAGGTCTAGAAAATTAATTAGTTTCGGCCATCCTTCAACCGAAGACATTTTTGGGACATCGTGATAAGTGGCGAGCCTGTCATCGTCTCAATATCCAAGCCAACTATATAATTCCCTTTTTCAAACCAACTAACAACCAGCCAAGATACGACCTCCGTGGTCGAGTGGGATGAACCCTGGTTTTCAAAGTGTCGCCATCTCGAGGTCCCAGGTTCGATTCGATTCGGATCAATGATAACGTGACCACTTTTTGAAGTGAAATTTCTTTAGAATCGTTGTGATTTTAAACAACGGGATGCAACGGAAAAAACGACAGGTAAGAGACACAGATATAACAAAGAATGAGACTATAAATAAACTTTATAATTATCATACCCTTGTTTCATCTCATTCCCTTGTCAATTTACTGAAGTTTCACTTCAATCGTATGTGAATCGCAGACATAAATTTTTTTTTAGATTTTCTCGGGTCTGGATGTTTATGGCGCCATCGTAATTTTCAATTCCCATACCTCAAGTGCTTTAACTTCTTACTTTGGGATCGGAGCAATATATAAGATATTGTCCCTACCTATAATTATATGTGTTTATTCATTATTTATTTATTTATTTATTTATAATACGTACTTAAATTTTTGAATTTCCCATTGCTACCAGCCTGCCACCTGGGGATCGAACACGGGACTCTTGACTCCGAATACCCAGCCACTCGGCTATCGTTGCTAGTCAGAATTTCCGTAAAGTCTATCATCTATCCAACACTCCCTAGACCAATATCGGCTATATCTTTCGGACCGTTGGTATTTGTGATATTGTATATTTTCAGAGTTCTGTCTACTCTTTGAATTAAGTAATAGTAGAGTATGAAATTACTTGAAGGTGTTTTTTATTGGGAATATATGATTGTTAGATCGTAGCCATTGAAAATTAGTATAGTGTCTGTTTGTAATATTCAAATAACCGTTGTTATTTGAATATTATTCATTTGGTATATGAATCGTATATATTCATATGCTACATGTATATGAATATATACGATACACATACCAAAATATTTTTTTATTTTTGTCTGTCTGTGAGTTTGTTCCGGCTAATCTCTGAAATGGCTGGACCAATTTTGACAGGATTTTCACTGACAGATAGCTAATGTTATAAGGAGTAACATAGGCTACTTTTATTTTAGAAATATAATTATGGTTCCGCGTTAAGGGGCAGCTAGTTTTATATAAAAGGCTTAAATTATAAGAAATTTCATTTTACTTCGTTTCAACTTAGAGTCTACGAAGTTAAATATTTCTGTTATGATCTTTCAACGGCTTCTAAAAATTCACTAAAGGACATAGTTCTCTCATGTAAAGGGAACTTTCCAATCTCAATTATCCCACCACCTGAGCGGAAGCCTTAACAATTTTTACGGTATTCCTCTTAGTCGCCTTTAATGAGATCCGAAAGGGCCACCACCATTTTCCCGTGGGTGTATACTTAATTTGTTAATACACAAGTAGAATTTAATATCTATAGTTCTCAGGTTATGAATTTAAAATAATTTTTTGGTAGGCTGTAAAGAAATATTTTGTCAGTACCTACTCGGTTTTAATTACTCTATAAATAATGCTTCATTGTAACCCCAAAATGGCTTTAATGTCGTGTTGTACAGAATTTCATCACATTTTCGTTGTACTTACATAAATTATAAGGAAGAAGCTTGTTTGAATATTAATTGCCATAATTCCAAGCCAAGAGTACAAAAATGGACTCATTAGAGGGTTGAGATATGAAAAGTAAAAATATTAAAAATATTCTTCATATAATTTAATTACTTACCTGCTTCACACATACCTTTTCTTTATGCAATATAAAAGTATTTTTTTAAATAATCTAATAAATGCATATCTTAATCCTTTAAAATATAATTAGAGTAAGAAGCCATTCATTAGAGTAAAAAGACATTCTATTTTAAATCTCTGGTATATATTTGTATATATGTGAAATCTTCTTATTCCGAAATGTATTTAACAGCGGTGCCTTAGTAAGGTATTTTGATACAGAAAAGGAAAGCCACCACAAAAGATATTATTACAAGATGCGTACAACAAAGAAAACATTTTTGATCTTGAAAAAACGTCGTGTAACTACTACAGTAAGAAGTAAGAATTCAAGAAACCAATGTTTAGTAGTAACATCTATGCCCCGGAGAAATACCAACTGCACAATACACATCAAAACTTTCATGTTCAATTCTTAAACTTTTACATCTAACAATAAAGTTAACATTTGTCGAGGATATCGTTCAAGAAAGAGTTTGAAACCATTTCGTAACGGATATTTTGTTCTATTCTTTATCAGTCTGGTTTGAGTTTTCACAGGATTTACTAAACTATGATTATAACTTCTTTTATTATCAAGTGACGAAAAACACAAAAAAGTTCCGTTCCGATTTCAATAATATTTTTAACTGATTACATACATACATAACGGCCTATTAAAGTCCACTACAGGACATAGGCTTCTCCCATGGGGAAGACTTGCGGTATCACCACGCTTGGCAAGTGGATTGGCGATCACAGTAGCAGACCACTCGCACCTCAGACGCTGCGGCCCATCTTCGGTGTGATTATTTTGGTCTGATATTTTTCGAGATGCTTATCGCTCCATCTATCGGTTGCAATAACGATATTCTAGGCTATTTCCCTTTGTCGCCTCTTACGACACCCACGGAAAGAGAGGGAGTGGTAATATTATTACACCGTTACCACACCGTACATTTAACTGATTAGGTAACTGTAAATTAAAAAAAAACTGACCCTAAGGGTAGAAAAATGCGCAATGATTGTTTATTCGTTTGTCGTGAATTTTCGTCTGTAAACCCATTCTGTTGAACCTTAGCACTCGTGGTTCTATAAACACAGTCCATCCAGCTCACTAACGGTTGAAGGGTTTCTCTTTTTCGCAATATTTACTTAAGAAATGCACGCGTTGACTCGAGATCCACGGAAAAGAAATCAATTTCAAGCTTGTCAATAGGTTAGCCAATACTTTCATATATTCAGACTAATAATAATGTACGTATATATTTAAGAGCAAAGCGTAATTGCTCGGCTATCGATTCGCTTCTGGTTGAGTTTGCGGCCTATGATCGATTGCAGCACAGTCCGTACTGGATTTCTAACCATTAAATATCTGACGATCCCATAGCATCAATGGTACCCTTCCTTCGGAGTAAAGGTAAGGAAAAAAAATGTACGAGCTTAATTTGTACTTTTTAAGGCAATATTAACAATACTATACAGATTGCGCAATACTAATTTGAAAATTGAACTAAATAATAAATATCTTCACGCAATTCCCAATACAGGGGTAGACAGAGGTCTTAGTCTAGACAATTAAGTCCCTTCGACCCATCTTCCACCGAAGATATTTTCGGGACAACGTGACAAGTGGTGAGCTCGTCGCCGCCTTTATTTCCAAGCCAACGATGTAATTCGTACATTAGTTTTTGAAAAACCCATTGGTACGAGCCTGCCACCTGGGGATCGAACTCGGGTCTCTCGACTCGAATTGCGGCCACTCAACCACTCGGCTATCGTGAAAATTGAACTAAATTCTAAAAAAAACTTAATTCTATCAGTGTTTCGAATATATGTGTGTCCCATGCAGTATAATTAGTGCAACTTCTTAAAGTCACGATAGGCGAGTGGTTGGGTGGTCGGAACTTCGAGTCGAGAGACCCGATTTCGATCCCCAGTTGGTAGTTTTTCAAAAACTTATGTACGAATTAAATCGTTGGCTTGGACATAAAGACGGCAACGGGATCACCACCTGTCACGTTGTCCCGAAAAATATCTTCGGTGGAAGGTGGGTCGAATGGACTTAATTGACTAGACTAGACCTCTATCTACCCCTGTATTGGGAATTGCGTGAAGATATTTTATATTTAATTTTTAATGAGTGTTCTTAATTATCTGTTAGTAACCAACAGGCCGTTATGTATGTATGTAATGATCACAACAATATTTTTTTAGACATAATAGTATGTTTAAATAGATAGATGGTAGGAAGTCGTAAGTACTAGAGAATAACAAAATTGACACTGTTCATTTTTATTCATTATCCTGAAATAACAAGAAAATTCGTATTCACATGGGGTTAATTAGCTTAGACCTCTTTGTCACAAGGTTCCCCACACGCATAAAATTTTCACCTTTCCAAACTCGTTATCGTATTCGCAATGGATTAGCGCTTATTTTGGTATAAGATTTATTTATTAAACTAATAAATGAAACTAACTATTACCGATTCCCCAATTTATACCTTTCAAACCAGTAGTTACGCCAAGAGAAAATTAAAAAACCCACATTTGTATGTTTTGTAGGCTCCATACATTCGATTGGTATTATATTTATTCGGTGCAATATTTAATAAAAAGATATTTTTAAATTTTTTAGACTACTCACTCGAGATATATTTTCATATGTATTAAATTTTATACAAAATTATTTTCATCCATTAAATAGATGGGGTCGTTTCTAATACGGATCATCTACTTTAAATACGAATGTCACACATAGATAGAAATAATAACATAAAAAGTTCACAGATCATTTTGTTTTGCAAGCACGTGACGGAAAAATTTATGTAAGCTCTTTAATATTAAAAGCTTTGACTAACTACTGTTTGTAGTGCAGTAGATGATGTAACTTACACGTGGACGTATTAAACATGTAATCAAATATAGTATTCAATACTTTAAAATATTTGCATTACAATGCTAAACAAGTACAGACTGTAGTTTTCTAAAGCAATGTATTTTGTTTAAAGTTGGACATTCGTTGCACGTCCGTTTTATACTGCAGTAGAAATTTACCTCTTATTGGATTACAAAAGGAAACAATTTATTTATTTAAGAAGACAGAAATAGATTCAAAAGGAGACAAAACAAGAGACATTTTAATCTTTGAAATAAATTTTATAAACTATTTAGGTATTAACGTAATAACTGCTTTGTTTTATTGATGGGGAATAAACAAATTGTGCACCACAAATACATTTTTTCTTCTGTTTCAATTTTAAGTATTAAACATGGATACATAAATGAACCGTTTTGCAACTGTAACTCATTGTACAGTACGATTTGTTCCGTCTTCTTTTGATGCGGACAATCAGAATGAGGGATGATATATTTAGTTATAGATAGCTTAAAGGTTTCATTTATAAAAATGCTTTCCCAATTAATATGTGTAAATAATAATATAAAAGTGAATATATAAGGTGTAATAGACAATGTATTCTTTCTGAGAAACACTGACAAACACGCTTGTGTATTTTTCAGGACCATGAACATAAAATAGCCGAGTGGTTGAGTGGTCGGAATTTCGAATGAAGTGACCCGATCTCGATCCCGAGGCTTGTACCAATAGGTTTTAAAACTTATATATGAATTATATCGTTGGTTTGGACATAAAGACGGTGACGGGCTTACCACCTGTCACTTGTCCCGAAAATATCTTCGGTGGAAGGTGGGTCAAAGGGACCTAATTGTCTAGACCTGCATTGGGAATTGCGTGAAGATATTTTATTTTATTTTTTTAAAAAGAAACACGAAAGAGTCTACCGGGTTTCACTTACGTTAATGAAATGCAGAAGTTAAATATGCCTCTTCTTCGCGCCAATAATCTGCGAAGCCATGTTATTAGAAAGAAGAAGAAAAAGTAAATTATCTATAGCTTCTACCAAAATCTTACTAATAGTATATAAAATATTAAAACAAAAGAAACTTAAGTTTAATTATGAACATTATTTATTGAGTTGTAGCAACAAAACGGCCACCAACTCAGAGTAACACTGCAACCATAGTACCACAACTAGAGCGAAGGCTCTGGCAGAATGCTAGATTCTGTTAGAGCCATGGATATATAAATAAACAAATAAATTTGCGAGCAATTGCCCGACTTTTAATATATTTTTATTGAAGTAAAACTTTACGCACGCTTGACGTGAGGAGCAAGCTTTACAAAAAGTGTGATCGGGCGAGGCGAACGGAAAAATAAGTTAGTAAAGATAAAAGAGAGTTACGTTCTGCACACATTTTTTTCTTTCATCAGAAACAACGAAGGTACCACAAATACCCCAGACCCGAGAAAATGCAGGAAAAGTGTTTACCGGTAACCCGACCGGAAATCGAACTCGGGACCTCACAGCTGACGACACCTTGAAAACCGGTGTGTACGCCATGTAATTGTCAATAGACTTTTCAATGTCAACGTAATTGAAATTTACAGTTCTGTTTTCTTATCGAATCCATAAATAGGTAAGTTAATAAGATATCATAGTTCCACAAAAATTACTTTGTGACCTATTATAAAAAATATATTAAGTATAATAATTTATATTAATATAAATAACAACTAATACATACTTATCAAAATTGATGAAAAAAACCTTTTATTGTGGATGTTTTCGACTTTAAAACGGGCGGATTATTATGAATTATAATAAAAATTCTCTAAAACGAAATTTACTAACTACTTCTAATGACTCGCCATTTGCGCGTGTTGAACAAAAGAAATGAAAATAAAAGGCTTGAAAGCTTGAAAGGTTTATTAAGTGGGTCAGCAGAAGAAAGGGAACGGGGACAACGCATCTAGTCTTTGCAATGGACCTTCATAGAACGTGAGTAATTAGTAAAACAAACAACGAGGAAAAATTCAAGTCATTTTATTTACACCACACATATACAAGGAATAAATACATTACAGAGAAAACTTAATACATTTTATTCTATTTTACAATATTTTTATTTTAGCAGTGTGTCACTCATCGTATATGCATACCAGTATGTATTGCAGGGCGGTATTGGCGTTAAAATAGACACTCATTTATTTCTGTGGGTTACGAAGAGCGTTAAAAAATGTTGTTTAATTTTTTATCGATACGAACAATTTCTATGAATCAAAATAGACACGTAATCGATTTTGACAATCCATAGCGTTTTATATTTAATTATTAATAAAAAACTAGCGACCCGCTTTAATTTCGCACCGAAATGAGCAAACGCGTCTAAATTCTGTCCTAGTGTATTCCTTCAGTGCATCAGCCTGTTGCATTCATTATTTGGATAAGAATAAAATTTAACTGGCCTTCTTTAAATAAAGAAAATCTCTTCACACAATTCCCAATACAGGGGTAGACAGAGAGGGGTAAACAATTAAGTCCCTTCAACCCACCTTCCACCGAAGATATTTTTCGGGACAACGTGACAGGTGGTGAGCCCGTCACCCTTATTGGTGTCCAAGCCAACGATATAATTCGTACATAAGTTTTTTGAAAAACCCATTGGTACGAGTCTGCCACCTGGGAATCGAACTCGGGTCTCTCGACTCGAAATTCCGACCACCCAACCACTCGGCTATCGTGACTTAAATAATTTTTATAAACTTTATTCCCAATTATTATGCCCATTAGTGAAATCCGTGAAAGTCGTTTTAAATGTATTTCGTTTAGCGTTCGCAAGACGTGGCAGGTATCTATGTTTAAATGTATGATAGTTGTAGCGTATGGCTGAATACTTAATTTTAGTAAGAAAATAATTCTTGATTTTAGCAAAAAAGATTAATTATTAATTTATTTAAAACACAGTAAATTGATTTTTTTGTTAAAATTTTGTGAATTATTCGATGCCTTGTTTTATTTTCCGTAATGTATATTCTTCGTTCCTAACGTTCCTATACTTTATATAATTCTTTTTATGTGTTTAATTATATTTCCAAAAAAATGATAGTTACTATTTATTTGTACTGACTGTCATATATGGTGTAATCATCTACTTGTGCAATATCTATACATTTCTATACATACTTATGTATGTACATAAGCATATCTATTTACAGATTTTTTTATCAACCGCCGAGAAACACACAGCATTTCCGCAACGCCCTCCGAGCAGCTTCCTTGGTTAAATAAGATAGGTGATACGTGGCTACTGGCTAAAGTGAAGTTAAACACCATCGTTGATGGTACCATTCTGTAGCAATATTAAATAACTGCTGGTAGTAGTATAATGGTTGGTATTTATTTAATTTAGATGGCTAATATTATGATGCAATGAAATATTGGCAACGCACGTATTCATGGCACGTTTCAGTTACAGCGTAGCGCAAATTATCGCCTTATTAAATTACTGAACAACTGAAACATTTCGACGCGGATGAAATACGTTACGAGATCTTGATCTTTAAATGAATTTAGAATTAATGTAAAAGTGAATAATTTTAAAAGGAATCGCCTCCATCTACTGTTATTTTTTGTCATGATGAAACTGATTTAAATTTAATACAAATCATCAACCCCATTCCTGTTGTAGATAACAGAGAAACATTTCTATGTTTCTCTGTCATCTACAAAAAGGGTTTTTATGTCGATATTATTCAAGGCCGTGGTTCAAATTCGGTTCGTGGTTGAAGCCGGCCTATTCATACAGTAGCAAAAAGCTAGCACTTAACTCTACCAGGTATGCATCGTCCTGAATGTATAAAACTACTACATTAATACATAGTAGCTTCTAGCTTAACGCTAAGCTGTTGCTCTAGCTGTATAATATAATTATAATTAGCGGGTCGAGAAACTAGTTTTACTGTTTTTGTAAATTATAATAAAGTCCTTATTAGTATTACATCTGTTGTAATTATAATGCTTTGTTGTACTACAAATGTAAATATAGTCATTTTAATTACTGCATATTTGCACACATAACTGGGATATATGTCAAAATATAAAGTTACTATTACAGAGTATTTAAAAGTCATACGTTGAGTCAAAACATTTTCGCCTGAATCCCAAACTAAATAATCAGTAACATGTAAAGTTATAGCACTGCATACCAAACAAGGTCCGAGTTGCTTATCAGTGAAGCCCATTTCCGCACTATGAATCCAATGCCGCACGCGATGTTTCCGATTTAAATCCAGCGTTACGTACTTTAAATGCAATACTAAATCTTGATCTTATCAGTATTACCTTCAAAGCTCGCTTTTCTTTAAGCTGGATTTTAATAAGGTCAGTTAATAGTAATGCAGAAATAAATTGTAAGTAAGGCCGCTGTAAAGTATAGAAAGATAAAGCCTTTAAAATGTGCAAAATCCTATCCTAAAAATAGAGCCCGGAGTTAGGAAGACTATACTAGGATCCAAATCGGTCCATGATTTAAACTTTTCATCTAATGGCGAAAGTCTCCACTACCTGTCACATTATCCCAAATAAGCTTCTGTGAGAAGTGCGTGGGGAAAACTATTTCTTTTGCTGAAAACTTAATTTCTCCAGAATTGCAAATTGAAAATTCCCCATCTTGTCACACGAACTCGTGTAAAACAGAAGATCGTGAAAGGATAAGAACTTAAATAAAAGATTTACTAAAGTTGTATATTTAAAAGCCTATGGACTACTTGTTGGAATCGTATTAAAAATCATTCTTATACTCAAACGAAATATACATATAAATTTAAGTTATATGTAATCTAAATAAATAACCTTCATGTGTTGAATTCACAAAGATCTATATTTGATATGCGTTTGATACATCGCACCTACAAACAATAGGCATTAAGGCTTTATCATTGAAGCTAGAAAGGCCGCCTGTGAACCAAAGCTTTGCATGACCCGTCAGATTTGTAGTCAGGAAATGGACTCCGCTTAAAAGCCAGTGTTGTAATATGACCTTCGTTAAAATTAACCTCGTTACGTTTTTACAAGGATATTTAAAATAACTTGTTAATTCTTTAATGATATTTAAAAGGATTTAACTTTATGATTTAAAATAAAAAAAATATTATATTTATTAGTTGGGCTCCCCACCTATCACGTTGCCCCGAAAATATCTTCGGTGGAAGGTGGGTCGAAGGGACTTAATTGTCCAGACTAGACCTCTGTCTACCCCTGTATTGGGAATTGCGTGATGATATTTATTTATTTTTATTATATATATATATATATATATATATATATATATATATATATATATATATATATATATATATATATATATATATATATATATATATATATATATATATATATATATATATATATATATATATATATATATATATATTAGATTCACATTAGTTCACCAGTATTAATATCTTACTTATGTAGCTTACGCTTTGCAGTTCAATATAATTGTAAGCTCCTATGTTTTCAAATCAATATTATAAATTGAATTACAATCATGTAATCTGAAGTAAAAAAAAACTGTGGTAAGACATCGGGGAGGAAATAAAATTTTATTTCCTGAACAGGTGCTCACTACGTCATGTAACGCAAAATATATATGTTTTTATACTTCAAAAGCGACACAACGACTTCGCTTTATCTTTAAAAAATGTGAAGTACATTTTTTTAAAAATTAATATATGAAAATATAAAACATATCCTTTCACGATAAATGAAAATAGCTGTAACAAAATCCGTCCCTGAGAAATAATTACAAAAATCGCCAAGACACGAAAACTTTCTCGTAAGGTGTTACTCAAAACTCTCATAAATAAGAAAAACTTGGTTTTATCCACCACTTGAAATGAAATTTATATTCCCACGAGCCTAACATAAGATCTGTTTAGTTTTACATAAAAAAGAATTTTGAAAATCTATTTTTAAATATTCTAGACTAATTACTCACTCTTTTAATGACCTATAAGAATCCACTCCGGGAAATTTGGTACCTCCACAATGAAGTATTACCATAATCGCCATGGCCATCGCCATTGGCGATAGGCGAGCCAGACACTACGCAGTTTTGTCGCTCCGCCCCGTGCCGTTTCTGCATAAGTGTTAGAAATAGTTATTATGTTAAACGATAGCCATTGTAATTATCATGGCTTTCCCTTAGAGTTACTAAAAGACACCCACGAAGGAGATTGTAATACGCATCAAGTTCCATACCATCTAACAAACCCGTTGAGAACAAATCTTGTTTTGATTACGTATATTATCCGTGTAAATAATACAGTTCTAAGGTATATGAAATAATTGGGTTAAAAGGAATGACAACATTAGCAGATAAACGAGCATAACACAATTTCCTTTATTGCTTCCTCCTTATGAAAGAGGTTTTGCACTTAGGAAATGAGATGATAGTAGCGTAATAGTTTATGATGGTGATTATGACCCTTATGTTAGTTGCTGTTAGGAAATACAAATGCAGGGAATGATTTTGCGTCTCTATGTCAATAAAATTAATTGAAAAAACTTTTACAACTGTTTCATTTTATGTTATACGGCATAATCTGGATTAAACTAAATACTTTATTTCATTTCATTCAATGTATTTGAAGTCAAATTCAAAGACTTCAAATACACGTCTCAAATTGAGTGACACAAAAGCCGAGTGGTTGAGTGATCGAAATTCAAGTCAAGAGATCCGAGGTCGATCGGCTGGAGGTAGGCTCGTACCAAAGAGTTTTTTCAAATCTCAAGTACGATTTTTTGGACATAAAGACGGTGACAGGCTTACCGTCTGTCATAATGTCCGAAAAAATGTTATCGAAAGGTCGGGCTCACCACCTGTCACGTTGCCCCGAAAATATTTTCGGTGGAAGGTGGGTCGAAGGGACTTAATTGTCTAGACTTGACCTCTGTCTACCCCTGTAGTGGGAATTGCGTGAAGAAAGGTCGGTTCGAAGGGACTTAATTGTCTGGACCTCTGTCTAAACCAGTGTAGGGGATAGCGCGAAGATATATAATATTATTATTATATAAGTAACAAAATTTTTTACTATTCTCCGTCATAATGTTATTTCTAACTTGTGTTCGTAGGTAGATATGTTCATTAAAACTTTCGCTAACCCGTTCGCTTACAAGAGCAGTGGAAAATAGTACGTTAGGTAGGTAATTAGTGTTCAAATGACTATGACGTACATTAGTACTAATTGCAGCAAGCAAGGAAAGTTACTATTATTATTATTTTAGGACATTTATTTCTATTCTTATCTGATTGGGTTTATATGTAAAAATGTACATAAAGATCTAACATCTGATATATAAATATGTATGTATACAATAAAAAAATATTCCTTATTAATAAATACATAAAAGTATAAATAATACATAGGTATATCACAAAGACAAATAATACCTAACCTGACGAATGCCATTGTTAGGGAAGGAGGGGTTAGGACGAAAATTCTAGTAAAGCTGAAACAACCGACTTCAAAAAAAGGTGTAGATTCTTAAATCGGTTAATGTTGGTTACATTATAACTCTTCCTTGTGTAGACAGACTGAGAAAAGGTATAATTTAGACCCATTGTCACCAGGTCAGGATGATGATGGAATCCCAAGAGGATAAAGACAATGATAATGATACACGATTTATTGTCAGATACTGACCAGTGCAAAAGAGTTGATTGATAAGAGACGAATAGGGTGTTTAATAGTTTCCATCAACGAAATAGAAGATTTACTTTAGGTAAAGTATTATGGTATTTAAAATCTATTTCCTACTTATTTTATGATCATTATAAATTTAAAAATATATTTTACCGCGTTCAAAACGAACACTAAATAGCAAAGAATAGTTTTCCTAGCTAAATTTAAAAGAAATATTCCTATTAATTTAAAATAAATATTCTCATTAAAATTATGACTTACTGACATGGTAAAAGGCGGTGCTGATTTAACACCGATGTGATATAATATAATTATGTATATCTTCACGTTCATCCCCAATACTGGGGTGGGCAGAGGGCTGGACAATAAAGTCGTTTCCACCCAACTTCCACCGAAGACATTTTTGGGACAACGTGAAAGGTAGTTGGACGTTTCGTTATTAGTTCTCTTAACGATATAAAAGCTTATCTAAAGTGAATATTTATTATTTATTTATTTAACTTCACGCATAATCCCTGACGTGGTAGCCAGAGGGAACAGATCGCCAAGTGTCACGATCCCTACATACCTCTTTCGCATTTTTTAGATTCATCACCTTCTTCATACATGCACGTCTAGGTATCCGAGTACTCTTGACCCTCCGCTCTTCGAGCAATTTGCACACATGGTCTTCGAAAGTTAGTCTCGGTCTACCTCGACCCCTTTTAATATTAACTTTCGCGATGTATATTTTCTTCACTATTCGGTCTTCACTCATTCGCTCAACGTGCCCAAACCATCGAAGCACGCCCTTATAAACTGTTGTGACAAGGTCATCTTTCAAACCTGCCATGTTGCGAATCTCTTCGTTTCGAATATAACT
Organism: Sericinus montela; assembly: GCA_029286605.1. Taxonomy (NCBI): domain Eukaryota; kingdom Metazoa; phylum Arthropoda; class Insecta; order Lepidoptera; family Papilionidae; genus Sericinus; species Sericinus montela. Next base: position 14,302,223 of record JAGSMR010000012.1, on the reverse strand, counting down.
GTAACGTCAAATAATACAACTTTATCAACACTTGGCGCCGATTTCGATCACATCAGTCTTTATTACTGGCCAGAATATAATTTAAATTCATAAATAACAAGTTCAGTTAACAAAGTTATTCATCGCTGTTTCGTATTCTTTTTGAAAGTGGTTTAACTTTCTTTAAATGTTTTAATCTATTTCCATACATTTTAATTCGGATCCTACTCTGTTTTAACGATAAAAGGTTGCCCACGTGGGCGAACTTGTAAGCAATTTTGTAATGTTATACAATTTTTTTTTTATAAATAGATTTTTAATTAAAAATCCTATTGCCAGTGAAAAACTTCTAAAAGAAGTTTACATTTTATATTTCGTAGCAACAGTACCTGTTAAAATTTTTGATTAAAAATCTTGTAACCCAAGTTTCAACTCGTTAATCTATTCAACATAAACTAACAGCTGCAAACTTGCTTGAAATATTTTACTTTCGAGGTTTAAACTGCTTTTGTTCGTTATTGGTTTACTTACCTTGCTTCCAAAAATTATGGTCATAAAACAAGAACTCGTGGAACTCTGGAACTTTAGTATGAATGCTCGAAGATCAATCTTGTCTTTGGCAATTTTCACTATACGACGACTATTTTGTTTGCTATATAAGTATATATGCCTTACACTTACGTAAATACTAATAACAAAATACGAATTATAAATTTATAACAACGTAATATTAATAATAACATAATCCGAATTATATTTGAAAAAAGTTTTCGCGTTCGGTTGTTTCATTTAATTATCTCACTCCACACATACATACTATTGTTAGTTATTATTTATTACTTCCCAAACTTTGTCCTGTACCTAAATAAGGCTATATATTTCGTATTTTCATTTTGGTGTTCTGGTTTTAACACTACTTCTGATCCTGGCTATTAATTATAGTATAAGTGCTACATAGGAAATGTGAAGATAAATATTTAAATTTAGCACTTAACTCAAAAATTTAGATTAGTGTCCTGCTTCTGGCTTGAAACTGACCCCAGGTCGTAGCAACAATATTCATAATAAATATTAACTGTGTGCTGCGTCAGCGTCATATTACACCAGATTACTTAAAGCAGAAGAAAAACAGCTGTCTAGTAAGCTACCCCGCGCCATTGTGAAACTTAATTTAAAGTTTCCTTTATTAATAAACTTTTAGTTTGAATTTACCACTCTTTTTATTAAAATAATAGTTACTACAAACAGTATCAGAAACAGAAAATTACTGTTTTTGCGACCATTATTTAATGAATAGCCTATTTTATAGGATAAAACTCCCCTTTTAAAAATACCATGGCATTTATAAGATATCATGTCAAACGGAATAAAGATAGTTTAGTAGACGTTGTTTAAATTCAATTGGTTTCAATCATTACAAAGGTATTCTTTTGTTACAGCGTATCACAAGTCCACTGCTTAATGCTGAGTTTAATATACTCGACCACGAGCGTCGTAGCCGTTAACCAAGTTCAATGTCTGTGGAGGTTTTATTAATTTTTGATAAGTTGTTATAATTTTATGTGCATATATATATTGAGAAATTAGGAAAATTCTTTTCAATTGTCTTGTTATTTTCAATTTTTGTAGCTCTTTAATTAGCCAACATTACTTAGGTTTTAAATTTAGGTGTTAATGCTTAACACCTAAATTTAGCGATCGGTTATTTTGATCTTAGTAAAACATCATCACATCACAGTAATACCTTAAATGAGAATATCAAAATAAAAAATCATTGACACAGGTCACTTAAAAAGTGTTGCGTTTGTCAAGTGTTCGTGACTAACGCAAAAAACTTAAGTGAAACCGTGGGGTATAGTATGTAGAGAAACATTTTCTGAAATTCTTTCGAATTAAGACTTTTCTACAAAAAAGGAAACCTTTCTATATAATTTAAACAAAAATATTTTAACATCGTATTTCCATAGTCTTGGATGGCGGCCAACAACAGCGCACATTTTCATCATCTAATATATTCGGTCCACGTTAACATTACGACGATGCAAAGTGTAATGTAAGTGCTGCCCTGAAATTGTTAAAAGAACTCCGTTTTCACGACATGCATTTTCCTATAAATGAGTTTGACATTTTTACTTAAACAAAAACCAATGAAAATATATCGATTCAATATTAATTGCCAGAAATATTCTCAATATTCTGAAGGTAAGAAATGATAAGAGTAATATAAAATGCAATTGTATGTTATTCTTCCGTGTGATAACGACGTAAGAATATTACCACTCCTTTTCTTCCCGAGGATGTTGTAAGAGGTAACTGAGGGAAACAGCCCAAAATATCATTATGGCAAGCGATAGATGGCGGGATAACCATTTCTAAAAATATCACACCAAAACATATAACATGGGCAGCAGCGTCTGAGGTGCGAGTGGTCTGGTACTGCGATCGCCAATCCGCTTGCCAAGCGTGGCGATTATGGCAAATCCTCCTTATGGAAGAGGCCTATGTCCTGCAGTGGACTTTAACAGGCCACTATGCAATTTGCTCTGCCATGAAATCGCGTTTAACTAGGGTTTTCAAACTTAAGAATAACTTCGAGGCACTAAAAAACAAAATGATATGTTAAATTGTTGTAAATTAAAACATATTATTGGAAATTATATAAATTATTTGCATAATGTAAAGATCTATGCTTTTTCGCATACTGGGGTAAGCAGATCCCGCAGTTAGCGGGATTCGAACCCGCAACCTTAAGCTTCGAAGGCAGGGTTAGTACCAACTCGGATATCCGGTCGTACTATATAAATATAAAGATCTATATTAATAATAAACAATTTTAATGAAATGTAATCGTCGAAAAAAAGTCGTGAGTCCTCATCATGTTATAGTGCTATAAGAACTTCATGTGTATTACGGTAAGTTTCAACACAATCGTAATTATATATCATGTAATAGCGTAAATGACACAAAATTTACGAATAGATCTCAAACTCTTATATTTTCATAAAATTTTTTAATTTTTTCTGTCATTCAGAACAGTCACAAACATTCCTCATTTCTTGGTGTTTGTCTTCCGCTAAATAACCACCTCAGCTATGCTAATTAAATACAATGGAATCTGGGAAATAGTTGAAATTGTCTTAAGAAACCTAAATAATTAAGATAGAAAAGCTCGCCGAGTCTTGTGCAATGTGCTTTAATTGAATCAACGTAGATAACGTTGATTTAGTTGAAGAATACCTCAAAGTATTTTATAAAGCAAAAGTTCTTCAATTTTAGAATTACCGCAAAGTTGCGTAACATCATTAAAATATTTCATCACCGCTATGCTGTGGAAAAGAGTGCCACCAGAGATTAGACTATAGTATTTTCTAATAATTTTACGTTTTGAGGCGAAATACGTGTCGCGTTTTTGTTGGTGGTATATGTTACCTGGTTTGAGTGTAGTGGTGGTGGTGCATACAGTAGAATTAGTGCACGCATCTGTGGAAGGGAGAGTGGTTCTCTTCTTCTCTTCGGACCAGGTAACATATACCTTTTTATATTTGAATGGGGAGTGTTGCAAAGTAACTTTTTCAACAATTTTACGTTTTAAATATTTATTAGAACCTTCACTTTTTTAAAAGCTGGCGAAGCACCTGTAACTTGTAGGATATTTGTGAATGGTAATAAGAAAAGTTTAAAGAGGGCTGATTCATAACTAAGTAGCGTTCTAGAAATTATGTAAATGATATTTTTTATACTTTAATTGTTGAAGTAAATGTCTAAATTTCAGGTATATACACCAAGCGGCATTGATTTTATACTCAACAACAGTAAAAAATGAGGATAGACAGTCTGTTGGATTGTATATCCCTTTTTTTTCGGCGGGAAAAACCGTGTATGTGGCTCGTTCTACGATCGCCAATCCGCATGCCAAACATACCAAATTAAACAAATCTACTTACGAGAGAGGTATACTTGCTGCATTGGGATTTTATATTATGTCAAGAGTCACGATAGCCAAGAGTTTTGGTGATATCGAGTCGAGAGACCCAAGTCCGATACGATACATATTGTTGGCTTTTACATAAGAACGGCGACCCTATGTCCCAAAAATGTCTTTGGTGAAATTGGAGTCGAAAATACTTTATTGTCTTGACCTCCGTCTACCTTAGTATTTGTAATGGCATGAAGATATTTTATTTTTATATTTTACAATTTACCAATGAAGACTACAATTAAAGTAAAATAGTGGTATTCTTGGAGCTATCTATCTAGTACGAGAATCGTTTTCGAAACACATTTAAGTTTGCTGATAGAGACTCAATGCTTTTTCTACTTTTGCAGTGTAAATGTTGACTGAAGTTAAATTGGATATTTAAAAGAAACTCCAACCGTGCTAATAGGAATGTTCGACTTAATTTTATACAATTTTAAGTTTACTAAAACAGATATATTTTAATAATATCTAGTGGATCTTAAGAATACTAGACATTTAATTAAAATTTTAACCGTTTCAACGAACTTGTGTATTTGAAGTCAAACTACATTTGGACCACTGTGATTTAAAACAACATGACAAATCACAACAAAATAAATAAATAAGTTCCATTAGAGAGAGATAAATGTATTAGGCTTCCTACCAAAGGGACCGATTAGATGTCCCGCTAGCCGAGTTGGTTATAACCCTGCCTTCGAAGCTAAGGGTTGCGGGTTCAATTCCCGCTAGGGACAAACATTTGTGTGATAAATATGAATGTTTGCACTCAAGTCATGGACATGTATGTATATTTATAAATGTTTATCTATGTAAATACACATTTAGGTAAAATTTATTATACCATTAGCTTTGACATGGCGATAAGCTCACCACCTGTCACGTTGTCCAAAATAACTAGCTTTGGTGAAAAGTGTCTCGATGAACTTCATTGTCTAGATACCTATGGGAAAAGGTAAGGGATATTGCACGAAGATTTAAACAAAAGAGGAACAGGAAGAGGAATTCCTCAGGCAATGAACTATCTCTGTTTTGTCCTCCTCTACCGCGTGTAGTTCACACACTTTTTGTTATATATGTCATTATACCTGTCGTAGACCTATTGATGTTTTCAGGAGTCATAATTCACATAAACCAACTACATCGAAGACCATGATAACTGATGCACCGTCATAGCTTGGGAAGCCTCTAGGAATTAACCCTAGAAATTAAATAGGAAAAAACAGGATCCCATATAGAATTACTTTTATTATACTTTATAATTATGTAACCTGATTTACGAAATGTATCTACTTAACTTTTACTCCTTATAACTGCCGCAATTTGCTCGTAGTTTAATACTTAATGCGAAACCCTAATTTTTATTCTAAAATAAAACTAGCCTAAGTTACTCCCTATAACATCAGCTATCTACCAGTGAAAATCCCGTTAAAATCAGTTCAATTCTGTTAAAAACAGATAGACAGATAGTGATAATTTTTTTTGTAACTACCAAACGATACTTTCATATGCATTTAGTGAAAAGCTGTTAATTTGGAAATAAAAACAGACACTTATATTTTATTTATATCCATAGATGTATAGGTAACTTCACAAGGTTTTTCCGTCATGTTTTCTCACCAAGCACAACGTGAATTCGGCACTAAACTTTGAAAAAAAAAGTACCTGCAGCAGATATTACCCAGGCCACTCACTTATTATAAAATTGAAGCGAGCGCCAAAAAGACATCATTTGAATAAATTCTGCCATAAAAGAATGAGGAGTTGAATAAAATGTAAAATTTTAAATGATATTCGTTCCAGTTTCATTGCATATTTAAATTTTTTATTTGTAAACGACTCCAGAACTCTAGACATGCAAAGTTAAATTTGTTGGTTGACGATTGTGATGAATAAATTTACTAACACTTGTATTTTGTATAAAAACCTTCAAATTGTTTCTTAAAATTTTACACCATTATAAGTTTACAATAGGTGAAGGTTATGCTTTTAAAAAAACTAATACATATATACTTTACCTAATCCTCCTAATATTACCAAAATCCTCCGTAAGTAAGATTTCCCTTAACCGACACGCAGAGCAAGAAAATTTGTCACCTTTTGTGCCATTTTTGTGCACTGTGCCTTAGAAATGTTAATATACAACGTTGTATATTAGTAGCTACATATTATGTATATGCACATACATTTAATAACGCCTCTTTCCCGTAGGAGTAGGCAAAGACCACTTCTTTCCACTTGTTACGATCCTTACATACTTGTTTCGCTTCGTCCATACTCATTGTCTCTTTCATAAATGCACTTCGGTTTAGGTTACTCTTGACCTGGTCTATATATAGTACATGTATTTAGTAAAAAATTTATTATTGTGTATATTTGTACATTTCTCTTTACATTTCTAAACAACAGCCTCTATTTTTATCAAATAATTTAACCTAAATATGCTTTTCAGCATATTAAAATTACCTATGACGAATTTTATAAAATTCCACTCACAAAAGGCAATTTATTAAAAAAAACAACTTCACAACTTGAACAATATAAGAAATAATAACAGTATAAAAATAAGAATTGTGTCAACATAAAAAATGACGTTCACTAAGAACGGATTTTACGCAAATCCTCTCCAAAATATACAATAGGGCCTAGAGAATTTGAAAAAAGTATTCCTCTCGCCGAGGAGAGGTCCGCTGAAAACGGATTTTACGAATTTAATTACAACCGCCCAAGGGGTCACTAGAGCGTTAATTAAAAAGAAAAATTGTAAATGTTCAAACTATTTATTTGAATTATTCACTTTGAAATTAACCAAATAAAATAAAAATATAATATGATCTATAATATAACGTAATGTGTAACCATATGTAAACATAGCAACAGGCTTGAGTTGTCACAAAAAAGCACTAGTAAAATGTGGGACGAACGCACTAAATTATCTAGAAGGGCTTTATTGGGCTTAATAATTATTATTCGATGCAATAGTACATGAAATTCTCTTCTAATTTCCCTAAAATTTTATCTTATCTTGAGAATTAATTATTAAGCTGGTTTTTCTATTAGCTGGTTAATAATTATGTAGTATGGTCCGGCCAAACGTATTACGTACCCAATCTCGCGGCCACAAGGACGGGCTATGTCGAAATTAGGCTCACTAAAACCGCATCTGTAAAATCTACAGGACGAGACATATCCTAGCTTTATCCGCAATGTACTTCCTTCGATAGGACTTCATGCAGGAGAAGACTCCTCTACCATCCGCACAAGCCCACCGGAACAATTTGTAACTTCGCTACGCATCCAATATTACGTTGGAAAAGCATTTCTCTTCATGCTCGCCAAAACAAATATTTAGGGACACTGGCCTTTTTACTCCCTGCGGAATATCTATTATGCTGAAGACAAAGTAGTGGGTGAACTTTCAGTGGTACATCATATACAGCTTAATACAACAACTTAATACTTAAATAAAAAAATTGTAATTTGTTATTAAAATTAATAATAATGATTTCTTGTATTTACGCGAATACTACACATTTAAAATAAACAATTTTTTTAAATTAATAATTCTTTAGATTTTGAATTCGATGAAACGAAAAAGAAACACTAATATAGACAAAATTAATTCAGCCATACTAAGTTCTTCGTAAGACGCTTCGAATGAAGTACCTTTACAGAAAACTACCTTTACCGCGTCTGAGCTGCACACGTTTATTTTTTTATTCTTAATAAAAGCTACGAAGACACCAACTGTTATTTAACACCTCACTTTAACTAAAATATAAAAAAAACAATTTTTACATTCGACACATGCACTACCTATCATAAATTTAAAATTTAGAACCAAATATAAAGTTGTTGGAAAACGGCCAATACTTCGGAACACACTTCAATCGGGTAATATATTCTCTGGACGTCACGACCGAATTGAACTTAATCCTGGCACTGTTTTTAAATTGGCCACTTTTCAAACGAAAAAGAATATTTACTACTTTACTACTGAAGCAAGACTATATACATAATAAATAGCAAGAAATATATTCGCCCCTGCACAATTAGGGTTACGTTAATAGAGTATAGAAATAATAAAGTGTATATTAAAACAATAATCAGTAAGTCACTTCGACCCACCTTCCACCGAAGATATTTTCGGAACAATGTAACAGATGGTGAGCTCGTCGCCGTGTTTACGTCCACGCGAACTATATAATTCGTACATATGTTTTTGAAAAATCCATTAGTACGAGCCTGCCACCTGGGTATCGAATTCGGGTCTCTCGACTCGAAATCCCGGCTATCGTGACTTTTTCATCTTTCGAGATCTCAATGAAAACTTAAAGTTGTAAATAAAAAAAAAATATCTTCACGGTATTCCCATTACCCCCAGCATTACAAACAGACAGTATTATATACAGTCTGCCCTATATTATAAACAGACAGAAAAATTGTAAGCTAAAAATAGCCGCCCCAACTTGTTTAAGTCTCTAAAACGACGTTCTCCAAAATGACGACTTTAACGATGGTGTCACTCAAATTTTGCTTTGTTAAATTACATAACTGGGTAGTATTTTATGCAATACTATTTTTTTTTTGTTGTATATAAAACATACAGGAGGTTCTCAAGTTAACACATATATTTTTTATGTATGACAAGAAAGTTTATGCAGTTTTAAAAGTTGTCCAATTTCATCAGCGAACCGATTCTGTTTTAACTAAAAAGAGATAATATAACCTCTTCGATATGCAGCAACTTACACTTATTCTGATTTATGTATTCTTCTTAATGAGAAGTTAATCAGCTATGATTTCAATCGAGAGTCTGATAATGGAGATAGTAGTTAATTTTAGCTCCAAAAAAATAAACTTTAAACTTTCAAACAACGAATTAGACCGTCGAAAAGAAGTGGAAGTAAATTAAATTCCCAACGCCGTTAGTTGCAACCCGTTTTTGTTTTGTGCCGTTTCGAACACTACTCGCAGTACTAGGAATGAGTTTCACTCATGCACGAGAGCCTCGGAAGCCCATTGTTGGGAAGAAAGAATCGTTACAAACAGCGAAGGTTAGAGGCTCGAATCACGCTCCTATAATTTGTTTACTTAAATCTTTCTTGTAGCTAATAAAAAAAATCTAATTTGGATTTCAACTTAATATTCTTGCATCCAGAGTATAGGTCCACTGTGGTGAACAGCTTACGATTATAAAACATTATCTTGACATACATGTTCACCTTGAACCTTGCATGGGCTTCAGGGCGCCTCAATCTTCGGTGTCGACGTTTTCGTGTTTGCCACCTTTTACCACAAAACAATATCACAATCTAATCGAATTAATTTCCAATATTGCTAAACAAACAAACTGACAATTTTAACATACATAACATACAAACATAACGGCCTATCAAAGTCCACTACAGGACATAGGCCTCTCCCATAGGGAGGATTTGTCATAATCGCCACGCTTGGCAACCGGATTGGCGATCGCAGTAGCAGACCACTAGCACCTCAGACGCTGCTGCCCATCTTCGATCTGATTATTTTGATCTGGTTTTTTTTGGAAATGGTTATCCCGCCATCTATCGGTTACGATTACGATATTGAAGGCTGTTTCCCTTAGTCGCCTCTTACGACACCCACGGGAAGAAAAGGAGTGGCAATATTTTTATACCTTTAATACTCTTATACCTTACCACACGGTATTAATTTTAACATAAAACAGAATAAACTTTTATTTCGCAAAATCCGAAAAATAACGCAGAATCTGTGCTACTAAGATTTATGCCAAGTGATTTAATTCCAGAGGTATTGAAAAAGGAATACCTTTACAGTATGTCGGTTGTATAGTCCGAGTTCGAACGTCGTAAATCACGTCGCATGGAGGCTTTACATCTGCATTGCAGCTAAGTCAAGCCTGAAGCCGTAACTCACTTGGACACTGGATAGAAACAATTGAAAATCCGCATTTACTTCAACCGTATAAAAGTCAACGCAATTTTTTTATTTGCATTTTCGTATTAACATTGACGCCTTTTGTTGGTGACACTTTGTTTCTGTTAAAAGGTTCAGCAGGACAGGCTTTACCTATGTCGATAATTGTCGTACGACGTCCGTGAACGAGTGGCTTACACGCCGGTTTTCCTGGTGTCACCAGGTCTGTGATCCCAGGTTCAATTCTTGGTCAATTCAATGTAGAAAACTCTTTTTCTACATTATCTCGGATCTGGATGTTTGTGGTACTTTCGTTGTTTCTGATTCCATAACAAAATGCTTAAGTTACTTACTTTGAGAAAAGACCACTACTTACTTTGCCCCTATCTCAGTATTTATTTATTTATGGTGTCTTTTTTGTGTTTTACCACCACAGACCCGACCCACAGATGGTATTACTTACAGCTTATATCTACAGTATACACATGCACTTTTTGCTGGATTTAGTACAAATTACTCTAGTTTCCGGGTGGTAAAATAGCCCAACCCTTAAGCCAATACAGAGCTGAAATATGCATGAATAACTCTACATAAAAGCTCACATGCATATATTCCCCTAAATTAATCTCGAAAGACCCCCAAAATCCAGTGAGGCTTAAAATTGCTTTGCTTCAACTTATATGTAGCACAAACGTTTAAAATAAACTATCGTTTGTACTATTATACTGGTGTATTCACTTATAACTATTATGCGCTGTTATATACACAGATTTTATTTATCACTTTCGTCGCTATGATAACTGAAAGAATTTAAGTGATTGTTCAGTCCATTTCTAAACAAATAACCAACGACGGTTGGTTATTTGTTTAGTATATATAATATCACAAGACGTTGAAATATTTTACTCACACAATTAGACATAATGTTCGTAATAAAAAAAATAAGTTGGCGTTATCGTATTGATAAATCTTACCTGAAAAGTCAGGAATATCAAATTGTCACTTGCAAAAGGGACAACCAATGGCGCCAATGCCAAAACAGTCACAAGTAAAAAAAGAGAATACAGATTTAAAATTTCAACTGATGCGTGTAAGACACGGTGGCTCTGAGGTAAGAGCGTAGCCACGGTTCGGCAGAGGTCGCAAGTTCGAATCCCGCTCGTGTCAGTTTAAATTTAAAAAAAAAATTTTTTTCTCTTTAATTTAATCACAATTAGACCAATTAGAAAAGGTGTGTCAATGTTTTCTTAAGACGTAGAGATATAAACAGATAAGAAGTATATCCAAGAAGGCACGCTTTTCTAAACTTTGATTTTTTTTTGACAAAAAACACAAGTGTGATAACAAACTACATTATGAAAGCATGATTTTAATTATACAGTCAAGAAAAAACCTTCAAGAGGTTTCCATGATATTCACAACGCAATAGAATACAGTTAAAATTAATTTGTCAATATTCCTATTTAACCGTAAGTTTTAAGAAGACACCTTTTTCCACTAAAACGAATGCCACTGCCCACAACATGACCTCCAAATAATTTCTCACCTTTCGACACAGTCTGGTTTGGAACCAAATCGGAATTCATCAGTGAATATCACAAACGACCATTGATAAGATTTCCAGTTCACGTATTCAGTGTCAGTAGCCCATCGTAATCTTTGTCTAATATTTCTTTTGTTAGGATTGGAACCCGAAGAGGTAAATTAGCATGAAGTTGGGATCGCGCAGCACCTCATCACCAACGAGAATGTAATCTTTCGACTAATTGCATCGCCGTGACTTTTTATTACATACGACTGAAAGTTATAATGCGACTGTGTCCTAGACATCTCTCTCCGCTACCACCCCTGTGGCACGATCGTGAAATCACAATCTTGAACTCTCACTTTTTTAGTGCCTCTTGCCGCAGCAACTTTATGTTGAAAAACACTAGCTCGCTAAATTCACAGTGCTTATTATGTTCCTGTTCTTCTTTTTGTTTCAAAAGTTAATTCATCATTAAAAGAAATCAAAAGTTAATTCGCTCCCTCTGATTGCACTCATTTTTTACCGCCGACACTTTTAGTTTTTTTTAAATTCTAATCTGAAATAAAGGACAAAGAATATTATATTAATATAATTTAAAGTGGCCAGTTTTTTTGTGGGACAATGTTATTATATATCATAACGTATTAAAAAGATTCAAGGACCACGTTGATGAGTTTATTTACAAAAAAAATCATTATAACGACAGTCCTTAATTTTTTCATACCGTAAATCAATAATATAGGTACTGAAATTGATGTTCTACATAAACTTCGTTAAGTCACGATAGCCGAATGGTTGGGTGGTCGGGATTTCGAGTTAAGAGACCCGAGTTCGATCCCCAGGTGGCAGGCTCGTACCAATGGGTTTTTCAAAAACTTATGTACGAATTATATCGTTGGCTTGGACATAAAAGCGGCGACAGGCTCATCACAATGTCCTGAAAATATCTTCGGTGGAAGGACCCACCAAGGGACTTAATTGTCTAGACTAGACCTCTGTCTACCCCTGTATTGGGTATTGCGTGAAGATATTTATTTATTTATTTATTTTATATAAACTTTGAAAAGTCATTTTGTGTTTATTATACTTAAGTTAATTTATTTAATTTACAGAAATTATACTTATTTAAGAAGTCTTAATATATAAAAGTTCAGCTATCGTATTTTAGTATCCGAAAACCTTGAAAATAATTAATGGATTAACTTAAAATTATTTAACAAATTTAAAATAAATAACATCTTTTTTGCAGAAAATTTTATCAATAAGAAAGATAAGTTGCTTGTGGAGTTACATATTATCTTTACCTGATTAAATAAAAAGCCTTAAATTATTATGTATATATATTAAATTTAATGTGTTTTTCGAAAGATGTAATAAATTTTTCTTTTTTTAAATCCCTTATTTTTAATAAGAAACTCAGTCGTAAAGAAGTATGTCTCAGAACTAGTAGTAATGTTTTATAATTTGACTCTGTGAGTCGAAAATATAACATGATTAATCGAAAAGTTTCCATATATCTTTGTAGGCACAAATAATTCAGAAAGAGAATTTAGCAAAATTGCCTCTTGCTAAAGTAGTTTCGTTCCCCTTTCGACGAATTTCCTTTTCCTAGCCGTCTGTGGGGGCGATAAAACCGATTTGACGATAGGTACGATGCCCAATTTATTTCAAAATTTGTAGGTTGAATTTAAATTTAAGATCGAAGCAGTGATTTGGGTCTGAAGTTTCAATTTTACATATATCTTAAACCTTAATATAAACTATCCCTTTTCTTTCTCATTACACTAATTGTAACTAGTATGATATTAAAATTGATATAATTAAAAATATTCAAGTAACAATATCTAATAAACAAATTAATCAAAACATATTCAACCACTTTGTGATACTTAGCTATGAAAACTTTATTTTAATTTGATATTTTACATAATTTTAATTAAAAAAATGAAAAAAATGCACATTGTTACTGAGTTATCCTTCTTTATTTTATTACAATCACTAGAATAAATTACTCTAAGGTACTTGTGTCTTATTGCTCACCTTTAAATAGTTATGACATACTCGTATTTCAATCTATATTGTGTTTTTTATGTAAGTATTGGCGACCTCCGGTTGTAACCCTAAAAATTATGTTTATAAATTAAGCCATATTATCAATCATTATCGCTGAAGTTAAAAATAAATCTACAAGTGAATGAAATATTCCTCATATTCAGAAGTTGGCATAAATTTGTCTACAGTACATATATGTACATTTCTTTACCAACATCATATAACTCGTTTGCATACCCACATTATTCATAATGGCTCGGCGGTAAGAGTATCACCGTAGTACAACATACTCGTAGGTCGCATGTTCGAATCATAATACATCTAATAATAGCTAGTGAGCTGGCGTGCATGTCAGTATATGGTTCACACGAGATTCAAGTCGAGGTGGATTGCAGTTTACGTCAATACGAATTGGTTTGAACTAGTCGGTTAAGGTTAATTTTGATCCCCTGCTCCCTGTCGGTTGAGGTGTTGTGGAAGTGTTTTACAATTTAGAACCTGAAGAACCTGTAAACTTTTCGAATTCCGTGACAAACTACCATAATCTATTTAAAGGATTTTGTATTTGTAAATATGTTTGGATTTAGGATTTTGTATTTGTATTTCAAAATTTTGTTTATGTTATTAATGAATTAATTTTATTTTATTTTTGTTAAAAACAAATGTAGAATATTTTCTGCGCAAACAACATATCATCATTTGTTTGTTCATTTATGGCTGTTTTTAATTGCTGGTATTATCTTCGCTTGATGGCAATAGATGGTTTAATTAATTATGCTTTAATAAATAAGTTTATCACGATAAGTTTAATAAAAAAATAGCATAACAACATTTTTTTTTCAAAGAAGACACCAATGAGAAACATGGAATATAAAAAGTTTTTAAGTACAAAATATGTTTGAAATTATTGAATTGTTTTTCGAGATACCGATTAAACTTATGCAATAAAATGCTCGTTTAAAATATTTTTTTTTTATTTATTAAAGTCCATAATTTTCAGTATCTTCCAAAGACAATATTTACAGTAATATGAATAATTATGACCTAAATAAACAGTAGCCTTAATCTCAGTGTAATTTAACAACTCATTTCGAAAGAAACTGTTCAATTTGTTTTAATTTATTACTTTCATTTTCGCTTTTCAACTGCATGGGTAAATATAAATTTATGAATTCTCATTTCGTTTGATAACCTTTGTGAGCTTATTAAGGATATGTACTGATGGAACAAATATTACCTAAAACTACTTATTATAACCAACATTGGGTTCCTTAATTTTAATATACAACAGAATTTATATTTTCACTATCTTACTTTATCCAACGTTGTATATTTTAATAATGAAAAGTGTATTAACATATTTCAACTAGACAGTGAATAACTTTTCAGACATACCTACCAGACGTAGTTCACAGCAGTGGTGCAGAGGCTTCCTCCTCTTACTACATAAACCATAATACTATAGCGACTCTCTACAAGCGGATTATCACCACACATCTTGGACGTAGCCGTTCATCATCGGTTTACATAATTTTTTTCCAACAACAGATGGTTACTCCGCTGTATTGGGTCGCTAGCTATTGCTTTAATCATGGCTCCTCCGTAGTCGCCTCTTACAAAAAACTATATAGAAGTGGCGGTAAACTCTTAAGTCTTAATTAACTAACTCAACTAACTCTTAAGTTAAAATTTATATCATTATTTTACTTTCAAAGACTATAAGAGCCAGATTTCATTGTTTACTCGATATTCATTTATTCCTTTGTATACTATTAAAAATTTAAATCCAATAAGAAAAATAAGAAGTCGCTTTTGCCTCTTTGATGCACAAAGTATGACAACTAAAGTTTGATTAAAACTAATTAGTTCTACCAAAAACTTTATTTCCAAATCTGAAAACATTCGAATACTAATAAATAAATCATTGCGTTTCAGATTGATTTGGTGTAATGCTGCTTTGATCACCATACACTCCGTTGCTGGACCACATTTCAGCACTTCGAAAGTATCTTTCTAAATGTTCATCTTTCACTGTAAGGTCAGCAGAGTTTGTATACGAGTTACACGTGTTGCCACTATGTTCATCTTCAGAGTTGCAATCGGAATAAGATAAATTACGTAACAATTCGTAATGGGAAAAATCCATTGAAATCTGGGAAACATTATCGGCATTACAAGTGAAATTACTTGGCCTCAAACCGTTCAGAAGTATGTCTGTTGCAAACCTACTTCGTTTAATAGGACTTGGTTCGAGGGCATTTGTAGAGTTTTCGCCATAACTCGTCTTACTTTTCTTCATTTTATCAAATACTATATCCAAAGATCGTGCAGCTCCATTAACGTTAAAGGATTTACTTTTAGAGGATCCAACTTTTTGTTTGTTTGAAGGTCTATTATTGTCAGACTTAGCTTTACTTACTAATTTCTTTTCCAATAGTTCAACGTTATTTTCCATATTTCTAGGTAGGAATCTGAATAATGTATTTTGTATTGCATTTCATGGATCTGTTTGGTGACATGTTTTTACATTTTGTATTTTAATAATAACGATGCTGTCAAAATAAAAAAAAAAGCCATAAGCAAAGAGTATTTATGTAAAAATATTTAATCATTATTTTCTCGAAGAAAACATTATTTTCTTTCGAGAAATATATAAAAATAATAAATTTTATTTATGATACTTATAATAATATCTGCTTTTAGAGGTTTTAATTGTGTTTTATTGGAGCCATTTACTTATAAGGAAAAGTCGACATATAATATCCGATTAAATATGTAGTATATATTTTATATGCCTATTATTTATTCATTTTTGAAATCACTATTCGCATTTTTCAATTTCCACTATTAACATTATTACATATTAAACCGATTGGTATGTTCAGAATTCAAATCATGAGCACCGAGTTTGATTTATAGGATAAAGGCTCGTAGAAATGAGTTTTTCGAAACTTATTAAAGATTAACTGCCCATCGCGATTTTGTCCGTGGTTTATCACTTAACGCGGAGCCCTAATTATGAAAGTCGACCAACGACGACAGAGCGACCCAACAAAGGAGGAACGGGGCAAGGACCAGATCGCTTTCTGGCGTTGTCTCTGGTCAGAGCCGGCCATCCACAGCAAGGGCTCTTGGACGGAAGTCGTAGCGAGACAATGTGTAGATATTACACCCATGTATCCTGTCGTCATAACACCTGACGATATAGCTGAGACGGTCCGTAGGGCCCCTAACTGGAAAAGCCCGGGACTCGACGGGCTGCATCACTACTGGCTAAAGGGGTTCGTGTGTTACACTGTGCTCGCCCGACAGTTTCAGGTCCTCGAGCTGTACAAATTGGACTGTACAGTCGGACTTCCTCGTGCACTGTATGGGTGTATGGGGTAATGGAGTGCGATCCTTTGTCATCTCGGCGAACGGATGACGGCTACGGAATACCCTATAATAATACGACGGGGTATTTTTCAGGGCGATTGTTTGTGATATATGATGATGATGAATATGATGATTTCTTGTATACTACATAAATAAATAAATATCTTCACGCAATTCCCAATACAGGGGTAGACAGAGGTCAAGTCTAGATAATTAAGTCCCTTTGACCCACCTTCCACCGAAGATATTTTCGGGACAACGTGACAGGTGGTGAGCCCATCGCCGCCTTTATGTCCAAGCCAACGATGAAATTCGTACATAAGTTTTTGAAAAACTCATTAGTACTGCCACCTGGGGATCGAACTCGGGTCTCTCGACTCGAAATTCCGACCACCCAACAACTCGGCTATCGAATGCTACACATCTTAAATAAAACGATTTTTGGATTTCATCGCGTTTTTAATTAGTTTTAACAAACTTTTTTTATTTCCCGACGTTTAGGATGCTTTAAAGCATCCGTGGTCACGGGGGTACTGAAGTCTTGAACGCCCCGCTGTCATTGCTACCTTGGCTACCGTCATAAATAAAGCCTTAATTAAAAACGCAATAAAATCCGAAAAAGTTTTATTTAAGATGAGCCCAATATGTTTTTGCCCCTCCCTGATTCCTCTCAGCAGACTGCTGGAGGGAACTGGAAGTCGTCAGTGATGAGGCTGTACCTACAACGGAAGCATGGAGGGCGAGGATTTTAAGCGCCCTCACCTTGCACAATCGCGAGGTGTGCAACCTCCGTAACTACTTCCTGGCGAAATTAAGAGAATCATTCTACGCAGACGTCATTATGTACAAAGGACTTACCCCTCGATCCTTGTTCGAAGAGCAATTGCAAGACCCGGGAGTATAGAGAGCGTTTCCGACCGAGAGACCGTGTGGAAGGAGAAAGAGCTCCACGGGAGGTTCTACAGGGCCCTACACAAGCCTTTCGTTGGTACTGTCGCCTCCCTCAACTGGCTACGTTCGTGCGATACAGGAACAGGTTATTAAGACGAACAATTATCAGAAATACATCCCAAGGGATGGCACCGTCGACATCTTTCGAGCTTGTCGCCATCCTCGGGAGTCGTTTCGGTATGATTTCTCCGGTTGTTCCATGCTTTCTAACTCTGAGTATCTGCATAGACATAACCTACTCTTAAATACGGTCTCGTCTAACGGAAACTGCCTTACAATAAGTACTCTCCGGAGGCCGTGCTCGAAAATGACCATGCCAGGCTCTATCGGGACCGGCCCATCATCACGGACGGTTGATTGGACCGGGCACAGTCAAGGATATGTTTAGTGGACATTGCCATCCCATATGACGAGAACCTCGTGAAAGCCGAAACAGATAAAAAGACGAAATATCTGGACCTGGCTCACGTGGTGACCGATATGTGGGATTGTATGCCCACTGAAATTATTCCAATAATTGTTTCTGCGAATGACTCAATCCCGGTCAGCCTGATCGACATCTGAGGCGACTGGGACTCCGTGACACACCGCTCCGAGCTCAAATGCAGAAGGCGATGCTCCTCGATACGGCCCGCATCGTCCGCCGGATTCTCTCCCTGTCGCCCCAACCCTCGGCCGTCTGGTCTGTCCTGTCGAGGGCTTCCGTCTGGTAGGGCCTTAATATATATTTATTATATTTAAGTATTAATATTTATAACAGATATATTTCTTAATATCTATTTTATTTTATTTTATGTATTTTTATTTTTATGGTTATAAAAACCCGACCAGACGAGAAAATAAAATAAATACCCCAATAATAATAAATACATATATAGATAGGGACAACATCACATACATTGCTCTGATCCCAATGTAAGATGCACTTGAGATATGGAAATCGAAAACAATGAAGGGACCAACAGGGAAAACACCCAGATGCGAAAAAATTTAGAAAATGTGGTTTTTCTACAATGACCCCAAACGGGAATCGAACCCGGGACCTCGAGATGGCGCCGCCTTAAAAACCGGTGTTTACGCCAAACGTCCACGGAGCTCGTCGTATTTGTGTCTTTAAAATATTATTTTAAATACATACAAATGCTTTCAAGTTCCACAATGATATTAATTACAGCGGAGTAAGAAAAAGCCCAGCGAGCAGTAAATTATACATTCAGTATTTCTTCAATATTACATACTGTAAGAGGAATATTTAAAAATAAAAAAATAAAGAATTTTAATTTTAAATTTTAAGATAGTTTACTTATATTTTTTATTTGACGACTTAGCGGACGAGTGGCGTACACCAGGTGTGTATTCAAGGTGTTGCCATCTCCCGGGCCAGGTTAATGTAAAAAACAATTTTTCTATATTTTTCGGGTTCGGGTTTTTGTGGTACATTCGTTGTTTCTAATTCAATAACCCTAATACTTTAGCTTCAGAGTAATGTACGTGATGTTGCCCCTATCTATGTACGTATTTAAATTTAAATTTAAGACTTTATACAGTGCTATCTCACAGATTATTAATTTACTTCTACGGAATTCATATCATTTCCAAAATTTGAACTATTGTTACCTTTTTTCTCCATTTCTATCAATATCTTATTAATGTTTTTATGTTCTGGTATAACATACCATTTCTATATTCTGATTTTGTAATCAAGATGTATTTAAAACATTTTTTTAATTTTGTTTTAGTTTCCGTAATTTATGAGTCATAATTAATTTGCTAAGAAAACGCTATCTCTGTTACGTTATTAAAATAAATTCAAACATTTCATCGTTATTTACTTTCAGCGCCATCTAGTTTCCTAGTATCTGATTTCACCAGAAAATAAAAATACTTGATAACGCTAATACAATTTTATTGCTTCTTAGCGTAGTAGATGACGCTACTGAAGCAATACATTTGAAAGAAAAAATTATGTTAATATTTACAATACTTATTAACTAAAAACTATTATAATCGTAGAGCCCTACTTCTCGTGGCATGGTACCAAGAACAATTATATATACAATACATTTGAATATATTATGTGGCATTAACTTTAATAATTTACATATTAAGGAAACAGTCATATTATTAAAAAAATCAAACATTTCATCGTTATTTACTTTAAGCGCCATCTAGTTTCCTAGTTTATGATTTCACCAGATGATAAAAATACTGGATGGCGCTAAATCAATTTTATTGTTTCATAAACAGTGCAGTAGATGTCGCTTCTGTGGCTATGCATTTCTATAAATTATATCGTAGTAACTTTAATGATTAATATATTAAGAAAATAGTCACATTATTAAAATAAATTAAAACATTTCATTGTTATTTACTTTGAGCGCCATCTAGTTTCCTAGTTTTTGCTTTCACCATATGATAAAAATACTGGATAGCGCTAATTCAATTTTATTGTTTCATAGATAACGTAGTAGATGGCGCTACTGAGGCTATGCGTTTGAAAAAATTTGTTGTATTAGCAATATAATAACTATTAAACCAAGTCGCTGTAAACAGCGACTTGGTTCGCTGATAATTCAATAATATTCAAATTTTATCAGAAAAAAAATTAAAGATAGTCCCTTGACCTGGATCTTGCCAATACATCGATAGTTGTCCCGAAATTCACGGTTTATCTATAATCACTTTCTATAAAACCGATTTCAGAAAAGGTTATAGCAGAATCTAACGACCTAATACAGAAAAACGGTAGTTTTATTACAACAATTAAATACTTAGAGGGGACTACTCTAGCCCAGCGATGGGAACAGCTCCAATTGGAAGGGCTGTCATAGAATACTCTTGGATTTTACTGAGTACATTTGTTAAATCTTTGAAGCATTTTTTTGGCTTTTAATACGGTTTGTTGTCTTTTCTGGCTACCATAAGGTGTCGGAATAATAAACAAAAAAACTAACAGATTAGTGATAAACAACAGCGTCTAAGGTGAGAGATAGACGATCGTGAATCCACTCAACAAACGTAGCGAACGACCTACGGGAGTAGTCAATGTGGAATGTCTATGGTCCATTACTTTATTTTTACAAACCAAGTAAAAAATTTTAAAACTTATCGGATATTCCAGATGAGCTAAGCCCAAGCCTTTTAAGTAATATTTTGATCACCGATCGAGAAGACCCGGGTAGCAGTAACTCTGCTACTCTTGATAAACTCTTCTTATCGAATATTGGGTCACGACTAACTACACACACTGAACACACTGGACACACTGAAAATCAGCGCCATGGAAAAAAAAATTTTCATGGCATTATGCTGAGTGTGCTCCAGTTCCCAGATGACGCCTTGACACATACGAGTATAGGTATTGTTTAGTTTGTAATATGTAGTATGTTGTAATTTGTATTGTAAAGCCAAGTGTTATTTGTAAATTATGTGTTTTTTTTTAAGTTTTCTCTGATGGCGTCACTTTGGAGAATAAACCTTTCTTTCTTTCTTTCTTTCTTTCTAGTCGTGACCCAATATTCGAGGATAAGGGTTGCGGGTTCAAATCCCGCAAGGGATAATCATGTGTGTGATGAACATGAATGTTTGGACTCGAGTCTTGGATGTTTATAAGTAAATATTTATATAAGTAAAATATAAAAGATAAGATAAGTATGAATGTATATTGCTTTACCAAATTCGTTGAAAAGTATTTCACTGTCTAGAAATCTGCCTTATTTAGAAATAAGACTCGATAACCGAGTGGTTATCGGAATCCTAGTCAAGTGACCCAAGTTCTATCTCTAGGTGGCAGGCTCGTACCAATGGGTGTTTTCAAAAACTTATGTACGACCAAGCCAACGACATAACGTTGGCTTGGACATAAAGACGGCGACTGGCTCACCACTAGTCAAGTTGTTCCAAAAAAATGTCTTCAGTGGAAGACAGGTCGAAAAGATCTAATTGTCTAGACCTCTGTCTGGAGTATGGAGAATGACGAGGGGAATTTTTTTTATAAATCTGCCAACCAGGGAAATTGGCTAAAGATAAAACAAATCACCCATTTACTGAGCTACCGTAGCTGGACGACATCGAAGAAACTAGTATACATAAATAAAAATAAGCATTTATTATTTATTCAGCAATGATTTAAGGTAAGGTAAGAGGAGACAAGGTTATCCCAAATAATCGGCTTGAATAATTTTGGAGGGCAGATAAGAATCGCACAGTGCAGCAGCGGTGGGACACAAAGCTTCCATCTCCGCTTTAACGCCACTTCTCAACATACCTTCCAGGTCCTTTTTAATAACAGCACCTGTTATAGAAACAAAACACACTAAGTATAAATAAATTAACCAGTCACACATACACACGGTCATTGAGAGAAAAGAAATGTATAAAAAAAACCACACAATCTCAAGTCTATATACCTGTGAGCCTGGTTCAATGATTATCCAGGATTATTGAAATTGAAAAGAACAATTACTAGTTTTGTGGTTAAAACTACTAAAATCTAAGATAAAATTTGGCATGGCAAAAAATATGATTAGGTAAAAGGATTAAATAAAGGGGAAAAATGTTTAAAATTTCAACCGTCAGGGGCGAGATTCGAACCCGCGACCTTTGCCGTACCGTGTCGCGAACTTTGCCACACATATCCCGCCCGTAGCAGTTGAAATTTTAAAAAAATTTTTTTCTTTAATTTAATAACAAAAAATTTTGCATAACTTATATAATTAAAAATCAATAAAAATTTAAAGATTATACAAGGATCTACACAATACTATTCTTGTAAAAACTGCATACAAAACTTAAACTTACCCACTGCTGTTTGAAGATAGGGCCTCTTAATTAAATTTGATATTTTCCTTTTGTCTAGTGTTGTTAAAGCAAGGCGCGACTCTTTGGACGCTAGGGTCATGACGTCACAGTGCCTAGCGCCCAGTAACCGCAAAGAACTACAAGCCAATGACTCCGAGAGGTGAGACTGAGCCTGTAATAATCCATATATACGAGTATATTAGGATAATAATTAATTGCCATGCTTTAAATGTTTAACTATGAAATTTAAATAAATATAGTAAAGAAAATATACAGCGCTATAATGAAATAAAAAGGGGGGTGGAGATAAACCGAAGGTACAAACACACTTAAAGATCAAATTAGCTAGATGCTAAAAAGGTTAGGGAGCGTTTATGAAAAAATTGGGAATCTGTTAGAAAAGAAAGAAGAATAGAGGGTCTCACTCTTGATAAACTCTTCTTATCGGCTGACAGGGTGTTAAAGATTATGCTAGAATAAGTAAAGAAGAATAAGAGTTATCGTATTTACCAATGAGCCATATTTGTAAGTAAGAAAAATTTCGTATCCATGGGGATCAGCGTCCACCAGAGCCAACGCCTGAAGCCGGAGTTCGTTGACGAGTCGGCACAGAATCTGACGAGTGCACACGTCCGGATATCCCTTTCCCTGGAATATAAAACTTTTAAAAGTAAATTAAATGACATATTCAATTAAGGAAATATACAGTTCAGTATGTTAAATATACTTAATTAAAGGTAATGTGTCTAGGGAAATAACGATAACCGAATGGCAAACCCATTCGGTTAACGTTATGTGAATTTAATGAATTTGAATCTGATGAGCAAAGGGAATAATTTGCAGTGCTTGGAAATCAAATACATAATATATTTATAATATGTATTAAATATTTAAAAAAATGCTCCGTAAAAAGTTTGCAGCTTTAAAACCGCAGATGGATGGATAAAACGTGATATAAAATTAAAAGGAAATGTTGTTGGAGATGAAATAATTAACCAGAAAATAAGAACAGTACATACGGTGAGGATAATCAGCGGACCCAATCTTACAAGTGCTCCTTCGTCTAATAGTTTCTGAAAGACTGCATCCTTTTCTACAACTAATATATATTTTGCGGTTGATCTGAATTCTTTAATTCCAACGACATCCTGTGGTATAAGAGTTCCTAGAAAGTACACTTTACTTTTACTTAAATTTTGCTTTAAAAACGATTCAAATTACTTAAATACTTTGAACTTTATTTCTCTTAGATTAATAAGACAAATTGTCTTATTATTCTAAGAGAAATTTAAGGAAGTATAAAATGAAGAGGTATTATTATTATAAATTATCCTTATTGATAATTTATTAGGTTAGCCAACTTTTTACATACAGGTGTTCTTATTTTATGTTTTTAACATATTCTATGAAGTAATTAAAGTAAATTAATAAAGTATAATAGGTAGGAAACAGCTTGTAAATATTATGGACTCATAAACGTCTCATTTCTCATGTTCAGTGTTGATTCATAGCTCATCGAGAGGAAAATAATTAATTCTGAATCAAAAGTAGTGATCGCTAAGCACTCGCGACAAACTACAATTTAACTGACTACTCTAGGGTCTAAATAAGAAGACTTTCTGTAGTAGACTAGTCTAGGGTCTAAATAAGAAGACTTTCTGCGTAGTGGACATTTTTGTATGTTTTTATTTAAGTAACGTTTTATTATGTTATTTGGATGAAGTGCCAATTTTCTTGGCAAGAAGTTCATGGTTTCTCAAAATTGATGATGAAATCTTTAAACTCACTCAACTAAATAACTATACAAGCTTAATCTGCCGCTTTATACGGAAGAATGTCTTCTCCGTATCCGTTTCCGAATGTATATCCGTTTAACAATTATTTTGAATTAACGATATACAAGTGTATTGTTAATGCGTACTGAAAATGTCTTGCATGCGTCTTATTCTGTTTTATTAACCGTAGGTTTTAGATGTAACTTCATTGACAGGTGATATAAGCCGTCAAATCAACCGATCGTATGGATCAAAAGGCGGCGAACAGTCAATCTGTCCAAATATCATACTAATGATTTAATGTGTTTAATGTACTTTCATGAAACATTGCTGCATGAAATGCAGCTTGTGCAAAAGCAGCTGATGTATATACATACGTTCATAAAGGCCTGTAAAAATACTACAGGACATTAGCCTTTAACATAAAGGAGAATTTGGCATAGTGGATACGCTTGGCAAGCGGATTGGAAATGGCAGTACCAAACACTGACACCTACTGCAAAAATACAAAATTTTTAAGTTATAAACAGCAAAGTAAACTGTTGTGAAACCTGCAAAACGGAGAAATAATCTGTATATGTAAATTGGACCGCGATAAAGGGTCGGGTAGAAAATGTTCAATATCTTTAAAAGTATCTGACCTAGCTTTAAGTATCTGTCTTAACATAAAAAATATTAAATGCCGCATTAAATTATAAATAAAACCTTTTAATGTATTTTTGATAATTTTATAAAAAGCTGAAAATAAATATTGAACGTTTTTTATTTTAGTACCAAAAACTTCAAATCAATTAAAAAAATATATTATTAATTTTATTATTCTAAAGACGACACTTTGTTAATCCTTGAAGAATAATAAGAATACCAACAGAATGCTTGAAGATGGGCATTGTCAGCGAATTACAGTGAGAATTGTTGGAGTGACTTTTTCTATAGTTCAGCGAATACTCCAGCGTACCCATCAAACTGGATCTAAACTTCGAAGACCAGTTACAGGCCGAACAAGGTGCATGACGGCGCAGAAGGATGTCTATATGGTGCTAATAATTTTGTAAAGTAATCATCCTCATTTACGAGCTTCAGGGACTCTGAGTACGAAAACAGTAAGGCGGCGTAGGGCTGAAGCAAGTTTAGATCCATTAACACCTGCAAATGGCCCAAAACCAGGAAGTTACTACAGAAACTCAAAATTGAGTTATGGTCAATAATCCGAAAATAATAATAATTAATCATAGAAAGATGTGTCTGAGTTCTGAATGACTAGGTTGGTACATTTTTAGTGGACATGAGCGAGAATTCCGTTTTTATGAAAGACAGTGCCCGCCCCGCATAGCCGGCTCAGATAGTGTTTGCCTATTTTCAAGAAGTCGTTATCACACATGGAGTGGCCAGCACGCAGCCCCGTAGTAAACCCAATTGAGCATGCATGGGACGGAGAGTACGTCAGTTGAAAGCGCCGCCAATCTTGCTTCATAAAATCTAAGAAGCTTTAGATGGCTTAATGTTCCGCTTCAAAAACTTAATACAAAGTATGCCTAATCGCGTAATAGCGAGCTAGCGGAGGTAACACAAAGTACTAAAATGCGTATACAAGCTCTAAAATGGCAAATTTGTAACTAATCTACAAAAACTACGCATTTTTATTTATTTTAGATTTATTAGAAATTAAAATATTTATTAATTTCGTCAATCTTATAAAGCTAGATCAGGTACTTTATATTTATACACTGACCGGTAAAGAAAAAGGGTATATATTCGTTTAAATAAAATCTGTTTGTAATTCCAAATTACAAGATTTTCAAAAGTATATTAACATAAAATACTGTCTGTCTAATGTTCTGACTAACATTTGAAACAGCTGGACCAACTTTAACAGGACGTTCACTGGCATATAGCTGATATTATACTGAGTAAATAAGGTCTTTTTATTTTAGAAAATTAATGAGGGTTCCTTGTGTATTCCGTGTGGCAACGGCACAAGAATATTACTACTCCCTAGGATGCCGTAAGAGGCGACAAAGGAAAACAGCTTTGAATATTGTTATGGCAACGGATAAATAACGGCATAACCATCTCTCAAAAATATCAGACCAAAATAATTGACCGAAGATGGGCAGCAGCGTCTGAGGTGCGAGTGGTCTGGTACTGCGATTGCCAATCCGCTTGATAAGCGTGGCGATTATAGCAAAGCTTCCCTGTCGGAGAGGCCTACGTCCTGCGGTGGACTTAAATAGGCCAATATGTATGTATGTATGTACCAAATAAAAATTTGAAATTTATATATCAATATTGCCAACCCGCACTGCCGCAGAAAAGTTGTCATTTACTTAGCCCGAATCCCTAAAAATATATTTTTAGAAAATACTTTTACTCAGAAGTAGTCATTAAATCCTCTTTACTAGCTTCTTTAATCAATACAAAACAAGACAATATTCGTCCAGTGCAATTCAAGTTTTCATTTTTTTCTTTGTATTTAACTTACCTCCAGCTCCGAAGCAATCAACGAAAGAACCATCTCTCAAGTATAATTTTACAGATCCAGCAATCAATCCTTTAGCTGTGGCTAATATTCCTAAATTCCAAGGAGGGACTTGTAAAATGCAACATACATCCCTGACTGCTATATCTAAATTAGTCTGATTTCTAAATCTAGTAACATTTTGATAGAATAGTTCTCTGTGAAAAATAAAGTTATTTTTAAACATATATTTTTTTATCGTAATAGTAACGTATTAATATACATAGTCACGACCCGGGTTAGATCCCCAGGTGGGTCATACCAATGGGTATTTTCAAATATGTATATACGATTTATATCGTTGACATGTACATAAAGACGGTGACGAGCTCACCACCTGTCACATTGTCCCAAAATATGTCTTCGGTGGAAGGTGGGTCAAAGGGAATTAATTATCTAGTACATCTGTCTACCCCAGTATGGGAATAGCTAGAAGATATATTTTTTAATAAAGCTTTATAACTTACCGTCTGGTCACTGATAAATTTTTTGAAAGCAATTCGTGAACCTTTGTCAAAACAAAAACTATCGCGTTAAATCTCGTCTTATCTTCGCGGTTCGAATAACACAATGTAGTCTTCTTTGCGTCCGCGAAAGCTTTTAATGACACTCTAAAAATAAGGAAAAAAAGAAAGAAAGTAAGATTTCTCATATTTTTTATTTTTGGAACCTATAATTTCTTTTTCACCTATATTTCACAGTTATTACTATCTAACAAATCACCTGTCCAAATCGTAAACACAGTTACTCCATAAACGCTGATTTCTGATAATTAATAATGGATTATTCCCATTGTCTGCTGAACTATTAATATTCCCAAGAATGTCTTCCAGTTTTTTAATCAATACCTTTCTAAAATCAATTTTCTGTTGTAAATCAGAGTTTTGCTTATTTTCTGAAATATTTTTGGCGTTATTCATGAATACTTTACAGCAGCGTAGTGATGTTATACTTACAAACAAAAATAATATAATACCTTTATCATTTGGTGATTTGTTTAGTATTTGCTGCAATTCTAGAAAATCTAGTTTCCGCTCTAACAGCATTTCACTCTTCAACATAACTTCATTTCTACTATACAGTTTATTAATAGCCGCTGCCAACTTAGGATCTTGTTTGAAAAGAGATGCCGATTTGGACGCTAAATCTCTTGTCAGCATTGACAAATCCCTATTCATTAAATCCATTTAAAAGCAAAGCAATGTCTGAAAAGGCCATTCAAGACAAAGATAATTGACAAACAAACTCGATAGAGCTCTTATTAAATAAACCACCGGTAAAAGTGATGATGATCCTTACCTACCTAGTGGCGAGATGTTTATCGTCCGTAAACAATAACAGCGTCACAAAACCAAGATCGTAAAAGACCCCCGAGACAATGAAGCTCCACTAGCGTTTTTATAGCGAAATCGGGTGAAGAAGCGAACGGGACAAATTCATCGTCGGTGGCACATCCGACTCGCGTGCACTGGAAAAAATGACACAATAGATATAATCGAGAGACAGTTGAGGCAGGCGTCTCAAGGAGCAGATGACACGGTGTGACGGCAGCACAAAAGGCGTGAAATGACGTCATAATAGCCTCGAATTATCGCCCCCTCTTGTCTCAGGCAAATATTTAACAGCAAAGTAGTTTTTGTTCTCTTTCTTCGGCAGGAGATCGTAAATAACAGGGTTACTGAGGGCAAACGACGGGGACCGTTACCGCAGCGCTTTGTTACATGTGACATATTGCGATGAGGTGATGTTTATGTCTTATTATGAATTTGTATGTGAATTATGGTTGAGCTTCGCATTTCTTGGTAAGACACTGCTAATACGACCTTTTTAATGGCCTTCGTTTTGATTAAAAACTTAGATGTTTTTTACGACAATTTGTTCGGGCCTTTTTTATTAATTTCTGATTTATATATGACATTGAATCTATGCAACTGTTGCTGAGCTTTGTGCTTATGAGTTTAGCTACTAAACAAACTTAAAAACAAAAAATCCAATGAAGTCCTTTCCAATGAAGACATTTCTACGATTGTGCTGCAAATGCAGTCTTTTGCATTAATCTGTGATGCTAGTTGAATTTGAGCTTATTTGGAGTGGTTAACAGGAATACTAGTAATATTATTTAGCACTGCTAGGGTTCTATAAAAAAATCTGCAATAATCATCACGACGACTTAATCTATTAATTTTATTAACTTCAAATATTAACACTTGAGGTGTGAGAATGTAACTATTAAAATAAGTTCCCAACAAATGTACTAGGCACCCCGAGGTGCGCCGATAGCATCAACCGGTGACAGCCCGCACAAATACCATACAAATTACTCGATAGCTCCTTCAGTTTGATTGTTGCAATTATTCGGCGAACCCTTTCGTAATTCCGCGACCGCGGGGAGGTGAGAAAGTACTTATCTGCTAACTTGATCGCGAACCAGCGTCGCAACTCTTTGACGATGGTGTGAAAGAACAATCGTCTGGTTTGGTGCTGGTAGGTCGCCGCGGGACAACTCGCATCGATAGCCGTTATGCGCGTTTTCATTGCGATATTTCTACCAACTCTTAAGATCAACGTAGCCGATAAGAATAGTGTAGGTATTAAGATTTATACTAAAGTTTCGTTTTTTTTTTTAATAAAAATAATTTTTTTATTAGTGCCAACATTTTGAAAGTGATAGGATTTTCTGGGCAGCTTTCAGCTAAAGAGTTCTTATTTGAGTCTCTTAAATCAATTTTACAGATAATATCTCAGTCAGTAATAAAACTAATTAAATGTGATAAATTATTAATGAACACGTCCTGAACATTATAACGAGTATAACGCACGTACTTCAAAAATGTGTAAGTTATTCTATATACAAGTGACCAAATTCCCACAAAAAGCATCCTCTAAGCCGGCCATCGATGCGGAAATAAAAGTAACAATTATAAAAACTATAATAAAACATTGGTGAGATTGAACGCGCGGCGAGTGGCTGCCGATAGCCGCGGGGCGCCGGACCACAATGGACCACCATCGCGCTATCTCGATGGACGATACGTTGCCGCTTAATTGACTGCTCAAACGTTATTTTAATACTTTGTTATTGAATTCGGATAATAATGAGCACTTTATGATGTATCAAGTATAGGGACAATGTTGTAACTATATACGTCTTATATGTTTTTTATTTTTCGCCATCTTTGTGTTATGAAAGTAGTGAAAAGAAGAAAAGGAGAAAATTTATAACTTCCTGGAAAAGCCCTTTTTATTTAAAGACAGAGTAACGGAAGCTTCGACAATCAATGTTGACTGAAAAACTCCCAACTTCATAGCGTGGTGATACTGTCTATCAATAATAATATATTATTAAAATATACTAGTAGTATATTTTAATAATATATACAGTGTATGTGTAATAACTAAGATAATAATACCTAAAATAATCAATACAAGAATACGGCACTGATTTAATTGAATTTGGAAAACCTTTCAATGTTTTGTTGGAAAAAAAATATCTTCACGCAATTCCCAATACACAGAGTAGAGGTAGACAGAGGTCCAGTCTAAACATTTAAGTCCCTTCGACCCACCTTCCACCGAAAATATTTTCGGGACAGCGTGACAGGTGGTGAGCCCGTCGCCGTCTTTATGTCCAAGCCAACGATACAATTTGTACATAGGTTTTTTTTTTGGAAAAACCCATTGGTACGGCCACTTGAGGATCGAAGTCGGGTCTCTTGACTCGAAATTCCGATCACCCAACCACTCGGCTATCTTGACTTTTATAGATATGCGAAGATTATTTTATTTATCACTTACCTAAGACAACTAACCTTGGGAAAAAAGGGAACACAGTTGAGATAACACACAACTATCAACATAATTTGATTCCAGTGAAATTTTAGTTTTTGTTTAAATTTAAAATTTTGAATACCGGCTCTTATTGTATTTGCTGTTATAATTGTAAACAATATCTGAGAGCATTTTCAACTAATTATTTATTCGGGTATTATTCAGAAATCGAGCCCGTATTCCCACAAACGACCGTCTCGTGAAATCGCAACAGTTTCTCATAAGCGGTGGCTACTTACGCTTTGTTCTCTAAACAATTACAACAATTGCAAGTCTTCGAATACGTTTATATTCACCTCAGAAGAGGCATATGAGTGCTGGGGGCTTTTGCTTCTTTGTACTCTACATTGTTTTTTTTTATTAATGATCGAACTGATAGGTTACTTGAGTGGAATTTATATTTTTGACAGTACAGTTATATTTTCAATTCAATACTATATGTTTATTGCAGGGAAATAGGGGGGCTTTTCCCGCGGTTTCAAACTTAACCCTACGAACCTGATTATTTTTCTAAATTAAAGTAGCCTAAGTTACTCCTGATAACATCATCTATCTGCTGGTGAAAGTCCCGTTACAAACGGTCCAGCCGTTTCAAGGATTAGCCGGAAAAAACAGACAGCCTAACAGAGAAAAAGTAAGTATCATACTATTTACAAACATTAAATTATTATACTACAAAATCAATACTAATTATATTTTTTTTAATTTGTAGTATTTTCAATCATTAGATAACTGCACGACAATATATCACGGCGGCCGAGTGGTTGGGTAATCGAAATTCGAGTCAAAAGACCCGAGTTCATACCCAGGTGGTAGGCTCGTACTTATATACGATTTATATCGCAGGCTTGGACATAAAGTTGGGGACCGGCTCACCACCTGTATTGTCGTTGCAAAAAATGTCTTCGGTGAAAAGTGGGTCGAAAGGTTTCTTTGTCTAGGCCTCCCTATCCCCGTATTGAGAATGTTGTGAAGATTTTTTTAGATAACAGCCCAAAACTAAAGCCTTTAACATATAAAGGTCAATGCCGTAATCTCTTAGCTTACTAGGAGTTATATGACAGAGTTTCGCATATAAGATGCTATCGTCAGTTTTTAATTTGTACATTTTAGGTATTTTAAAAAAAACTTTGATTTTCATATCCAAAGTTAAACTTATTGATCCGTATCAAACTCATTGGCAACAACGCAAAAACATACTACCACATATTCAAAGAAATCTACACAACCCCAGCGCGGCAGTGAAGTGGCGTCCCGTTGTGCCCCAACATTGCAACACTCCGTTCCCACCCCACTTCATCTCGCAATATGCTACTGGATAAATTTACATGTTAAAGAGCGACTGTCACATATTAAAGGCCGTAATTATACAATCCATTAGATTTATAGCTGAGAAACAATGCCTCTCGAGTGCGTCCAACCCTTTTGTTTAATACAAACGTAATGGCGACGAGTGCTTTGCTCATTTATGGGGTAATTAATAGAAAAGTTCTCATAAAAATGAGAGGGATTACGGACAATTAAATTTTTTTCGAATCTTTTTATCCCAGACCTGAACAATACGTTCAATGACATTTTGTTTATGAATGTAAATAAAATAAAAAAAAATATCTACTGACCCATTTTATCTTAATATTTATTTAAATATTTTTTTTCAGACTGTAGATATACTAATGTAATTAAAACTTTGATCACTATTAGTTAGCAATCTATCTTCTTCATATTAAAACTAAGCAAAAAAAATATTAAAATGTTTTAAATGAACCAGAGATTCAACATCCCGCTTTACATGCATACATACATACAATCACGCCTCTTTCCCATAGGGATAGATATACTTATTTAATTAAAATTTTGATCTCTATTCACGATAGCCAAGTGGTTGGGTGGACGGAATTTCGAGTCATGAGACCCGAGTTCGATCCTCAAGTAGCCGTACCAATGGGTTTTTCTAAAAACCTATGTACAAATTATATCGTTGGCATGGACATACACGGCGACAGGCTCACCACCTGTCACGTTGTCCCGAAAATATCTTCGGTGGAAGGTGGGTCGAAGGGACTTAAATGTCTAGACTAGACCTCTGTCTACCCCTGTATTGGGAGTTGCATGAACATATTTTTTGATCTCTATTATCTAGCAATATTATTTCATATTAACTAAGCAAAAAAATTATTTAAATTTTTTAAATGAACCAGAGATTCAACATCCCTCTTTACATACATACATACATACATACATACGTACGTACATACAATCACGCCTCTTTCCAATTGGGATAGGCAGAGACCACTTCTTTCCACTTGCTTCGATCCTTACATACTCTTCGATCTAGGGTACTTTTAGCCTGGCCTTTAAGACTTTGACATAACGCCACGTTTAAGACTCAATACGCCAATTGCTTGCACATAGAACGTGTGTACGAGTACGTTCTATGTGTAAGCAATTCACACATCATGCCATTTGATGTTATAAATGTTATGTGTAGCTATATACTGTTCTTGTTTTTGCAGACAGCTGATGTGTTTAATGTTTTACAGTGTTTGTAACCTCGTTCATGACAAACATCTAAAACAATCGAATTTTTGTAGTGCCGCTACAAAATTTTCAAGACTGCGTTTCATACAATCAAATTTAAGTCTTAAAATTATTTTGGTCTTTCTTAAATATTATATAAATTATTCTTTATGGACCCGATTTCAATCATGTCGTAGGGCATTTTAATTTACTAAGCGATAATTGCCTGCCTGATAATTGCTAAATTTAAATAAAAAACATGTCAAAAGAAATATAAAACAAATTTTTCCAACCATTACACATATCGATGAATAACAACTAGTTAGATAGATAGTTTAAAAAAAATTCTAGATGTCAACACCACTGGGTTCAACCCAGTGGTGTTGACATCTAGAATTTTTTTCAGATTTCCTCCATATTTATCATTATCCAATAATAGAATAAATTACATATTAAAAAGGGCGTCTGACTATGCTTGATAGTGCACTGGCATGGAATCGTACTTGTTCTTCTTAATACGGTATATCATAAACAGCATTGAAAAAGACGTATTAATTGTCTAATAATAATCTCAACGCGACTGGACGGACAGGTGTGATCGCAGTGGTTATCGTAGCAAGGGAGCCATGATTATTCTATTAACTTTACGATGCTTTTATTTACTACCATGGCAAACTAGATAACAGAAAATAAAGAGGCCTAGTAACTATTTCTAAAGGGACATGTGTTAAAAATGATCAATTATTTTTTTACTTTCACGCATTTTTCAGAACTGTCAAAAGCTAAGAAGACTTAAAAGACTAGATAATTAAGTCCGAACAACCCAACTTTCACCGAAAATATCAAACTTTACATGGCCTTGAAGGTAAAGTAAGAATCTTCCAATCTAATTAACTTTCTTGAACCAAACCTATTACTTATTAATTTCAATAAAAAAGTAACCAAGCTTCCGTCTAGCCATCATTATCATTCACTAAAACAAACAACTAAATAACATTAGACAAGACCTAAAACAGTCAATACTCCAGTAAAATAATCCAATGTAATCCAGACTTAGTGACTGTGGGAGCACCACGACATTATACTCATACCAAAACAAACGCAAACTAGGCCAAAATTGATAGTCATCTCCATTAAGGTTTAGGTTTAGGTTTTCGGTTTGTCATATTCATATTACGTGAAGTATTTTGTATTCATAATATTATTTATAGGATCTGTATTGAGCTATGGAATTATTTTTGGGGCAACTTTATTCAACGATCGTGTTTAAAGATTTGAATAACGTGGAAAGAACAATACTTTGGAAATTTCAGTAATAAATTTTAAATAAATTAACATTTTGAGGCTGCAATATAAAGTCTAGTTACCTCATTCATATACAAAGTCGAGATTCCTTGTGAAAAGCAGGAGGTTGTGTGCCAGCTGCAGATATGCAGCTGGAGTAAAACCTAGAATTATCTTAAAATGTTTTCTAATAATACGATGAATATATATAGATGATACTAATATAAAGTGTGAACAAGAAAATAAGTTATAGCTATGATGATACCTAATGAATGAAATCTACATAGCGTTTTATGCGGCATCTTGAATTAAATTTAAAAACATTTCTTACGTTTACTAGTAATCCACTCCAACTGATCACATTGATCAAACATAAAAATATTATTATTCTCGTTATTAATCCACAAGGATATGTGCCCGCCCTTTTCTATAAAATGGCGCCAAAGGTTAAGCTGCCAATGAAGATAGAGGAAAACCATAGATACAATTTTTGTTTTTTTTTTTACTGGATACTAGAAATGTTACATTTTAAATTAATGTTACTGTTTAGTAAAGAGTGTTAAGTAAAACACAATAATATGAAAAGCAGTAATTTTTTATTTCAAATTACAGTATCGAGTTAGTTTATTATAATTACATATACTAATTTAGATGTTTAATGTTAGTAATTTTTTTTAATAAATTTTAAATCTCGTAAGAGATTTAAAATTTAAATAAAAAATTTTATGATTTCTAAATTTGAC
The DNA here is from genome assembly GCA_029286605.1 of Sericinus montela. Taxonomy (NCBI): domain Eukaryota; kingdom Metazoa; phylum Arthropoda; class Insecta; order Lepidoptera; family Papilionidae; genus Sericinus; species Sericinus montela. The sequence goes on along the minus strand of JAGSMR010000012.1, from coordinate 14,266,975 downwards.
ACAGTGAACGTATAAATCGAAGATAGATTCATGGAAATATCGACTTACAAGTTATTTATAGGATATTTCGGGATGCTTATTACTAAAATGACTTCTTTTTCCTTATCTAAGAAACTTCTAAACGATGAATCTTAAACACTCGGTCATTATGGGCTAGACAATCATTTTATTATTTTGTATGAAAGGTGAGTGTAGGTGACAGCTGCGTGTATAGATAAGAATCTTGTTGAGGACACGTGGAGCTTCTGTCGGGTTTCAATGTAGCACGCGCCTTCGATTTATTTGTTGCTTTTTTGTCTCTCTCTCTCTCTCTCTTTCTATGTCAAATTTAATGTTAGTAAACAAAATATAATCATAAATATTATTAAGTATTTATGACCAAAATATCTGCAAAAATGATTTAAGCAAAAAATATCTAAAACCTCAACGTCAAAGTTGAAATGTAACGATATCCGATAAATTGCTTTCCATAAATTATTAAATATACTTGCCTAGAATTTATTTACTTAATCAAGTCTTCTTGAAATATATCAGAAAAGTCAGAAACCTGAATAGTGCGTGAACTTTGTAGGATTTTCACATATTAGTATACATCTTATTTTGAACATTGTAAACTTTAAAATAACTGTATGGCCGCATGCGGATGAGAAGCAGTAATGAAATAAATAAATAATAAACACAGATAAGAACAAATCCATTTTCATGATTCCAAAGTAACTAGTTACAGAATTTGCGTAATCAGAAACAACGAAGGTACCACAAACGCCCAGACCCAACAAATCATTAGCAAAAGTGGTTATCAATATTGACAGCTCCGGTAATTGAACCCGGGACCTCGGAGCTGGCGACACCGTGTAAACTGATGCGTAAGTCGTCCGTTCCTTAACAATTGTTTTAGCCAATAACATTATTTAAGAAACACACGGCCTATCTAAGTGTCATTAGCCAACATTTTTACTAAGAAATACAGTAACAAAAACTAGTAACGTCAACTCATACATAAACTAACCCGTGGCACTACATATAAGGGTAGATTAGCATTAACTATGTATAATCAGTATGCTAGCACCTGGCAGCTTTGTAAGTAATCATTTCAGTTCAATAATAAAAAGCGACAAGTACTCGTCCACGTTCTCTAGAAACCACTACGTTTTTTTTTCTTTTTTTCTTTTTTCTTTTATTTTTTATTAAACAATGACCAGACATAACAAGGAAATATCAACATTTTTAAAATTTTATTAACTAAAAATAAGTGACATAACTTTTAGGTATTTTATGGATATCTTTAGGCAAGGCCAGTGTTTAGCAGTGTACTTTTGATAGATAGGAAGAAAAAGAAGAAATAAAATAAAACTGTCAAGATGTCAAAACTTCGAATTGAAATTTTTTTAATTTGTTACAATAAATCGGACATCTGATCCTATTAATGAGTAACATAAAATATTATTGTGCCGTTATACCCCTATATATTGAAAACAATAAAAACATCTTTATAATATTATCTAGAAATCTCCGAAGCTACTAACGCTACAAATTAATATCCGCTGATAATGTTTTTTTTTATTTTGTATATATAGTTTATATTTCCTGTACTATAGTCCTTAAAAGACAGTATATAAATAAATAAATATCTTCACGTAATTTCCAATACAGGGGTAGATAGAGGTCTAGTCTAGACAATTAAGTCCCTTTGACCCACCTTCCACCGAAGATATTTTCGGGATAACGCGACAGGTGGTGAGCCCGTCGCCGTCTTTATGTCCAAGCCAACGATATAATTTGTACTCGTACATAAGTTTTTGTAAAACCCATTGGTACGCTCCTGCCACTCGGGTCTCTTGACTTGCAATTCACTCGGCTATCGTGACTTTTTTTTTAAAGGTAGTATGTTAAATAAATTGGATTGTTAGCAGATTTCTCGAACAGTGTATAGAGTCATAAAGAGTGGTTAGAGTTATTAAATCTCGTTGTCGTTTTATAAGAATTAAGATCAAAGAAACCACCTAGTTAACCTAGGTACTATTAGAGATTTTAAAATATAAACAGCCTGAAATAAAATTTTATCACTTTTGAATTATTTTCATGTAGTCTAGTTATTATTGAAAATTCAGCATCCGTAAATTAGTTAAAAACGTATTTATCATAAATAAAATGTCTTCACGAAATTCCCAAAACAGGGGTAGACAGAGGTCTAGTCTAGACAATTAAGTCCTTTCGACCCACCTTCCACCGAAGATATTTTCGGGACAACGTGACATGTGGTGAGCCCGTCGCCGTCTTTATGTCCAAGCCAACGATATAATTCGTACATAAGTTTTTGAAAAATTCATTGGTACGAGCCTGCCGCCTGGGGATCGAACTCCGGTCTCTTGACTCGAAATTCTGACCACCCAACCACTCAACTATCATGAATCGGCTATCGTGACATATTTTTATGTAACTGGAAAGACATATCTCGCATAACATTGGCACGGGTCTGGGTCTTGGCGGTACCTTCGTTGATTGATTCCGATTCCATAATACAAATAGTTAAGCTACTTACTTTGGAATCAGATTATGCATTTGTCTATGTATCTATTAATAAAATAAAATTTAAATTAATAAAATAAAAAAATCTTAACACCTTTCCCAATACAGGGGTAGACAGAGGTCTACACAGTCAAGTCCTTTAGACCCACCTTCAACCGAAACCTAACAGTTTTTGTTACAAAGTGGAAGATGGTGAGCCCGTCGCTGCCTTTATGGCAAAGCCAACGATATAAATCATATATAAATTTTAAAAAAAACCATTGGTACCAGCCCTGGGGGATAGAATACCTAAAATGTACAAATTAAAAACTGACGATAGCGTCTAATATGCGAAATTCTGCCTTGTAACTCCTAGTAAGCTAAGATATTATGCCATTGACATTTATGTGTTAAAGGCTTTTGTTTTGTTTTGGGCTGTTATCTAAAAATAATCTTCAAACCATTCCCAATACGGGGATAGGGAGGTCTAGGCTAAAAGACCTTTCGACCCACCTTTCACCGAAGACATTTTTTGGAACAACAGTACAGTTGGTGAGCCGGACCCCGTCTTTATTTACCACCTGGGGATGAACTCGGTTCAAGAATTTTGATCACTATCGGCTATCGTGACTAGCTAGCCAGGGCTAGCCTTAATTTAACTGAAAATAAAAAAAAATAAAAGATTATTTTCATCAACATTACTGTGATCGCTAATCCGCTTGCTAACCGTTGCGATTAAGGCAAACTCGCTAAGGAAGAGACCATGTGCAGCAGTGGAGTATGACTAGTCGCAATGTATATTTGTACGTAAAACAAATAAAGTCATGGTAAATATTTTTGCTTAAAACGATAATTTTCACTCTCGAAAGTAAATCTTTAAAGTATAGTACCACTTTTAGTAATTTTACTAAAAATAAATTATTCGTAAAATTTTTATTTCTTAAAATGTTTCATAAAACACGGTTTTTAACAGATTGAGAAACAGCGCAGCGTGGCGGGGCGGAGTAAGTAAGTGAAAAGGTAACTTTTATGCAATGTAAAAAGTATTTATTTTTTCTATTAGATCATCAATTGGAGATCCGTCGTCGAGTGCGTAGGGAGGGCTACATTCCCTCACACCTCGCGTCAGCTGGCGATCCTCACCCTCTGTACATTGGTATTAACTTCAATTGAGCTCGACAAATTTACATGAACCGTGAGGCTAGGAAAAGAGCGATATGGCAGATGAGGGTTTTCGTATATTTTTATTTACAGTTTTTGTATATGACCTGATTGATAATTTATAAACCTCGTTACGGCGAAAAAATATATACCAATATCTTTCTTTCTATGGGCCAATACCTTTCTATCTTTATATAAGGCGACTAAGGTAAAAAATGCAAGGCTATCAACAGACGAGGGGATAAACATATAAATAAAAATAACAGACTAAAATTTACCCCGGTGATGGGCAGTAGCGTCCAAGGTGCAAGGTGTCCGGTACTGGGATTGCCAATCGCAGTATTGGAAATAGTTAACTTGACCCTTGAATTTGGGGCTCGAAAATAACAGATCTGACTCTGTGTTCTCAGATCTTTAAAGTATAAATGTAGTTCTTATATCTTAAAACACATATACGTTAACGCTTTTCTTCTGCGACGGGCTCACTACCTGTCACGTTGTCCCGAAAATATCTTCGGTGGAACGTGGGTCGAAGGGACTTCAATGTTTAGACTAGACCTCTGTCTACACTTGTATTGGGAATTGAGTGAAGATATTTCATTATATATTTTATTTCTACATAAAAATATCCTAACCTGTTTTTTGTTAAGTCAATATAAATGTAAAGGCCTAAAATAATCGAGCGGTTTAATCACACTTCATAGCCACAATTGCGCCCGTGCGCCACTATACCATATGGTCAGACCTACCCGACTCAAATCGCTATTATATTGCTTTTAATTGATAACAATTTAAATGTATTTGATGATTCACACTTACAAACCTCATTATTATTCATCGAGTCATTATCTCCGCGTTCACGTTTTACTATATGATCCTAATCTTAAGCACGAATGTGTTTTACCTTTATGTTATTGTCGTCACGCTACTAATTTGAAACAAACGTTATAGGAATGCATACTATACTAAAATTGTCCCGAAATATCTTCGGTGGAAGGTGGGTCGAAGGGACTTAATTGTCTAGACTACACCTCTGTCTACTACTACCTCTGCCATTACAGGGAATGGGATGGGCGTGAAGATATTTATTTAATTTATTTATTTATTTATTCATTGTATACTATCGAATAAAAGACATTTAATTATGCAAATATGTGCCGTGTTGTGTCAACGTAAGAATCTACCACTCTTCCCGTAATTGCCTTAAGAGGTGGCAAAGTTTTATAAGACGGCTTCTGATAAATTACTTTATAACCGTCTCGAAAAATTACCAGACTGGTACCACGATCGCCAAACCGTTTTCTAGATGTTGTAATTTTCCCAAATCTTCCTTAAGGAAGAGATTACTACAGCGATGGTTAACACTTCTTACTTTTACAGTTCGATATAAACACTTTAGGCGTTAGGTGTTTGCGGCTTAAGAATTTAGCATCCCTTTCTTCTAATCAGTGTCATAAGAGCCGATTCAGAAACGCCTTGTATTTGCAATTGCCTACCTACAAATGGTGGTTTTAAGAAAATACCAGACCAAAAATTTGTAGACCGGTGAAGGGTAACAGCGTTCCAAGTACAGATGTTTGGTGCAATCACCAATTCGCTTGCCAAACTTGACCAGTATTAAGTTAAACCATTCCATACGGGAGGGGCGTATTTTCTACAGTAAACTTTAATAACAAGTTATGATAATGAAAAACTTGAGGCCAACAAGAGTTAAACTTTAAAGGTAACCTTTTCATTTTACCTGATTTTTTCAGGAATAAAAAAGTGAAGCTGTATAGTTAAACTATTTATATAGAATACATGGTTATATCATTAAATTCTCTACAAAATATGTTTTTCAGTCCATATTAACCATCACTGTTTTATATTGAACAACACCAGGGTACGCCATAATCATAAGTTAAATATGTTTGATTTAAACTTAGAGAACGCCTTGTTTATTTCTGCCACAACTATGGCACGCTAAAGAAGAAAGACTTAAAATGGAATTATGACCTATAAAGTCGTTTCATTTTGCGGAGAAATTTTATTATTCAATAAAAACATTTTGCAACAAAGGCATATTGAATCCCTGTGGTTTTCGGAGGCCGTAAATCAGGAGCAAGGACCCCTCGGTCGACTAGCTAAGAGATGCTCCTGAACTGTCAAGGACTTTTTGTGGTCATCCGCACTCCTCCCCAGAGTGCAAACAACGCATGTTTGCCGTGAAAGTTTAGAAGACAAAATAGTTCTAAGTTCACAACCCGCAGTTACGAATAAGTCAGATCTTACCGAGAAGACATATAACTTATTCTTACCTCTGTTTGATTAGTCGATCAAACATGAGGAGGTCAATAATATTTAAACAATTATTAGATAGAAAATATATTTGAAATGTATATATATATATATATATATATATATATATATATATATATATATATATATATATATACATATATATATATATATATATATATATATATATATATATATATATATATATATATATATATATATATATATATATATGATAGGTCAACAATATTTAAACAATTATTAGATAGAAAATATATTTGAAATGATAGTACAGGGGTATGGCATAAAGCAAGGAGGAGTTGTTTAATTTTAAATCTCACAAACTTATTCATTTCCAACATCCAATAACCGCGTATTGATGATGCTTTTCTTGTAAGCTTTAAGAAGTTTTTAAGTTGTCCGGAATGACAACGTGTGCAACCTTCTTCTTATGAAACTGTTTGTTGACATGATTTTCAGTAGCCACTGAGAATGGAGTTCTCCTTAGTTAATTTTCCACCAAAACCGATAAAAATTTAATCTGCTAATCTAACATGGAAGAGTATTTTAAATGTTACGAAATAACAATAGAGAGCAATTAAACAAAACGTGTCGCGTGTCGATCCGGAGTGATAGCGCTGCAATGCCCGGGCCATATTGCATCCATGTCATTTACATAATTTGTTACAACACACGCCGCACTAAATAATGGGGATGTCACAAAATTTAATGGTTTTAATTCCAATTTTAAATTGTGTGGTTTAAGCAAAGTTCTATACTTATTCAATTAAATAATAAATAATAGTCACGATAGCCGAGTGGTTGGATGGTCGGAATTACGAGTCGAGAGACTCGAGTTCGATCCCCAGGTGGCAGGCAGATGTACGAATTATATCGTTGGCTTGGACATAAAGACGGCGACGGGCTCACCACCTGTCATCTTCGGTGAAAGGTGGCTCTTAGGGACTTAATTGTCTAGACTAGACCTCTGTCTACCCCTGGATTGAGAATTGCGTGAAGATATTTATTTATTATTTTTTATTATGAAATAATAATAATGTGATGTTATGCAGCCCGAAAGTGGGATTCCCTGTGTCTTTGTAGTTGGATTGAAATACAGGCACATACGTATACATGTACCTACATAGATAAATAATTACGAACAAGTTTACATATACATATGACGTTACATCTATTTTCATTACACAAAGGTAAGCCCTTAACGGAATTCGTACTCACTATCCCATGTTTCCAAGGCACTATCAAAGCTCCACCTTGGTGTTTAAAAATTGTTAGATGATGTTACATACTAGTAAAAATGTTTAATAGGAACCCTGTAGAAAAGTATTTAAACTCGATAAAAACATGATTTCCACCGTCTGGTTAAAATGGTTTTCTCTTAACGCACTTATTATCAGCATCATTGAGTTACCATATAATAAGTAGTGTTTATTATTATTAGTTTTTATTTAATATGTAACAAGTTTAACAAAGATAGTTTTATTTGCTTTAATTTTTTTATGTTTTTGAAATGCACTTTTCTAATATGAAACAATTTAACGAAGCAATAATTATAGAAACAAAATCTTGTTTTTAACAGAATATTAAACACTTCTTTCTTATAATATGAAATAACGTTAATTTAAATAAGTATTATTTTGATCTTCATTAAATTACTATCTTACTCATAATACAAAAATATGCAATTAGTTGTTAAGCTTAAGCAAAATACCTAATTATATGTATATACTATACAGTAATTAAACTGAAAGAACTTACCTCTGAATAAGCCTTGTGCCAGATTCAATGGGCTAATTGCGCTGCACATATGAGATAAACTCATTAACAAGGATAGACGCGAGATTCCGTTGCTAGCACTGAGGAGCTTATCGGGTAAGACTGCACTTTAAGCATTAAGGCGAAAGCGACAGCGATTATATACATGGATATATTTTGTTTTACAATACTATTGTTATAATAAGTGGAGATCCAAACCAACAGGCTATTAGTTACTCAAGTAGGATAATAACAAAAAATTTGGTTGCGTTTCTTTGTTACAACTTTTTTACACTTTCACTTTCAGTATCCTATAAGTTGCAGAGTCCAAAGCACAATTTAATGTTATTAGCTCTATAACCGAATTTAGGGCTCTATAACCAATTTGTTTTTTTTTTTTTGATAAATTCACCTCCTTAATATTAATACCTCTGTAAGACCTAATTTTAAGTCTGATATTAAAATTTTCATGCGGAGGGTTGCGAAGTAATTGTTTCAATAACAACTTTACCTCTGATAATAAAGAAATAAATATCGTCACGTAATTCTAGTCTAGTCTAGTCTAGACAAATAAGTCCTTTCGACCCACCTTCCACCGAAGACAAATTGTCGAAAAAAATTAAAATTTCAAATTTACCACAGATTTATCGCGTATCTTATCCTTACAACATTCCCAAATTTAAATGTATTTATTATAGGTATGGGTGGTATACTTGTTACACATTGTAAAGAGTTAACTCTGGTTGCAACCAAAGTTGCTTTGCAAAGCAAACATTATGACAGCACAGATATATAGATTTGTACGTACAAAAATTATTTAACTATGATAAGCTTATTTTTCGCTAATGCTATCACTGAACGTTCTGTCCTATACTCGCACAAAGGCCTTTGACGCGCACGTAACCGGGGCGGGAGGGGGGTCGCAGGGCGGGCGGCCCGCATGATCGCGCGATCACCGGAGACCCATTTGCGGCTCGTTACACGCCGATAGCACCAAACAAAACACACCCCAAGTAATTAGGGAAAGCCTTTTCCAGATACCGTAAGCACTTGTGACTTTTCCACGTATCGTAACTGTCAACAGGTATTTACATAATGTACCGTGAAATCAAAATATCATGTACAGAAATTATAAGTTATATATAGAATAATTTACGTAATATATTATCGACAGGTATCTTATAAATACTATTTATAAGATACCTGTATGTTTATTTAAAAGTTAAGCTGAAAGATAGTTGTTTGGGACCAAAAACAAAACGAAGAGATTCGCAATATTGAACGCAGGTTTGATAGATGACCTTAACACTAAAATTGATAAGCGCGTGCTTCGGTAGCACGTTGAGCGAATAGGTAAAGACCGAATGGTAAAGAAAAAATATAGCGCGATAGTTAATATTAAAAGGTTGTGAGCAAAACTGCTCGAAGAGGGGAGGGTGTTCGCATACCAAGACGTGCAAACATGAAGAAAATGATGAAGCTGAAAGAAGCAAAAGTAAGGATCGTGACACCTAGCGATCTGTTCTGTCTGGCTTCCCCGTCAAGTACTATGCGTGAAGACCAATGAGTAAATAAAAGTTTTTATCTAAATCACAAACAAATAACATTCGAGTAAAATTCGGAGTGGAAATTCTTTGTGTACTCAAGTATATAAAATTAACATGCCGTAATTCTACTATAATATAAAAATTGAAAGTATTTACTTTTAACGAATTATAGCCTAATAGGTAGTGCCCCTGTTTTCGAAGTTAAAGGTAGCAGATTCGACTCCAGAGGATACTTTTTCGGATATAATGCTCAAAGTAGCTGCAGAAAACACAGAAACAGAATCGACATAATTTTAAATAGTTTTATTATTTATTTCATATGGCTTGCCTATATTTTCTAAAGCAGTGTATAGTAACTCTCTATGGCCTCCGGCGGAGTTATATAAATTTAAAGTTATAATATAACTTACTTACATATTAATTTATTCTACTTTGATATTGCCTGTACGCGCACGAGTGTTAAATTCCATTCACAGTAGCTTAGCAAAGGTTCCGACAGTGTAGAAATGCAGAAATTACAACTTTATTACGTTTTAAAAATTGAAAGTAAAATTTTATTCTTCATAAAAATAGACAATGTCTTAGACCGAAGAAAGGTGCATATTTTTATGAGCTTCTAACCACAGACAAACTTCTAAGTCTTTTCATGTGGTTAAAAAAGGTTTACATTGAGTTTACGCACATCGTTTGTTAAAACCACATTGCTTGCTATATTTGGAATCCAAGATTATTTCCATAATCTTTGGCTACAATCTAACTTTATATGTATTTAACGAAGTAAATATTCCCATTATATTATTTTATTTGGATGTTTTTTCCCTCCAATAATTTTGAAAACACAAATTGATTTAGAACTAATCAAGTCTTAATTGACGTAATCTTCAGATTCTAATTTTTTTTTTAATGGAACAATTAGAACGGTCATAACCAATATTACATACATACATGCATAACGGCCTATTAAAGTCCACTGCAGGGCAAAGGCCCCTCCCATAAGGAGGTTTTGCTGTAATCGCCACGCGCGGCAAGCGGATTGGCGATTGCAGTATCAGACACCTTAGATGCTGCTGCCCATCTTCGGTCTTATTATGTTGGTCTGATATTTTTAGAGATGGTTGTACCGCCGTCTATCGGTCACCATAACAATGTTCCAGGCTGTTTTCCTTAGTTGGCTCTTACGACACCCACGGGAAAGGGTGTGGCAATATTCTTACACCGTTACCATACAGCAATATCATCAAAAACTAATTGTTCTGCGTATTTTAAATATAATTGTTACGGTATATAAATTATTGATTAGTTAATTTTCATATCTTTCGATGGCTGCCACATTCGTGATTCTGAACAGGCTATGCTTTTGGGGACTAGTCCAGTTTTGCAATCATTCATATTTGTTTTCTTCTTTCTCTTTTATAATTTTATTTTGGAATATGCTTTGTCATGTTGGTTCCTTTCAGTTACAGGGTAGGCAGAGGTCTAATAATGGGAAATTATGTCAAGATAAAACAAATTGTTTCTCTATTATCAATTCTCTTCTTCCTTCATAAAGGCTTGTAATTGTATAATATGACAAAAAAGAGGATACCTACGAAGTTTCTTTCGCCGATTTCTTCTCAGTCAGAAGAACTTCATTACGAAACGTTAGTATATTTAAAAATAATGACTGTTGACACGTGAAATGTATGTTAATAAACATTTGACAGCAATTTTGAACAATTTTGGGTTGTTGTTAACAGTCATTGATAAGCTTACATAACGGCCCACATCTTTAAAATCTATATAAATCCGCTAGAGAACATATTAGGTCTCTCCCATGAACATATTCACCGCAATAGCCATACAGGGGAAGAAAATTGGCTATCGCAATTTCAGGCACCTCTGCACCGCAGTCCATCACCTCTCTGCTTAAGGTTGGGTAAGGATAATCGTCTCTTAAAAGTCCACGGAAAAGAAGAGGGTTTCATAGTATGTAAGACATCCTTAACAAACGGCAAAACAAAAGTCATAAAATTTCCCCTAAATAATTTTAACAATTTCATCGATATAAAATCAAAAATAAATGTTACAGAATGGCCGTTTTGTAGATGAAACTTTTAACAACCCTTGCATAAAAAGTGATTGGAATCAACAGATATAAATAACCGCAAGTTCAGAGATCAGTAAACGACATAACTACACAATCAAGATCCCTGTAGGGAAACAAGATATGAACCGGGTGGCTCGCGATATCGGACCACCTGGGCGGATGGCACAATACCTCAGTTTTTGTCACATGTCCTATCATGGACTTGCAACAACAAACGTGCAAAGCAAGTAATGTTTTGCATGATTTCTATAAAAACATTGACCTTTTTGAGAATCACATAGTTTAAAAAAGGTTGAATAACTGACAAACAGGTGTTGCGCCTGATTTTAAGTTATTACTCCAATAAAGTGACATTTACGACCTTTTTTAACGCGGGTAAACCAATTTCCGTGCTTCCTTGGGATGGGCTGGGCTATGTAGGAATTTCGCCGACTGTAACCCCACGGTAGTCACCATCAGCGTTAATGAGAGGTGACGGGATTTCTGTTCGGAACGCAAGCTAGGCCCCGGTATCGCTTGTATACAATAACCTAATTTTCAACCTCATTTCGGCAGCCTATACGCTAGCATACTCACTGTGCTTAGGATGCCTCGAAACCACAGCGAGTCACCGTCTTTATTCTAATCGGTAGTATTCTAAGATTCAACCCATAGTATTCATGAAACCAAAGACTCCGCTTATCGTAGGGGAACACAACTTTCAACAGGAGGGCCGAGCAGAGGCGGACATACGCCTCTACGATCTCGACGTCGAGTGGGATCAGTTCTCTCTCAATCACGCTCAACAGCCTCTTTGGGCCGTTATTATTATTAATATTATTTATCTTGACGCACAGTCCCCGATGGGGTAGTCAGAAAGAAAAAATCGCCAGATTCATCATTTTCTTTATGCATGCACGTCTAGGTAACCTAGGTATATATGGTTTGTGATTTGGGCCATTATGGTCTCGCAAAAGAGGCTACAGCCCCCCATACTGAGTCCCCGCTTAGCAATACCGACACCGCTGTTGGCAGAGAGAGGTCCTTTCCGGTTTGTTTCATTTTACTGGGCATACCGAAACTGATGCGCTACACAAAAGTAATGAACTTTTACAGGCCCGTAGTGGTATTAGTTATGATAAGGCATCGGGACTAATCAGGAAATACTTAACAAGACAAGTAAACAAACTATTTATTTATTTAGCTGAAACCTAAAGACTAGCCTATAAAGACCATTTAGATCTTTAAAACTTCATTTAAAAAACGTTTATTTCCTAATATTGACTTTCACTCATACAATATTGAACACTATGTCGCAATTTTTATGATTTCTGTTTTCCTCGCAATTGTTATTCTATATTGGAAATCGTAACGGTATGTATTTCTAGACAAAGTGTGACGCCAATCATTGTATGCGGGCTCACAATTAGTTGCACGTGTCGTGTTCGAGAATCTCTTAATACGAAGTTAAATAAATTTTCATAGAGCTTGATTAGAAAATATTGTTAAATCCCGTGCAATAAAATTAAACCGTAAACATTACTATTTCGGCTAGTTGTATTTTTTTATTGTAATTTACTGATACGAACTAATTAAATTGAAATTTTATGAACAGCATGAAAACGCATGGTATGTTTTTTAACCTCACTCCACCATATAATATAACATAAATACAAAAATAGTCAAGCATTAAAAGTACATACTAGCATATAGGTAAGTTGGAATTCAAAATACGTAATTGAAAAAGTGCCGTAAGAGGCGAAAGAATAAAGCCTTAGATATCAACAAAGCTTCTGTCTGAATGCGCGATAACGGCCGCATAAACAACTAAACCAAAATGCAGCAGACCGGTGACGATTAGCAAAATCTCTGACGTCTGAGGTGTCTGGTACATTGATCTCCCATGCCTATGCCAAGTGTGAAGATTATAGCAAATCTTGCTTATAAGAGAGGCCTAGGATCTTATTTTATCCCTTAAAAAGTAGCAATATGAGATATTCAGAGATCAGCATTCACACAATTCCACAGCTTCCAACCCATTTCTTTCCCGCAGGGCATAAGATACTACTAAGTAATGACCGCAGACAAAATGTTCACAAAGCTAGACTACTAAAGAAGCAGTCCCAAAAATGTCTTTTATGGAAGGTAGGTTGAAACAACTTATCTGTCTAAACCTCTGCCTACCCCAGTAATGGGAATGGGGTGAAGATATTTATTTATTTATTCATTTAGCTCTATGTCAAGTATACAATAATTATGATTTTGAATTATTTATCAATTTATCCTAGGATTTTTGTCTTTTTTCCTCATTACCTGCTGAACTGGAACCTTTTCCAACATAAAATCATCTCGCATTCAACGCTCAAGTGGTGCGCACATCTGGATACGGGGACAGTTCATTAGTCTATTACCATAGAATTATTGCGTAATATTCTAGTCGAGCAGATGCGCGAGTTGATTGCTATTGGTATATTATATTTAGCAAAAACAGGTGCTGTGAAATCCCACGTGGCTGCTCAGGGCTGTCACAAAATAATAGACTTTTCACTTTTTTAACGATAGCAATAAAAAAGGTTTTCGAGAAATGAGGAAGAACTTACGCTTATTTTGGATATTGGAGTGGGCTATCAAGGAAATTAGTTATCATGCAGTCAACTCTATGATACTCTTAATAACATATTGTTACAGAGATACATGAAATGTAATTTTAGAAATAACTAAAAATAAATTTAAAAAAATCTCAATAGCACAGTTCTATTTATTAAGACGTGAAAGACTTATTGCACACGATAATATAACGTTAGTGTTATAATAATTTGAAATTTGAACTTTAGAACCACAAACTGGATAATATAAAATAAATTATTATTAACATTTGACAAGAGAACCTAATATCTATGTATAAAATAATATAATGATAATTTAAAATCATGGAATGATATTTTAAGGCGAATCCTTGCGCCCGGATTAGTGCAATACACTTAGGCATTTCTGCCCTCCAATGGCCGGGATACAACTGTTGTCTTGTGACTTTTTCATGTGATGTATTTCAGATACACATGGGCTGCAGTAGCCCCCTAACGTGTTGTTAACCTTTAAGTTATTTTTCATTCTCATCTCACAGTAAATGTACATCCAAATCTCTGTGAAAACTTTATGTTTATTATATATAAAAAACTATTCATATAACCTGTTTATAAACGATTTTATATTGGAATAAATTTCTAAAACAACATAATTAAAGCATTTATAAATATATTAAAAAGGAGCGGTTACTACACGTTCTTATAAATGTGTAGTAATAATTATTATTAATCATTATTTTTAATAGAATTATGAGATTGTAAATTCTTAAACCGATAATAAGCCCTTAATTTTTAAAACAGAGGATTTTAATAAACATGAAAAAATCATAACATAGACAAATACAAAAAAGATCAATCACCAACCCTGTACAAAAGTACAACCTAAGCAGGATTAACCAGTTGTTGCGATTTTATAGGATAGCATTGCATAATTATTATATCGATGTGATAATTGCTGCCTACACGTAAAAATGTAACTGCTGCCTTTATTAACGATTCGAAACCCTTTTGCTTATAGTAGATGAGAAAAATAGTTATATGACCTTATGATATGAGCTTATAATACAAGTTTTATGTTCATGTTAAATCTATGTTAGATTTTACTACCATTATTTTTTTGGCATCTTAGAAGATCACAAATAAATAATTAAACAATTTATTCATTACTAGTAAAAAATACTAAATAAAATTGCAGTTTAATGTTTAACATATTATTGATATTTTATATATTAATTGTATATCATACTTACTTACTTATCTTCACGCACAATCCCTGACGGGGTAGCCAGAGAGAACAGATCGCCAAGTGTCACGATTCCTACATACCTCTTTCGCTTCTTTCAGATTCATCATCTTCTTTATACATGCACGTCGAGGTATCCGAGTACTCTTGATCCTCCCCTCTTCGAGAAATTTGCTCACATGGTCTTCGAAAGTTAGTCTCGATCTACCTCGACCCCTTTTAATGTTTACTTTCGCGCTATATATTTTCTTCACCATTCGGTCTTCACTCATTCGCTCAACGTGCCCAAACCATCGAGGCACGCCCTTATCAATTTTTGTATCAAGGTCGTCTTTCAAACCTGCCATATTGTGAACCTCTTCGTTTCGCTTTCGGTCGGCCATGGTAACGCCGCACATTTTACGAAGAGATCGCATCTCCACTGCATTCAACCTGCATTTATGCTTCTTCACTGGAATACCCAGGTTGCGCTGCCATATAACAAAGTCGGTACCAGCACTGCGTTATGTATCGCAAGGCGTGAATTTTTCCCTATGCCTTGCCTTTGGACTAACGCAGTCAAGGCACCGTTGACCTTGTTTCCGGCAGCGACACGCCTGTCCACATCTAAATCACATCTTCCATCCCGGCTAAACGCACTCCCCAAGTATACAATTTCATTCACCTGTTCTAGACATTCCTGATTTACCCATATTTCACACTTCGTTCTTTCTTCGTCCCTTTCAAATACTAGAACCTTATTTTTATTAGCATTCAATCGGAGACCTTTAATTTCACATTCCTCTTTCATACACGTGACTAATTTTCCAAGGTCAGCACCTCTGAACACTCGCGTATCCATCACCTATTTTCGCAGTCGGTCATCCACCAGGAATAAATCGATCATACTTCACTCATCCTCTCTTTTTCTAGTATACGTATGGATTTTCTTGTGACTAAACATAGTGTTTGTCACAAGAAGACCCTTTTCCTTGCATACAGCCAGTATAAGCTTGCTTGCTCGTTAACCCTTTTATCACCAAACATTCCTAGCACCGACTCGTACCCTGGCCGAGCGGTACCAACTCATCCATTCAAATCACCACATACAACAATTCTTTCGTTTCCCCTAACCAAATCTGGAACTTCTCTTACATTCTCCCAAAACTCATCCAGCTCAGCCCTGGGCGACGAAGCTACCGGCGCATAAACAGCCAAAAGGAATAACTTCGTCAGTCCCAATTTAAAGCGAACCCAGAGAAGCCTCGAGTTCACAGCCTTATATTCAGTCATAACATCGACCAACCGAGACGACAGCAGCACCCTCACTCCCTGACAGGCGCTCTCGCTCTCCAGGACTCCAGACCATAGAGCTAACG
This sequence comes from Sericinus montela, assembly GCA_029286605.1. Classification (NCBI taxonomy): domain Eukaryota; kingdom Metazoa; phylum Arthropoda; class Insecta; order Lepidoptera; family Papilionidae; genus Sericinus; species Sericinus montela. The sequence goes on along the minus strand of JAGSMR010000012.1, from coordinate 14,250,455 downwards.
CCCCGCCAGGGAGCTCTTCAGTACTACTGCCCATCTGTTTGGTCTCCGACAAACACACGACATATAGTTCTCTTTCTTTCGTTATTTCGATCAACTCATTCGTCTTATCTCACATGCTTCCTCTAACATTCCACGTGCCAACTCTGCACTCCGTCCTCCAACTTCCGCCGTGTCGGGCTGTGCGTGACGGGTGGCGGTCCCCATCGCCGCTTTGCGCGCTGCATTCCACACCAACGGGGACGAACTGGTGTGCGTCGCCTTGGGGGGACGCCCTAACCCTCGTTGGCATGGGTGCGCTGAGCTGAGTAGAATTGCAGCCCTGAAAAGGGCTAGCAGGGGTCGCGACGTGCACGCATCTACAATGACCTCCAATGATAATAATAAAGTGTATATGATAAAAGGTGTGTAAATAATAAAAGGAACCATATAATGGTTCCTTTTATTATTATCTACGATATACATTAAAATAACAAAATAACGAAAGCAATTTGATTCAAAAATAGTGAGAGATCTATAACAAATTTTTAACTTAAACTTTGTGAATTGTTTTTGTTTTAATCCAGGAAGATATAACCCTGAAAAACTCTTTCTCCCTTTCGAATATTACAAATTAATTAAGCTCTGCTCATCATCAACAGGATCCGAACGGCCTGTGAAATTCTAGGGCAGGAGCCGAACAGGAAGGTTTGCCGTGATCGCCACACTGGACAAACGTATTGGCGAATGCAATACACACCGCATCTTAGACGCTACTGCCTTTCAGTGATCTACTTTATTTACTTTATTTTTGAGATGATTATTGCGCCATCGGTTGGCAGCCCATTATATTTGCAAAGCTTTTCCTTTCCTCACTTCTAATATATATATTTCGGCCACAGCGACTTGGACTATTGCGAGCGTCGTTCGTGTGCTCGCAGGTGACGGACGTTACCGATTTTTGCGCTAAACGTGCGAGCACAATCAGCGCAAATCAGCACCCATCCTACAAAATCCTTTAAATAAATAATACTCGCCTCTTACAGCACCCATGGAAAGAAGAATATTTCATTATGTATTATACATACATATAAGTAATACATACTTCATCGGCTACAGAGTCGTCATCGTAATTAATTCAATTACTTTCAACAAATGTAATATAACCGTGAAGTACGTAAAAGGTCATCTTTATTCAAGACATGTATATTGGTATTTACTTTCATCTGTGGACCATAATTATAACATTGAGACCATCAAAACAAGACACGACTGTGTGGTTTTAAGTACCAGTATTACCTCTTCCAAAACAAAAAAATTAAAGTAAACAAGCATTCGTAATCGCGTGTCAATATTATTACAAAGTTGACGCGTGCAGAATAACTGGTAGGAATAATATGAATCAGGCTTACAGCAGGTGGTCTCGTAGAAAAGTTTTTGCCGAGATATTCCACGAGAAGGCAGCTGCCATGGAAGTCGCGAAAATTGCGAGCCCCTATGTTCCTCACTACTAGTAATCTAGAAATTAATAGTCAATTGCTAATGACAGAGTGAACATACAACAAGCGTTTGGTCAAATGCAATAAAATTACCGGCGAAACGTTCGACGCATTGGTGAATCGGCTAAGGATACGGGCGTGCATGTGCTCGCGATGCACCGGAACTGTTTTTTACATGCTAGAGTTAATCGTGTGCATGTTTAATTAATGAAGTCTATTTAATTAAGTCTCTTTTTATGAACCACTGTGATATTTTGAGGATAACGTATAGTTCTGAAACATAACACGGATATCTATCTCCTTTTAACATATTCGGGCTAATATAATAATATAATATCTTCACGCAAAACCCAATACAGGGTTAGACAGAGATCTAGTCTAGACAATTAAGTCCCTTCGACCCACCTTCCACCGAAGATATTTTCGGGACAACGTGACAGGTGGTGAGCCCGTCGCCGTCTTTATGTCCAAGCGAAGGATATAATTCGTACGTAAGTTTTAGAAAAACCCATTGGTACGAGCCTGCCATCTGAGGATCGAACTCTGGTCTCTTGACTCGAAATTCCGACCACCCAACCACTATCGTGACGTATTCACGCTACTTCCCCATATTCGAGTAGAAAGAACACTTGCCTTTAGAACCATCTTTCACTACAACTAATTTGGATCAACATGTCATTTTTCTTAATAGTTTACTGCAGATAGCAGCACAAATTCGTTAATAATGCCTTTACCTAGTCAACCTAGTATTGGTCTTATCTTTTCGATTTAAATATCCCACAGTTTATTATCAGCAGTTGCGATTTCTAAAATAATATATAACGACAAACTTGCCATTACCGGAACGTAGCGAAAATGCCAGACCCTTCTTATGCTGGACAAAACATAAATAATAAATGTATGAACATCTTCGCACCACTCCTAATACAGGGGTAGAGGGGTAGACAATTAAGTCCTGTCGACACTCTTTATGTCCAAGCCAACGATATAAATCGTTCATAAGTTATTGAAAAAACCCATTGGTACGAGCCCAGGGGATCATACTCGGGTCTCTTGACTGAAATTCCGATTGCCCTAAACACCCGGCTATCTTGAAGAGTCACAACAGCACACACACTTGTATAAAATAAAAAATAAGTAGTACTATTTTTTGCGCGAGCAGTCTCCAATACACGGTGTTTGGAAGCAAATACTAGGTAATTTAAAACACAGTTGCGTTAAAGGCGCGCAATTTTTATCTCTACAATTACATTATTTACAATGTTACATTTTGAACAATTCCTAAAAAAACATATTTCCTATAAATGGAACGAATTAATGCAAAACACTGCAAATCTTTTGTATTTATGAGCGCACATGCGCCCTTCAATGAAGAAATACCTTACAAAATGCTTTTCATTTCGTTTGAATCGCTTTGCGCAGATTGTGCGCTCGCGCAAGATGAGTCAGTGATTGTCATAGATGAACTTTAAAAATTATTGGTTCCGTAATTAAAAACCAACAATAGTTTAAAATATTGAAAATACATGTACAATATACAGTTAGCTATTTACTTATTTAACGGCTTATAAAAGGCCTCTGCAGGATTTGGGCGTCTACTTTAAAGATAATTTCCTATAATCGACACAGACCGACAAACAGCCTGGAGATCCGAAAACAAAAACCTCGCACCGTAAACACCCAACAGAGGTCTGCTTAATTTTGGTCTGTACTTTTAGAGAAGGTTATTGCGTCATCTCTCGGTAGCTATCCCTATACACGAGAACGAAAAACTCTGAGTCGTCACTTACATCTTACGATTACTTATTACGCCGGTACCACAGAATTAGATATATATGCATTTATTTGCACTTTATTCTAAAGATACACTACATATATAAACAGACGTATAACAAACTTGAATTTCAATTATTTCAAGCCTGTGACACATTGTGTGTAATTGCTATATGTCATATTAGGACTTTTAATTTCAGGCGTGTAGTAAATTTATCAGTTCAACAAATTGTTCAGAATGACTAACCTAGCCTGACTTTCGTTCATTGAACCTTAATACTAAACGTATTTACATACATGGTGGCTATGGTATACATACATGAAAGGTTCGTCATCATTTCAGCAGAGTCCTTTGCTGAACCAAAAACCCAAAGGTCGCCACAGAAACTTTTATTTATTATTAATAAAATAATTAAGCACATTGTCACGATAGCCGAGTGGTTGGGTAGTCGGAATTTCGAGTCAAGAGAATTCGATCCCCAGGTGGCAGGCTCGTACCAATGGATTTTTCAAAAACTTATGTACGAATTTCATCGTAGGCTTGGACGGCGACTGGTCACCACCAGTCACGTTGTCCCGGAAATATTTTCGGTAGAAAGTGGGTCGAAGGGACTTCATTGTCTAGACTAGACCTCTGTCTACCCCTGTATTGGGAATTGCGTGAAGATATTTATTTATTTATTTTATTTTTATTCGTGTTAAAAATAATACGATCCGTACAAATACTTAATACGTACGTAATAACTATTAAAATTATAGATCTTTTAACATGTTGTAATTTGTGGTTAATTTCGATAATTAATATCTATAAAAATAGATAAGGGACTATTATTATTATTAACATGGTCTCATCACGGCAGGGACCAGTCAGTATTTTGTTTATAAGAACTCCAGGAGTTCAAAAGATACTTTCCACAAACGTAAGTTTGTGTTCATAACATAATCTTTGACAGTGCGTAATTAGTAGCGGAGTGAGCGTTGTCTGTCAGGAATTCTTTTGAGAGGAGACAATCGGAGGAGGCTATAGCGAGCGTCCCGATCAATAGGGTATCGTGTGTCGGCCACCTGCGCGTCTGCCTTTTATGCTTGCTGCCGTTGCCAGCCCTGCAACGCAGTTTTATGCGCTTCTACGCACGCTTATGAATTTATTTAAAATATTCCAATGAATGTTATAAAATTATTCAATCACAAAATACAGAAAAAAAATTTATATAATACTTTATTACGTATGCAGTGCAAGATTTAGCTTAAGTATGAAGGTACTTGTTCTTTCTTTAACTTCCGGTACTCGATCACGACAAGAAAATTCTTAAATGTATCGGATCAAATTACAGAGGAAGTTTCGATTACACCTACTAGTACAACAATAAAAAGAAATATAGAGATTAATTTCTAAACTAGGTTCAAATCTGATAAGAACTTTGAAATTATATTTTCTTAATTTTAAGAGATAATTTGAAAACAAAACAGATAGTAACGGACTTGACTTTAAAGATAATCCATTTTGCCAGTCTTACAAAATGTATATTAAGCAAGATGACTAAAAGTAATTTATTTTTGAGCATATTTCCCATCATGTAAAATTGAAAAGTTAAAAGCTTCCTTGAAGTGAATTTAGGAATTGAGTTTACGAATTGACTTTCAATAATATTTTTAATTATTAAAAATAAAATAGAGCAATGTACTTTCGTAGTAATAAAATCTAAAATAAACTGTGCTTAACGATTGAGAAAAAACAATTAATGACTGAAAATTTGGCCACATTTTCCTTTATAAATCGACACAGTCAACTATTAGATCTCTCACGAAGATACGCCTTACCACGAAGCCCCCCCGTTGACTCTTGCAAACGACATTCATTATCCGAGTAATTTCCAATCCACATAAACTTATAGTATCGATTAAAATTAGCGAATTGACATCATTGAACGCCCAACTTGGTCGGCATGGGAAAACATAAACGATTACATCGGTTTATAAAACCGAGATAGGGTCCCCGTGTTGCGAATAAACAGCTGTAAGCTATTTATAAATCTTGATTGAACCTAGCTTACCTTATAAAAATAATTAAAACTCCTTTAATTAGGTACCTACTTACATTTATAATTAATGATAGTTTGGAACTAATGGGTTAATAAGACAAGATAGTCTATTAGTTGGATGAATCCGAATCAGATAGTTCGCTTTCGATTGCCATACGGTTTTGTTAAATGCATTTTATACTACAATATTGTATTGCATTATTTCACGCCATTCCAATAAAGTTAGGGTACATAGAGGTCTAGACAATTAAGCTGTTTCGGCCCACATTTCACCGAAGAAATATTTTGACAACGTGTCAGGTGGTGAACTTGTCGCCATCTTTGTATTCAAGCCATTGATATAAATCATACATAAGTCTTGAAAAAACCAATGTGTACGTGACATTTGGGAATCGAACTCGGCGCTCTGGACTCGAATGTCCAACCACTCGACTATCGTGACTTTTTTGACATTATTTTTGTAATATTACATTTGTATCGCATACCATTTAAACTTTGAAGACCACACAACTATATTTACGTTTATGCTATTAAGTAAAATATATTGCATGTTAGGTTTTAATATAAAAAATAGCGAATAATGCTGTAAATAATATCATTTTTTTTGTAGAAAAAAAAAACCCTAAAAAACTTTGTCCTTTTGGTATTTTTTCTTTTCTGTGCAAAATTGATAACTAACGATTAAAAATGGTCGTAATTCTACATACCTTTACATGACGAAAAAGTATAATAAGACATAAATACGCACACGGTATACAACGAGGTATATAACGATACTTATAACGAGGGTATAGGGTAGAGGGTATCTACATAGTTATAAAGTATAAGCATGTTGAAGTGGTATAATTAGACAAACTGAAAATCTTCGTAGAAAACACGAATTCAATTGGCAAACGCAGGGCATAGGGCGATAACCCTAGAAAATGAAACAGGAGATCCGCAGAATGTTGTAGGCAGTCGACGAATGGCTTAAGACCTTTCTTTGAGGCAATCTTTGAGGGAGGCTTAAGTTGAAAAGTGACTCTTTGATAGGCCGAAGAAAGAGAAAATAAAGAAGAATAAAAATAAAAGTCATGAGTAATGTTACCTGAGTAATGGTCGAAATAAGTGTCATCATAATACACAAGTGTTCAAAACAAAACGCCTAAAAAACAAAACTTAACGAGTGAAGCCAAAAGTCGTAGCTCGCACCCATCCCCAGTTCGAATGATTGTGGGAAATTAGAAAGACAATAGCGATTATATCACAGTTAATAGCTCCCATCAAGTATTCGATGGGGTGACGCCCGCTCGCAACCTTACTTATCAGACGGGATTAACAGGGTGAAAGTCAAGCTATCTATACGACAGTATTAAATAGTATTACAATACATTACCCACCACATGTTGTGTGGAAATTTGTATTTCCGTTTACCGTTCCTTCGCCAAATATACTACATAAAAATAAACAAATATTTTAACCTAATTTTAATAAAAATAAACAAATATTTTAACCTAATAAATGGTCTAGATGTAAGTGACCATGTCTTCGAAGCTAAGGGTCGCACATACTAAAGAACGTAATCCTGGACATAAAATTTTCTTAGAAATATCCTATATATTAGCTTTGTCTTATTAATGGAAGAATGTATATTAAGGCACCTACGCATCCAAATGATCCAGACATGTCATAACCACATAAAAACTAATAATCAAAGCGGACACCTACAACGTTACCACACAAAATAAAAGCTCTTTATCCATAAAGTGCGTAAGTATTCGGCATAGATAAACACATTTTAAATAGAGCCTTAAGTCTAAAGAACACGATTACAAATTACTAAGCAAGCTTGTCTGTAATATGCAAGGGGAGCAATGAATGTATTGTTGTGTTAATATCACAATATGGCGCTGTCAGTTAATTGGAATAGATTATGGGAATGAAGGGAAGGAGTTTGTTTGCTAGTAAAGACTGGTCCCGGGGGATGCGCAGTCGATGATCGTTTTACGATTTTTTTTAACTAGTCATCAAGTGACGATGGAGAAAAGGCGGATTATCACAATATTTGGCAGTGGTCGTGTGTCAATCCTTGAAAACCATAACCGCGGGTACCGTTTCGGATTATATTTTTAAATACCGCGGTAATTAATAGAGTATAACCACAACAGATGAACAGAGAACTCTCTATAAATGTTAATTTAAAGTTTCTGGAATTAATGAAACAATGTAAATTAATTTGTGCCTCTTTAAAATTCCTTTAACTTCAAGTAAGTTGCTTTATTTCCATTTTCATTCACAAAGTTATAATCATATGAACAACAGTAAATCGTGATGAGTCATAGAGATAGCCGAGTGGTTGGGTGGTCGGATTTTCGGGTCAAGAGACCCGAGTTCGATCCCCAGTTGGCAGGCTCGTAACAATGGGTTTTTCAAAAACTTATGTACGAGTTATATCGTTGGCTTGGATATAAAGACGGCGACGGACTCACCACCTGTCATGTTCTCCCGAAAATGTCTTCGGCGGAAGGTGGGTCAAAGGAACTTAATTGTTTAGACTAGACCTCTGTCTACTCGTGTATTGGGAATTGCTATTTTTTAAAAGTTATTTTTTTAAAGAAATAACATATTTAATATGAAGCACGCTCAACAATATAAATTCTTATTAGATGACTTTCAGTTTCATTATTAAATTAAAAATGAAAATGACATGTGCCATCAAGTTGTCGAAACAAACGTGGACCTGCCACAACGCATCATCTTAATAAATCTAATTACCATGGAGTGAGGAGTAATTCGGTGTCAAAGGCGTGACCTAGTCACCAAGCCCGCATGTCTGCGACAACAGACGGCACGGCACCAGGGGCTGACTCACCGCAGCGCTGACCATGCTCAAGAGGTTTTCTCAGAGAAATTGCCGTCTCAAGAGGATGGTTCATTGGTATTTCCTAAGTTAAAGAGACGGTGAACTACTGCGGCTTCCTCCCAAGGTTGATTGTTTCTCTAAATTGTTCAATTATAAAAGGAAATAGATTGTTATTAATCTTTTGCAGTTAAATTGTGTGTCTAAGTACTTAACTTTGGTTATAGCAATAATTTTTTCTGTTCTTAGTAAAAAGTTCTCAAGGATTAAGTTATAAACGACCATCACATGATTATTTCGATTTTTCTTTGAATTAGGGCGGAAAATTAGGTAATTGTACCTGCCCTTTTAAAATAATTTAGATTTTGAAAATATGCTGTCAATTAATATCTTTTAGATGCCGTTCTATCATACACTATATATACGCTAACTTAACTTAAATACTGTACTCGTTTAGTAACTGTGGCCCAGCCTTCTTGTAATTCATTAAGAATATGTAACTCCTTTTCTTTCAGCGGGTGACGTAAGAGGCAAATAAGAAAAAGAGCCCTCAAGGTCGTAAAAGCGGCCGGCAGATGGCGGAACATCCGCCAACTTTAAGCAGAGCGGCTTCAAAGGTGCGAAGTGCCTGGTCCTTTGATTCTTATAATTTTATTTATTTATTTTATATATTTATTTATTCTTTAATGAACCTTACAAAACAGTAAAGGAACATAAGGCGTCCTTAATGCTAAAAGCATTCTCTGCCAGTCAACCTTAAGGTATTGGGAAAACATTGAAGGCGGTTGCAAAAAAATATTATATAAATAATAGATATAAGTAACAAGAATTATAATAAATATATATTTATACACATACACAAACATAAATACATAAACACACACACACACACACACACACACATATATATATATATATATATATATATATATATATATATATATATATATATATATATATATATATATATATATATATATATATATATATATATATATATATATATATATATATATATATATATATATATATATATATTTTACAATATAATTATTACAATAAAAATATATTAAAATAAAAATAATACAAAAAAATATTACACAAAATGATGCGCCTCAGTGTGACAATTTCAGGAGATGATTCCGAATGCTATATTTGAATGTGTGCTTGCTTGTGGGTTGTCTCAGTTTTTCAGGTAGCCCATTCCAGAGTCGCGCGGCTTGAACAGCAAACGATGAAGAAGCGAAACCTGATCGGTGAATTGGAATAAAAAGTGTCAGAGACTCAGAGGATCGTAGCTGTCTTTTATGAGTGTCGCGCAGAAATTGGAGTTTACATTTCAAATATTCCGGATAGTGATTATCATAAAGAATCGAAAAAACAGTGGAAAGTATCCTGACTTGTCTTCGTTGGCGAATGGGAAGCAATTTCAGCTGAGAACGGACGAGAGATATATGATCAAACTTGCGAAGACAAAATATGAAGCGGATACAATTAGTAATGAGACGTTCCAGCCTGTCTAAGTAAACTTCATTAAGATCAGGATAACACACATCAGCATAATCGATGATGGGTAAAATAAGAGATTGCACTAGAGTTATCTTTACCTTGACGGGGAGAAAGTTACGAAGGCGATTGAGTACATTCAAATTGGCGATAACTGACCTACTAATATTATGCACCTGTGTTGACCAACTCAGGGTTGTGTCAAAGTATAATATCACCAAGCGTGGTGATTATAAGAATCCTCCTTATGGTAGAAGCCTTTCTTGTGCTATGAAATTTTACAGGCCGTTATGTTACAACTTTCCTAAGTAAACTTCTTTCAAAAACTCATAAAAAAATTATGATTCGAACTTGAAACCAAGTACTTGCATTGAAATGAAAAACTATCGTCCAATCACTAAGCTGTATACTTCACGGCAAATTTTTGTAGTTTTGTATAACTTTAAGAGTATCTGTACAAAGGAATTAGTGGACGAATTACAGCGTGAAAGCATACATCGTTTAGTGGCGACGTGTGTGTCGATAAAAAACGTAACAAAACTAACAAAGCTTTGAAGATGAGCAATAAAAATGCAATAATGCGTTTTTTGTGCGCGCCAGTGGAACGGCGCACACGGCACAATGTGTCGTACGACAATGGAGCCAGCGACGCGTGCGCGCCCGCAAGTCCTACCTTGTTTTATCAACGAGTAGCTTAGTAGTCACTTCATATAAACTGAAACAGTAAATGAATTTTGTTTATTTTAAATAATAACTAAATTATTTTCGCTATTCATTAATCTGTCTAATTGGTTCTTGCTACTCTACTCTACACTGCTAGTTAACAAAAAAGTTTATGCCAACCATGCTGCATGGTGACAAGCAATCCATTCCAATTTTTCACCACTTCTGGAGTACCGGCAATATTTTAAATAGTCAGAACATAAAGTTCGCGTCCTATATATGACTTTTTTAAAGAATATCCAGTGTAAGCTGATGCTTTCTTGAGTAGTGCAGAATTCCTTTGCCTAATATCGCACTAAGAATTTATGCTTTAATTTTTAAAATCTCGATTGACCTCTGCGATATTAACAATAAAAAGTAAGCTAAGCCCCCAAAAGCTATTGTGGTAGATTTTAAAAAAATAAGCTCATAAGCGAATAAAAACTTCCCCAACAGCAATACTCTGTAATAATCTTCAATAGGTCCATTGTCGAGGATTTTTTCATCTATTTGATTTGTTGGTACAAATAGCCGATGTGAAAAGCATTTGAGGTACTTAATGTCCAGTAATTGGCGATCAATGAGGATCAGTGGGCACATTGTGTTATAGTATCGAATGACTACATAAGCATTGTCCGAAATGAAAAGAATATAAAAAAATATGCCAAGCAGGCACCCGTCAAGGGTCAGCATTAATAGCATGCTGTCGAAGTTGCCAGATTATAAAAACTTTGCAACGGGTAAGTTTTTTTATAAAACCAAAGCGACTTATAAATAAAAAAAGTTTATCCGTGTATTGATTTTATCATACAATTATCAAATAGTTGTGATCAAAACACTTCACAGTTTTTAATTTCAAGTACAACGCTTTCATATTTTATAGTGATAAATCACTTATTTTCATATCTTCCTACGTTCGCCCAATACCGGGATAGACAAAGGTCTAGACAATTAAGTCCTATCGACCCACCTTTCACCGAAGATATTTTTGTAACATTATATATATTTTTTTTAAAACCGATTCGTGAGCCTGCCACCAGAAGATTGAACTCCGGTGTCTTGATTCGAATTCCGATTACCAAACCACATGGATACCACTCGTGACATTTTTTTTTGCAATAATACTCTTTTATTTCAAATTTAGATATAGTGAAGGGCTGTGATTGGACTGCTGTTTGGCGGACTTCACTCATTGTGAAAATAATGCTTTTTTTAAACCATCCAGGTTGCCATTTCGTAAGAATATGCTGCTCACTTTCTTTTCAGTAGGTGTCTTAAGAGGCCACTAAGGAAGAAAAACTCTGTTTTTGGTATTATGGCACGATATAAAATACCTGCATGACCTTATATTTTTTTTGCTAATTGATTTTTTTTTTTTTTTTTTCATTCTTATTCGTATCAATTTTGTTTATACACCTTTACTGTACTGTGTGATTGTAATCTGAAGTGTCAGAATATATGTCTTTATGCTTTATATCCCTTACATATTATATTGCTTGTACCTTTATGTACCTTTATATTGCTTGTATTTTCTTCTGAGATAACTATGAAGTTTAATCCTTTAAAATACTATCTCGGTAATCCTGCCCGTCGTCGACTACAATTTGTATCAGTGCCACTGGTACAGATTGTAGTTTCGGACAAGTTTAAAATTGAATATCATAGCTTATGATAACAATATCTCGAAAAACGCTTGTAATATTCAACACATTTAAAAGTCTTAATCCGGCCTATCAAGATATCGTCCCTGGATTTATAGTTTTATGATTAGGGTTCAAAAAGTCACGTTACGCAAGCAAATTAGCCCGTGCAAGGTGCAAAGTAACGGTCTTCGTGAGCCGTTTTAAATTTAAACAAAGCACCCGATGCGTAATGAAATCACCGGCGGGGGCATCGCGGTCCCACGCATTCTGAATAAGAAATATGAGCTGAACGGATACTGCTATTATCAAAACATTATTACAACACTCGAAACGCTTCGCCCTTCCAATGTAAAAATTAAACAACAATTGCCTTTAATATTCGCTCGCCGGTACCGACCCTCGGGTGGTTTTATAAAAAAATCTGTCAATCTGCTGCAGATCAATCATTCTCGGTGAATGGGAGGGGTGAGCGCCGCTCTATACCACAATCGAACTTCACAGATAATAAAAGGCGGTCCATATTTACGTAAACGCATCGGTTTGATGCACAACATTACACTGAGTCGCATCAGACAATGATTTTTGTTGTTGTCCCCTTTACTTCTTTGTGGGAGCCCTGTAACTTGAGTGACGTTATGCGAATACTGCAAAAATGTCAAGTAGTTGATTTGGCAGCCCTAATTTTGGTATTGTACATTCGAAATATTTTCGAAAAAGGAAAAATGTCTATATGACTAATTTCATAAGAAACAGATAATACCTACTTCAGATAGTCATATTGCATCTGCGTAAGAATCTGATACCACGTTTAGCCCGTGATAATTGTTTTGAATGTAGCTTTAGGCCAAAGCCTCAAGTTTAGTACCTACTACCGACTACAGACGTATGACGTCGTAACAGTGTTCTTTAAAATTCCCACTATCAAAACTATCAACACATCAAATCCGGCTGCCAAGCTTATCAACCAAATGAAATCCTTCTTTTGGGATGGAATATTTGTGCTGTGGACTTTTTATATGGTAAACTAAAATAAATTTTAAAATGAATTTCTTTTTCAATACTTTATTACCTAAATACTTTATTACAGTTTTAAACTCTATTACAATCTAAAAAAAATCGTTTACTCTGAAAATAACTTTCTGTCACGTAAAAGTTAAAATAACACAGTCCATTAACTGCTGTTAAAGGAAGCATAGTAAGTAACCATCACAAGCCAGTAAACCGACAAGACAATGTACTCAAGGTAAGCGGCACGCGCGGAGATGTGCGCGGGCGCGTGCACGTGTCGGCACGCTCGGACGGGCCCACGTGCCAAGTGCCAACCCGAGCAGGTACGACTAATTTCCGACGTGTGTCGCACCGATAAGCGTTGGCGGGCAACTGCTTCTTGACAATTGCTACGGAAAAGTCGCACATTCTTTTTTACAGATACCCAAAGTTAATTAAATAAATATATAAATATGTTCGGGACAATTAAGTCCCTTCATCCCACCTTCCACCGAAAATATTTTGGGACAACGTGTGTGTTGTGAGCCCGTCGCCGTCTTTGTGTCCAAGCCAACGATATGAATCGTACATAGGTTTTAAAAAACCATTGGTACGAGCCTGCCACCTGGAGATCGAACTCGGGTCTCTCGACTCGAATTCCGATCACCCAACCACTCGGCTATCATGACTTCATATGAGTTATGAAATAATGATTTAGAAAAGACCTAGTAAAAACGTAATCCTGGGTTCTTTCCGTATGTGTTGCAAAAGGGGACTAAGAAAAAAGTCGTGAAATGGAATTGGCTACCGTTAAATGGCGAGTTAGCTATCTCATTACATTCCAAGACAACATCCAAAGAACCCGCGACGGGCAGCAGCGTCTAATGTGATCGCTATTTGCCAAGCACAATGCTGATGATCAACGCTGTCATACGGAAAATGCGTATGTCCTGCAGTGGACTTTTACTGGCCGCTATGTGGCCGTTTTTTGATGTAAATGTACACGCGATGCTTTCCTGTATAACTTTTAGTCAATTTTAATAAATAAATACATCTATAGATAGGGACAACATCACATATATTGCTCCGATCCCAATGTAAGATGCTAAAGCACTTGAGGTTTGGCCATCGGAAACAACGAAGGCACCACAAACACCCAGACCCGAGAAAAAGTAGAAAAAGTGATATTTATACATTGACCCGACCGGGAATCGACACCTTGGAAACCAGTGTTTACGCCACTCGTCCACGGAGGTCGGCCATGTGTAGATTAAAATTTTGATATTTTAAACTACACATTGTTCAAATACATGTTCATATATCATTATTCCTTGTGCCACTCGATTCGGCACGAGCGTTCGCAAATAGTAAAATAGAAAGTAATGAGAGATTACAAGACCCTATATTAGCGCGACGATAATCATAGTGTCAGCCGTGCATTTTATCACCGGAGCTAATCACCGCCGGTGTCTCCCCTGCTTTTGCACCATCTTGCTATTTTATTGATGAACTGTCATTAAATAACATTGTAGATCTTTTCAATGCTAGGATATTACGGAGTTTACTTTGTACTAAAACATTGACTGTAAAGTAGACAATTACTACATATTTGCATGAAAAATTTTAGTGTAGGGTTTCGTCGCAAAAACGACAAAATTATATAATTTTGTAATGATTAAATATTACTGTTGATAGATAACTATTACATTATAGTATCTAAATATTTATCTACCAACAGTGATTTTTCGTTGCAACTAAGATAGGCAAACTACATAACTAAGACAAAAAAAGTCCTGCAAACTGTGAATATCCCTTCTTGTTACCTTGCGGGACTTTATAAGGCGTAATAAAAAAAAATATCTTCACGCAATTCCCAATACAGGGGTAATAGACAGAGGTCGAGTCTAGACAATTAAGTCCCTTCGACCCATCTTTCACCGAAGATATTTTCGGGACAACGTGACAGGTGGTGAGACCGTCGCCGCCTTTATGTCCAAGCCAACGATATTCGTACATAAGTTTTTGAAAAACCCATTGGTACGAGCCTACCAACTGGGGATCGAACTCGGGTCTATTGACTCGAAATTCCAACCACCCAACCACTCGGCTAACGTGTCTTTATAAATCACCAATAGCATATTTGTATGCATATTTATATTTTCATTATTCGTATCAGGCTCACATTATCAATACATAATTGCCATGTCGTATAGACATATGAATTTATCATCCCCTTTTTGCCAATTTTGATCTATATTTCTATTTATCTACAGAAAAAGCCTTCAAAATCATCACTGGCTACTGATGAATATTGAGATAACCATCTCAAACAAATACCATGCGTAAATTAAGCTTACCGGTAGGTACTACTACCATCGCCAGTCATTAAAAGTTATGCCGAATCCACCTTACTAGAAAGGCATAGGTTCTCCAGAGGATTTACAAATAAGTATTTTTTTTAATTTCGAATATGTTGACACATTCTAAATAAAGAGGAATAATTCACACCACTCTGCCGCCGGAGCCTCATTTGTTTGTTCATGGGATATGAGACAATACCTAGTGAAAGCTAAGTGATATTGAACAGAGGACGAAACGAACGAAAATTGTCAATAATTCAGGCTATATTAAAAGACTATTAAAGGCGGCCACCGACAAGATGTGCTTCGTGAGAAAATTATATGAATATGCCCCGTAGGGCAGAGTAGGTATACCCCGTAGGGTAGAGTCCATTCCTATTCCTTTCTGAAAGGTAGCTTACGCAGCTGCAGCTCTTCTGATGCTGAGAGTATACATGGACGGTCACTTACTTTCAGTAGACCGATGATGACAACAGCATTAATGGTACGAAATATCTGATACTAAAGTCGCAATCTGTTTGCTAAGAATAGCGATAGTGGCATATTATAACTTGCAGACCTTACAGGAGATGCCTGCAAATTATAGTATTGAGGACACAAATCCAACATGTACAGTTCCCGAGGGAGAGATCTAAAAACTAACTTTGCCTAACATATATTGTTTCATTGTATTGAGGTTCCCAAGAGATGCATATACTACTTTTACTCAAAGAAATTAAAATATCTAGACGAAATTACGAGATTTTGCGCTGAGCCGTATAAATAAATAAATAAAATAAAACAAGGACCAAAACGAGGAACAGAAAGAGATTCTCCCCTCTTATTCCATTTAAAAAAATGACAATTGAAAATTAAAATGCACTCTCATGTTTCTATAAATACTTTAAAAAAAGTTTTTGTCTAATTCGTTATATAATTGTTTTAGTTTGAGACCTAAAAAAAATGTGCTGATTTTGAACATATCCTTTGAATAAATGGCTTGATACGTGATTTACGCCTCCGTGTGTTACATTGATTATTATGATTGTTGGTAAACAATTTTGCAATGTACGAACGTAAACCTTCATTATTTACAACAAAAGAATAACGCCAGAACGCGTGTCTAACATCTAACCTTATTGTGTCTTTAGAAATATCTCCCTGTTTAAATGGACATCAATATGATTACGAATTGTATTTACGTGTTGAAATTGACCACAGGGGATCGCGGCTAATAATGTATTGAAAAATAAAGAATATAGTTATGATTTTTGTATTAAAATTGTATGGTTATTCATATGCCGTTAATGTTTAAAAACTAGTAAATTAAATATATTTTAACATCGCATTGTATTATTATCTTTATTTTGGACTGAATAAAAAATTGCTCTAAACTTTATACTAGTAATATACTTTAGAAAATTTATAACAATTATTTTAGTAAATTTATTATATATAAATAGATTATCAGATAAATAATCGAACATAGAACCACCTCCTCTACGAAGTCAGTTTAAAAAAAAAACGTCAAATAGGTACACTCATTTTAAAGTTTTTTTTTGGTTTAAGAAATGATAATAAACTAACCAACAGCACAATAAGGCAATTTAATTATTTATTTTATTTTATTGAAAATAAATAAAATTATTATTTTTATTTATAAGTTTTCCTCAATTTTATTCCAAACAAATTAATATTTTTTAATATATTACCTATCTGTGGTAACATTATATGAGTGAATCGATATTTACGATGGCACTCGGTAGTAATCATAACCGTAAATTTCATACGTACAAATATTGTTCTAATAACAATAAACATAAAGTATTAGCGGTCACAGGGAGTCTAACCCTTTCCCACCGCTCTAAATTTACTAATGCGTTCCATAAAGCGAGGGGCCTATAAAGTATTAAGTTAAACAAACGCATTAAAACTTGTTCAAACTACAAATCTACTAATTATTACTCACTAAAGTCTACATTGAATTCAAATTTAATCTTTTAAATTTATTATACTCAGTAATGTTTAAAAGACTCACGTCCTTGAGACCTCAAGCAAATTAGTACTAAGCTAAAGAAACTTTAAATTATTTAAAGTACACATAGTCCATTCCTAATTTTGCCTAACTTCATTTAAATTCAGCTCCTTTAGTATGTGATTGACCTTGACATGCAAACATTGACGATTATTATATTAGTAGGAAGGAAGAATCGGTTTTAAAAAGTTTAAGTCGATTTGATAAATGAAATCCGTTCACATGGTGTCTGTTGTCACAATCGTAGCTAATTGCGCATAATGAGTGGAGCAACATTGCAATATGCTTTTTTTTTTCTTTTATTATTTATGTGCAACGAACGCCCTGCCAATTAGGCCACCCTTCACCAGTCGCGAGTTGAAATAAAATTTAATGGTCCGTCGGAAGCGTTAAGAGTACCATTTTAAACGGATTATGTGAAATATCGGATTTCCGGGATTTAACAATGAGCTTAAAACGATCATCGCATCTTTATTAGGCATTTATTTATACTTTCAAATACATAATCATAGTAGTAATAGGTATATATTAAGATTATTCTGCCTGCAAGAGCATTTGGCGTAGCTATTGTAGGGTTAGGTGTGTCTATGTCCTAGAGGCATCCAAGATCAAGGTGTTCCTCGGACTTCCAGGGAAAAGAACTTCGGAAGGCCGGGGAAAGTTATAATCGAACTATTTGCAGCTCTAATCTCTTTAAAATAATATTTGATAGAAAGTCTTCGCATCGAAACGCAGATAATGCAGGCTGCCACTTCACTATTCCGATATTTTCGGTAATTTAAGTGTTATTTATCAATCATAATATTAGCTCTTTTATGGGAGTGCAGAGCAGATAAAACTTTATATAGTCCTGTCTAAAAACTTGCTATGAATTTTAAAGATAACTCTGTATTGTTATTGACGAACTGCATGATGAATGCAACATGTTTTTTGAAGTGGTAGAGCCACGCATCAGCTTTTGTTGTTGCATGAATGGGCCGGCTCGTCCGGGGAAGTACCACGACCTCACAGAATACCGGCGTGAAGTAGAAATCTAACAAACTTCTGCGTTTCGTCTGGTGAGTGCAGATAACCGGAGGCCCACACACCCCCCTCCCCCAATTCTGGGGGAGGGGGGCACTCTAAGTGAGGCAACACATCTGCTAAGCCTCTGGTATTGCGGGTGTTCATGGGCGGCGGTAATCACTTACCATCACGTGAGCCACCTGCTCGTTTGTCTCCCTTTTTCTATAAAAAAAATGAAGAATGTGAAATGTTTTGTGGCATCTATAATAATATGCAATCGAAATACAAAAATCAAAGCGCTCCTTCCCACGCTTAGACACTAAAGAGGAACACATTATATGCTTCAATTAATTAAGGTCAGTAATCAAGGTGCGTTCCCACGTTATGATATCTGGCAATCACGCAACATCTTTATTCCTTTATTAGATTATTCAGCACCCCCTTTTCGTAACCACCCTTTTGTTTTTGGGGAGAGCGTGAAATGGGCCGACCAAAATTACTTTTCAAAATTTATAATATTTAATGTGTTAAGTTGTTGATGGGAAGGATCATTAAATTTTGTGGCGAATCCAAACATATAGATATATCTAACATTAAAAATAACATCGTTGGGTACTCTAAATTACTCGTAAGATTAATAACAGTTTTATGATTTTGTATTTTGAAAAAGTCACGATAGCCGAGTTGTTGGGTGGTCGGAATTTCGAGTCGAGAGACCCAAGTTCGATCCCCAGGTGGCAGTACCAATGAGTTTTTCAAAACTTATGTACGAATTTCATCGTTGGCTTGGACATAAAGGCGGCGACGGGCTCACCACCTGTCACGTTGTCCCGAAAATACCTTCGGTGGAAGGTGGGTCAAAGGGACTTAATTGTCTAGACTTGACCTCTGTTTACCCCTGTATTGGGAATTGCGTGAAGATATTTATTTTATTTATTTTATGATTTTGTATAACTAAAAACATAAATAAATATCTTCACGTCATTCCCAATATAAGGGTAGTATATAAGTCGTTTCGACCCACCTTCCACCGAAGATATTTTGGGACAACGTGACAGGCGGTGAGCCCGTCACCATCGCAATGAAAAGCCAAAAATTTAATTTCTACATTAAAAAAAACTCATTGGTACGAGCCTGTTTTTTTACTCTGTTTGATAAAGCCAATTATAAATTTCAAAACATTATTACAAAGTTAGACGATACTAACGTTTTTTTTATATTGCTTTCATGAAGCAAACAAAATAAATAATAAATTACACTAATAACATAAGCAAAATATTCAAAGTATTTCACGGCATCAAAACAACAATGATTTTCATGGGTGGGACATAGAGCAATTTGTATAATTCTACTGTAAATCAATCTTTTCAATAGAAACACCGCGAATGGGTTACTTCGCGCCCATGTTTATGCAAAGTAAGTTTTTTTTTTATAATTCGTACCAGGAAATCTGCAAGGGTGTGATAGGCGTAAAGAAATAATTTAAAAAAGACATAATTATCCTATTAGACAAAATATTTTTTTTAATCTTTTCTTTGTTATTATTGGTAGAAAGTAAATGACAATCGATGAAGCAAATATTATAATCACTTTTCATTTATGTTCACGCATTGCCAAAATTATGATAGTCAGAGGTTAAGACAATGATTGTGCTTTTAACATGATAGATGAGACCCCTGCTGTCTTAGTATCAAAGCAAACGATATGATAATACGTACATTATCTTTCATAAAAACTCATTAGTACAGGCCTAAGTTCACGAGATCGAACAGAAAATACAGACATTATTTACATTTTTATAAATTATGGTGCAATTGCAGTTTCTGTGGTGCATTCAGACATTCTGTTTTTTTTTTTCGATATTCTGATGTGGGATAATGCAAACAACTTCTATTGTCATTCAGAAAACACAGCTGATTTAATAAATTAGTATGTTTAGTATAATATATTGTACAATTTTTATTGATTTTAAAGCATATACGTAATATATGCTGAACTTTTTTTTATTAAATTAAGGAGAAAAAATTCAACTCACGCGTGCGGGATTCGAACCCGTGACCTTTGCCGAACCGTAGCAAAAGTGGTTAAACATTTTTCTCTTTAATTTAATGTTTATAATATAATTATGAAACTGAAATATACTCAAGGGGCACTGCTGATTAACGACTGAAATAATAATGCTTGCACTCAATGTGGTTTTCAGTGGACCTTTACCTATTTAACTCTTAAAAAACCTAAAGATATTTAAATTATAATCATCTGTTCAAATATCTAATATTACATCAAATATCTTTGTTCAATTTAAAAATAATTAGTCTAGTGGATTGTACTGAGTTATTTGATTGTATTGATTGTACTGAACTCGAGGCAGACCAAGAGTTATTTTTAGAGATCATTTTAACAAATTACTATATGATAGTAAACACTACTCTACTGGTCGTGATACATCACAATCTCCTCTCTATCTATCAAATGAATTTACCTAAAGTAACTAACCTAACCTAACAGAAGTATTTAGCTGATAAATTTTAAAAAATATACATATATAAAGTAAAAAATTGTAAAAAGCCGTAGCAGTCTGCTGTCGCGTGCTGCATGGCAAGCAGGAGGCGGCGCGGAGGCAGGGCTGCGCGGCGCACGCGCGCCCGCATATTGCCGATAACGGACGACAATAAATTAGCGACGAACACACGGCTTTTCACAACAAAACTATTTAGATTGTCAGTTTTCACCTTGCCTTTTTATTCGCTATCAATTTCAAGGTACAAAAACATATCTTTGTTTGCATTTGCATCTAATGTATAAAACATTTTCAGAAGATACGTAGTTAATGGCAATATAAAATGAACAGATTATAAAAAAATAGGTATAGAACATCAAAAGACTGTTTTCATCGTACTTTGTATTCATCGTAGCTTCATAACTCTGGAAAATTCCCTCCATGTAGTATTACTCTTCATGGATACCTTTGTCGCACTTTCCTTTGCCTACACAAAATAATAAAATAATAACAAAAATTACTAATATTTCTATAACTTAGATCTGTTAGTGAATGGAATTGCCTAACAGTCACGATAGCCGAGTGGTCCGGAGTTCGATCCCCAGATAGCAGGCTCGTACCAATGGGTTTTTTTCTAAAACTTATGAACGAATTACAACATTGGCTTGGACATAAAGACGGCGACGGACTCACCACCTGTCACGTTGTCCCGAAAATATCTTCGGTGGAAGGTGGGTCGAAGGGACTTAATTGTCTAGACTAGACCTCTGTCTGTCTGTTAGTGCCTGCACTGGTCCGCTTAACATTTGTTTTTTTTTCAAGATGTTTATCCCTATATCTGTCGGTAGTCATGGGCATTTTTAAAGCTTTTCCTGTAACTGGAATAAAGAGGATGGTAGATTCTTACACCGATACTGCATTTGCTTGCGTACAATAAAAAAAATTGTAGCCGCGTCTTAAAAAATACTGTACCATAAAACTACAAAAGTAAAATTATTAACATTAAAAGTGAGTATCGATCTTTTTCGTATATCGATTGCAATAGACACCCGGCAAAGCTGACACAAACATTTTACAAGTCACTCGAATTGCGCATTTCGGAACTATAGGATTAGTCACGGCAGGAACGATTGTTGCAAGCCAGGTCAATCATCAACGTATTTGTAGTTTGACAGTTACTCCCGAAACTCGGGGGCGTATTTGTTCGAGAGCTCCGCCAAAATAGTTGTTTGATTAACTCTCTTTTATGTCGCCGTTCGTCGGAACGCGATTGTGTGCGGATTTGTTTAATTTGATGCTTTGTTTGAGGGCCGCTTGTGTGGAAAGGCTTATAGGGCTGGGGTCGCATTCAATTGAGATGGATATGGAGATTCCGTATCAGGGACGGGTTATCTGCGTTGTCAGAGACAGATCACGACCTGTGCTTGATTTCTGAATGGGCAGTATCGGTCGTCGCTCAAATGACCAAGGTAGGAAAATCATTGAATTTAATTTCGAATCTTTACACAATATAATGAACTAATCTGACAAATCTTGGTTTCTAATAAAAATATTTCTTCGAGATTATTAATTTCATTATTGAATTAGTCTTAAAAATCTTTAAATTAACTTTTTGAAAAAGTGGTTGGTAAAATTATTAAGTGTTTATTGTTCTGTACATTTTTTTTTATTTTAGAACAAAAACTATTAAAAATAAAATTTAGTTTATTAATAAACCAATCCTGTAAAATTAATCTTCAAATAAAATCCTGTCACGATAACGAAATTCTTAAGTACAACCATAAACATCTGGAAGGGATCATAGGCACGCGACTGTGAGAAAAGTTCCCAGTGTGACCATATGCTGTTTCTTTGATCCGTCGCTGTTTGCACACGGCTTAGGACAGTTTTTAATTGTTTATTCCACTAAACTGTTTACTTATTTTATAAAAAATCATAAAAAAAGACTTCACTATTTCATGAATTAAATAAAAATATACATTATGTGCTGCCTTTAGCGTTAAACTCCCAGCTGAAATCTAAAATGCCCTGTCTTTAAATCGGCATAAATGGCAACATTAATTTGTTATAATATTATTATACACGACAGAAATTTTCCATATTCGCCACGCTAAACAAGCGTTTTCTCGCCATCTATCGGTAGCTGGTTCCATATTCAAGGCCTTTCCCTAAGTCGATTATAACGATTCCCACGGGAAGAAAAGGGGTGCTAAATTCTTACGTCGATACGAGCCAAATAGACAAGCAGCCAAAAACGCAGCTTGAGCTACTACAAGAATGGCGGCAACTGCAGGTATGGTCGGCTGGAGCACTACTACCTTTGAGTAACGGGATGGAAGGAGGAGTGCGTGCTTCTGCACTACTACAAGCTGCTGCTGCACTTCTACTGCTTGAAAGAGGATACGACTGTAAGTAAGGTAACCATTGACCAATACCTGTATCGGCGTAGGAGAGCGATAGGAGAAGAAGGAAAGGGAGGCTTCCTTCTTCTCTATAACCCTATTTTAACTCAAGTGATTGCATTAATATTGGCAATAGTTTTTGTCGTTACATATGAAGCTTGTTACAATAGACTTCGCCTAAGGATCTGCGCATTTACTAGCAAAACCAGTGAAACCTAAAATACCAAACAAAACAAACACTATAACTTAAAAATATTACTTTTGTACTTTGAAGCCACGATAGCCGAGTGGTTGGGTGATCAGAATTTCGAGTCAAGAGAGCCGAGTTCGATCCCCAGGTGGCAGTACCAATGAGTTTTTCAAAAACTTATGTACGAATTACATCGTTGGCTTGGACATAAAGACGGCGACGAGCTCACCACCTGTCACGTTGTCTCGAAAATATCTTCGGTGGAAGGTGGGTTAAAGGGACTTAATTGTCTAGACTACACCTCTGTCTACCCCTGTATTGGGAATTGCGTGAAGATTTTTATTTCTTTATTTATTTATTTACTTTTGTAATATGGATGACCACGCAATTTTAAATACAACAACTGGCTGAACACACAATAACTAGCTGTCAAATTAGCGTCTAGGATACTGATTAACAGACAATTTCAATCCCAAGTTGTTCTCATAAAGACTATCCCAATCAAAACAAATTGGAGCTAGGATAGCATTCAAGAGTGCGAAACTTCTTAATTCCAATTCCGATCGATCGGAATT
Organism: Sericinus montela; assembly: GCA_029286605.1. NCBI lineage: Eukaryota > Metazoa > Arthropoda > Insecta > Lepidoptera > Papilionidae > Sericinus > Sericinus montela. The sequence continues at coordinate 14,226,442 of JAGSMR010000012.1, read as the reverse complement.
TCGTTTAAGAGTAAGCCCCCAGTTCTTCTTCTTCTTCTTCTACCTGCCCCTATCCCTATGCTATGTGCACAACATGTCTTCTTCTTCCACTCTTCACGTCATCTCAATACTATCTCCTTTCTTTCTCATGTCTTCTTTCACACAATCCATCCATCGTTTTTTTTGTCTCCCCATAGGTATTCGTCCATCCACATTCATCTCTAACATTCTTTTGCCTATATTACATTCTTCCCTCCTCATTATGTAATGAGGAGGGAAGAATGTAATATAGGCAAAAGGCATTAGCGTTAAGGCGTTAGCATGGTTCGGGCATGTGCCCGAACCATGCTAACCTACCACTCTTCACTTTCTCTGTCTCTGGTGCTACTTTCAAGCTTCCTCTTATATACTTATTCCTTATCCGATCTTTTCTAGTCACTCCATTCATCCACTCCATTCATCAACATTCTCATCTCTGCAGCATGCACTCTTCTTTCATCCGTTGCCCAGCATACGACAGGTCGTCCATACAATATGACAGGTCTCACGATCGTTTTGTTTGTAGCGTGGATCGCGAGTTGTTCTCGAAACCTTTCGCCATTTCATCCATCCCGCATTTATTCTATTCTTTACGTCCGAGTCGACATTGCCGTCATTTTAGATCACTGACCCAAGGTAACGGGATTCGGAGCAGAATGATAGGAGAACACCATCCAAGGCAATATGAGAAAAACTGGATGGACCACTGAAGTCACAGAACATGTGTTCGGTTTTGGTTCTGCTTATTTTTAATCCGACACTCTCCAGTTTTTCTTGCCACTTTTCCAGCATGCTCTGGACCTCAAGTGCATTTTCTCCGGACCTTACTTGTACCATATGCAAAATCTTTTGTTATATTTCGACCAGTTGCCGAAGTGCAAATATGGCATCCGTGGTTCCCCGAATCGGTTCTGTGTTACCTCACTCTCCTTTCTCATTCGTCTTGCTATCACTTTTTCCCATATCATTTTTCTGTATCGAATGTATGCCATCGTTACTCTAACTCTTTTAGGTTTCAACGAATACCTTTTCATTTACCCTTTTTTTACGTGCAGGTCTTATATATAATTTTTAAGAATTTACTTCAAATTCGGTAGAAAAGGGAAACTTTGTGAGGAAACCTGCATGTCTGGAAAATGATATTAAAATATGTTCTAGCTAGGTTGTGATTGGTAATATTTCTCTGATAGAACATGTGAGAACACAGCGTGTGCATTCCCAGCAGTGGGAATGCACACGCTGCTACTTTATATTACTTTTATCCTAAATGGACTACGAGGACATGGTAAGAATCATAATATTTAATTATTTGTAGGTATCAGTAATAACGTGCCATTTCTTATTGCTTCTAAATATAATTACCAACAATGTGGGTAGAAATATGACCACAAAGTTACTTTGCTAACGAGTCCGTTCTTACTTAATGTCACCAACATAGCCTCCGTCGAGATGTTGTAAAGTTTCTACTAACTTAAAGCTTGATAGTAAACATAACTGCTGTAATTATGTTTACTGCGTTAAATTGTCTTAGAAAAAGCAATATACTTTTTTGCTTTTATGTGTAGGTAAAGATCGCCAATCATTTGATATTTCAGCCGTCTGCTACCATAAACTGTTCCACCATACTTGCCCCTTCTGCCACCATAAAGATCCACCATACTTGATTCATTTAATCCCGCAGCCTTATCCCATTTCAAACTTCGAATCGCACATTCAAACTATTTCATACTGCGGACCTAAATGTCATCGAAGTCCGAGTCTGGTGTACCGGTTACGGTGTCACCCCCAAATACTTCACTAAGATTGTCATTCAACGTAGTTACGTAGTTCCGAAAATATCTTTAGTGCTTCCACTAAAGATATTTTCGTTGTTTAGACTAGATTGTCTAAACAACGAAACGTTGTCCCTGTATTGGGAATTGCGTCAAGATATTTATTTATTTTAGTTACGTAGTTACATCATAATAATTAAAAATTATTTCAGTCAATGTAAACTTAAATCTTAAACCGACACTGAAATAGAATAATCTATTTCGCGAATTGAGTACTTCCGGCGCGGCGGGGCCAGTGAGCGCAAATTGTTGGCACGTAACGAGTTATTTGGGCGTCAATTGATAACGCAAGCGACTGCCGAAGGGGGCTGACTACCGTCCACCAATCATAGGCCAATCTGCCAACCTACTTATTTGTATACGTATTAAATACCAGCTAAAAATATACCTATAGCGCAAATTTTCGGGGCTATCATTGATGGCCTTTAATTCTTACGCCATGTAATATGTAATAACCAGCCCCTTTATCGTTTGAGGCATCTTAGAGTTCGAGACTGTAAAAATAAGCTGTAGTCACCGAGAGGTGAAGTCCGAAATAAAATACCTAGACTGAAATAAACAGAACTATGACTAAAGTTTAAAGCTTCAATAGCCTAATGATTTAGGGTGCGGACTATGATACATAAATTCGCAGGTTCAGGCCTGCAATTCGACTATTGCCGTAAATCACAGATGCCGAAAGCCAGATACAAGAATTGGAGTGGTTAACAGGAATATTAGTAATGTTATTTGCCAGTCCTATTATTCTTTTTAAAAAAATATAAATCTAAAAAATTACAACGTACAATAGTCATGATTGGTCATGATTATTGTAGAAAATATATCATTATTATCCACGATAGCAGAGTGGTTGAGTAATAGGAATTCGAGTTAAGAGACCCAAGTTATATAAGAGACCTAGGAGGTAGGCTCGCACATAAGTGTTTTTTGAAAACTTATTTACAATTTATACATGTAGGTTATATACACGTTGTGCCAAAAAAAACTCAGGTGAGTTGGGTTCGAAAGGACTAAATTGTCTCAACCTCTGGCATAATACTTCTTGTATTGGAAAATGCGTGAAGTGAAGAGATTATCGGTGTAAGAATCATACCATCCCCTTGCAATTGTAATTCGTAGCGCATTTCTAAGGCGACCAAATCCGTTGAAATGCAATTAGCTATGGATGTATGATAGCGTTGCGGTGAGAGGCTGTAACCAGATCTACGGTGAGTCGAGATGTATGGTCACAGTGCCGATGCCGCAGCGTCAGCCTGAGGAGAAGGTGGCCCGCCGTTGATGATCCTCAGTGGCTGACAGGGCTAGGAAGCACGCGTTGTGCCGTCAGTAGTCCGGTGCAGTGACTGCGTTGATGACGTCGATGTTGTTGACGAAGCTCGATGCGTTGTTCTTCAGTGGGCACCGTCGGTTGGAGGTGAGATCACGTCGGGGTCACCAGTGTAGCGGATGATGTGCATCAGGAAAAGGGTAGCTACTCGCCAGGTCGGGTAATCGTGACCTGGGGAGGACGTCTCCTCCACAAGTGTGCGCTATCGGCAATCATATATATGCTTTGTAATTGTGAGAACTTCGATAGCGCGATGTAGGACGTCGATGTGTTTCCTGAATCCGCCACGAGCAAGCTTCTTATGTGGAGAATTAGATGTCGCCACAACCATCTCGGTAAATACCACACCAAAATTCAGCAGACCAGTAACGGGTAGCAACGTCTAAGGAGCGAAGTATCTGGTAATGTGATCGCCAATCGCCAATCTACTGTGATCGCATGGCAATCACGGAGGGCCAACCTTACCAGAGAGGCCTATGTCCTGCATTGGACTTTAATAAGCCGTTACGATAAAAGGCCGTTACTATAGAAGAAATTCCGTGTGGTAACAGCGGTGGTAAGAATATAGCCACTCCCTTTCTTCCCGTGGATGTCGTAAGAGGCGACTAAGGAAAACAACCTTGAATATCGTTATGGCAACCTATAGATGGCGGGATGATTTCTAAAAACATCAGACTAAAATTATCAGGCCGAAGATGGGTAGCAGCGTCTGAGGTGCGAGTTGTCTGGTATGTATGTATGCAAATATGTATAGGCCGATATGCATGTATGTATGTGTATGTATGTATATACGATAGAAGGTGCTCTACAAGAGTTAGGTATTATAGAATGCACTATTTACATCATTTTATTGCACGTAATACATTGAAATTCGAAATCGTAGATGGTTTTGCAGTTAAATTATTTTTATTAGCATTTTACCTGCGCTGTTTCTTAAACAAATCTAATTAAAAATACCGCTGTGTACCCAACAGAGTTTACTAAGAGATTAGGAAACTGTTTCTAAAACATTCGGTAACAGATAGACTTATTATTACGGGATTAAAATTTAGACCCAAGTCCAAGACAAAGAAAGGATTTGTTGTAATGTGTAATTCTCGCACCTCGCTCTGGATCTCAGGCGAGTAATCTAATCCTATTCCTTTTGATTTCATTTTTACCGTAAAACAAATACAAATATTACTTTCTTTTGGTTTTTAGCAAAAGATAATCAATCCGCGTTAAATGCTTGTGCACGCTTTACTTTTAATATACCGCCGCGTTCGTAAGTATGATCACGTGTCTAATTATCGCTCGTATCAATTAATGTGGTTACCCATTCGCCAACGCCGTAGTTTGCGTGTACTCACAACTCTGTACTCTATCCTAACATCTCCCACTGCCGCTTCCTACTTATCTTCCCTATTTAAAAACCACGACAGCTCTAACCACGACAGAAACCTTCGGTCATCAAACAACCTCCAGCTTCATTGTCCCGATCATACTTCAGGCATTATCCATCCCTCCTTTCATGTGCAATCCGTTCTGCTTAGGAATGCACTTCCTCTCGATGTCAGGATGTCAGAGAGTCGTTATGCTTTTAAGATAAAGGTGAAAGATCACCTCCTGAAAACATTGGCAGAATCATCGTAATATCGTATGTCGTAATATTGTATTATTTAAGTATTTATTCTGTGTACTTGTATATTTGTATGTATTTATATGTATTTTTATTTGTATGATTATATTATTACGTGACACCATTTCTCAATAATGCAAATGTAAAGATGGATTATCGCAGCCGACTTCACTTTGCTACCCTTTTGTTTGGTGTAATCAAAAATAAAGAGCCTATATATCTCTACAATAAATTAACTTGGTCTAAAGATCAAAATAATAAATATAATACTAGATCATCTACTTATAAATTAATATATCCTTTGCTACGAAGTGTTGGAATAATCTGCCGCCTCCATTACGTGCTCTCAAGTCGCTTACTACTTTTAAGATTAAGTTTAAATGTATACTGTATAATGAGCAAATAAGTACTATATAATAAATAACAACCGCATTGTAATAGTTTAAGGAGTATGCAAAAGGTAATTATTTAAACAGCCTTTATTGTTTTGTCTTTTTTTTTATTCACATTGTTTTTTATAATATACCTTAATAACATTTAATTGGACGCAACATTAACGATTAGTAGCTAAAGAATTAAATTTGAATCTTTATTTAAAAACAACACACAAAAAGCTTTATTATATAATTGAAGCTGATAAATACTTATAATAAAAAATACTTATGATAAGCTGTCCGAGTTCCCATAAGGGTCGGACTGAAAATCAGTGTCGGGTTATCCCGGCTACAACTGAGTTCGATCCATTTCGTGGTCATATGCTGCAGCACGGATTGTCATATTTGTTGTTTTAGTTTAGCTTGCGTTATTTTATTTTATATTGTCTTCGTGCTGTATTCGGTCCACCAATAAACGATCTTTCTTTCTTTCTTTACACTGTTACTTGTAAAACACCACGAATATTTTAATATATCTCTAAATTCATCATAACTAATTCGAAAGCCAATGAGTAACTTACAAACATAACAACAAAATACTTATAAAGTAAGATAAAAATATTTTTTTTTAAGATAATAAAATGCCAAATTAGTGGTAGCTTTCAAATTGATACTACTTTAATCATAGGTAGTATATTTTATTGATATAAAACTGTCATATGATTATAGGATTGTATATGTTACTGTGAGACATGGATTTCCCATAATCTCCATACTAGGCAAATGTTAGGTCCTTAAATTTGAAATTAGCTTTTTGTCGAACTGACCACTTAGATCTGAAATTTAAAAATTCAAATTTATAAATTCATTTAGCTGGTTTTTATGATGATGATATTAACAAGTACCAGTTCTACTGTGGCCCCAGTGCTGCAGAAAAGCTCGAAGGATTAATTATGTGTACGGCGCTGGTGTCGCAAAAGGAAGAACGTTTTTGATTTCAACGTTTTCGTTCTGGAAATTTCGACCTACAGAACAAACCCTGTGGACTGCCGAAGACCAAAGTGGAAAATGAAGAATTAAAGGCAAATCGAATCATTACTTGTGATGAAAGGTGGATACTGTACGATAATCGGAAGTGCTCGTCGCAATGGCTGAACCCTAAAGACCCATCCAAATCATGCCTCAAACGAAAATTGATTCAGAAAAATTTACTTGTGATGTATTTTTTTGAGATGGTCTATATCCTGTAATCGACTTTATTAGGCAGTTAAGTAAGTGATAGCGTTGGGCGTAGACTCTACTACTACTGTCTAAGTGTCTGGAAAGGTACCACTCTTTTATCAGGCTTCAAAACAATTTCCAACGTGTGCTGTACAAACTATTGTGATTCATGTCGTTGAAAGACATAAGATGCTCGTATTGATAGACAATGGGTATTCCTCCCTGATTCGGCAGGATTGATAAACAACTTAAGCTCCACGAAAGCCGAGTGATTGGGTGATCGGAATTCGAGTCAAGAGACACGAGTTCGATCCCCAAGGCTCGCAACAATGGGTTTTTTTAAAACTTATGTACGATTAATATCGTTGGCTTAATTGGAAATCGTGAAGATATATATTTCTTTTTATATATTTATTTATTTCAAATCTCCACACCATACCAATAACGGGGGTCGATAGAGGTCTAGACAATCATGTCTTTCGACCCACCATTCATCTCATGTTGTCATTTTTAATGTGACAGGTGGTGAGCCCGTCGCCATCTTTATGTCCAAGCCAACGATATAATTCGAACATAAGTTTTTAAAAAAACTCGTTGGTACGAGCCTGCCACCTGGGGATCAAACTCGGGTCCTTGACTCGAAATTCCGACCATGCAACCACTCGGCTATCGTGTCTTCTTTAAAGTGAGATTTGAAATAGACAACTTTAAATTTGAAGGTAGACAACATATTTATTTCAGTAGTTAAGAAAGTCAAGAAATATGACTACAATAATGTCTCAAAACAGAATGGTCTTGACTAACATCCATGTCTGCTGTTAGGAATACTACAATCAAATTTGTCGAGCACGTTAACCTAATATTATATTGACAGAACTGGCAAGCCCATCCCTCATCCTAGTGATCAAAGACGAATCCAACTCGGCTCGGCATCATTATATAAATAAGATGTGTCCACGTGTCAACTGGCTGTATCCTCCCTCAAAACTAAAAACCAAATTATTATTAAATATAAATGAACAAACTGTGCTACGAGCAACCATGGGTGTTGTCAGTAATGACTTAGGGATCCGGAGACGTTTTTAACAGTGGTAGAGCCACGCATCAGCTTTTGTTGTTGCATGAATGGGCCGGCTCGACCGGAGAAGTACCACGACCTCACAGAATACCGGAGTGAAGTAGAAGTCTAACAAACTTCTGCGTTTCGTCTGGTGAGTGCAGGTAACCGGAGGCACACACACCTCCCTCTCCCAATTCTGGGGGCGGGGGCACTCTAAGGCCGACAACGCATCTGCTATGCTTCTGGTATTGCGGGTGTTCATGGGCGGCGGTAACCACTTACCATCACGTGAGCCACCTTCTCGTTTGCCTCCCTTTTCTATATAAAAAAAGACGTGATATGAACGTGGTACGAAGACCGTGGCGATCACTGCATTAGGTATGAGGAAGCTTCGTTAGGTTTGGCATTTCTCGGCGTGGTAGAATCTAAAACGAGTATGTCTTCAATAAAACTAAGTAATGACAATGTTATAGAAGTTCTTCCCATGATCACCCGGTATCTTTAAATATATTCCATAAATATTATAGCTAAGAATAAAACACGTACTTACATTTTAGGAGGTAATGAACCTATTTCAAGAGCTATATAAATAAGTACGAATATATCTTAAGATTTACTATTCTATTACACTCTCTATTACTCTGACTATTACTTAGGTACGCTTACATATCATCATCAACATTGCCAATGTTAAGCCCTCTATTAAACAGGACAAAATTAAAACAATAGTAGATTTTTTTAAAAATAGTACTAAGATGGTAACTGTATTATTTAAATCCAAACAAATCAATATTTTTGCGTATTCTTTTAGTACGTTCACACGATAGTACCTACAGCATGCGCCTGCGCCGTCGTTAACGGTGTAACGTGCGCCCGCATCTTTCACCCTCCGCACACTCGGCCTATATAAATTCACAAGCTACTTAGATATATTAACGAGTAGTTACTATGTATAATTAACGCAAGTTCATTCCAATACTTATAATTCAAAGTCACACTCACGATAACATTTTTTGTGTTTCATTGGAATATTGGAAACACGAGTTCAAGCCCTCCAATCAATTAAGCGGCTTATCTAATGGTGGATTGTGACGTCCATGAACACATGAGCTACATAATGTTAATACCATAGACAGCTAACAATCTGTTTACGCCACTTGCTACATTCTACAGGAGAGTCACGATAGCCTAGTGGTCGGGTGATTAAAATTCGAGTCAAGACACCCGAGTTCGATTTCCAGGTGGTAACGTACCAATGAGTTTTTTCAAAAAGTTGTATACGATTTATATCGTTGGCTCAGATATAAAAGCAGCACCAGACTTTCCATCTGTCACATGGCCCCAAAAAAGGTCCCCGGTGAAAGGTGGATCGAAAGGACTTCATTGTCTAGACATCTCCGTCTACCCCTGTATTGGACATGGCGTGAAGATATTAGCCACGATAGCCGAGTGGTTGGGTGGTCGGAATTTCGAGTCATTTCAATTGCCGAGTTCGATCCCCAGGTGGCAGGCTCGTACCAATGGGTTTTTCAAAAACTTACGAATTATATCAATGGCTTGGACATAAAGACGGCGACGGGCTCACCACCTGTCACGTTGTCCCAAAAATATCTTCGGTGGAAGGTGGGTCGAAGGGACATAAGTCAATACTAGACCTCTGTCTACCCCTGTATTGGGAATTGCGTGAAGATGTTTATTTATTATTTATTATTACGTGAAGATGTTATATTTTTGAGACTAATTAGGTACATAATGTTAATACCTGAAATAGCTTACAAGCTGGTCATGTCAGTTACTATTACACTCTAGCTGAGTATATAGTTCTGTGCTCTTGTGTAACTCATTCTATGGTTTACATGTTGTTTTTACAAAAAAATTCATCAAATTCATTACAGAAAAACTATTTAAATGATAATAGAGTACGATATTTTATTTCCTTTATTTAAAAAAATTAAATAACGAAGTTATATTCTGCTACTTCTTCTCACCTATGTCTTTTTTTCTATGTTGATGGTAGATTACTAATCTTAGTAAATACGAGTAAGTAGGCCTCCAGCTCGTCACGCATCAATATTATAACAGAAAACACTCGCCATCACACCTCAAGGCATCTAGACTTCCTAGCCTAAGCAAAGGAGTAGCAATAGTAACGTTTACTTTACCAATAGCTTTAGCTGTATTAAAATTAAAATAAAATGTCTTCACACCATTCCCAATACAGGAGTAAGTCTAGACAATTAAGTCCTTTCGACCCACTTCGAAGAAATTGTTCGGTACAACTAGACTGGTGATTAGCCAGTCGCCATCTTTATGACCAAGCCAGCGATATAAAATGTACATAGGTTTAAAAAAAAATCTAATTTCTGCACGATTGGAGAAGGCTTGCAGTTTTTATAGAGGCTAGATTTGAAAAGTCGCGATTAGAATTTGTGTGATGAGACCCCCAGGAGAAAAGTTAGATCCCCAGGAGGCAGACGCACACCAATGAGTTTTTTCAAAACTTGTATAGCTAGTCACGATAGCCGAGTGGATAGGTGGTTGGAATTTCGAGTCGAGAGACCCGAGTTCGATCCCCAAGTGGCAGGCTCGTACCAATGGGTTTTTTCAAAACCTATGTACGATTCGTATCGTTGGCTTGGACATAAAGACGGCGACAGGCTCACCACCTGTCACGTTGTCCCGAAAATATCTTCGGTGGAAGGTGGGTCAAAGGGACTTAATTGTCTAGACTAGACCTCTCTCTACCCCTGTATTGGGAATTGCGAGAAGATAATTATTTATTTTATTTGTATAGCTAGTTGGATAGATTGGATATAAGAACTAAGATTACACATAGAAACTAAATGTTTTAATTTTAAAATCTTGCTATTATTTCACATCATCCGCGGTGAAGGATGAACAACTTGCTTACTCCGTACTTGGGATAAGTTGTAACATACATAAATAGAAACGTGCCATCTGCAAAAATTTTAACTCGCTTAGTTCTCATTGTGGTATGTTTCTAATTATTTGGGCTGCAGCTATTCCTACACCATTTGGTTATGTATTGTTTGCTTCATTTCTTAGATATTTTCCGATTCTAGAAGAATAAATATGACATTATCTACGTACTAAAATTGTAAAACATTTTATAAGTATCTTGAGGTAAAGAAGAAATCTGTTGTAGCACTTGTTTTTATTTACAAATTTACATATAAGAATATAATACAAGACTTAATATATTTTTATTAGATATTAGTTTAGATAAGACAATATGAAAAGTAATATATTCAAATAATTACATTTTTATTCTATAGATTAATAATTTTATGTGTTATATTATACCCATACTTATTAAAATAAACAAAAAAATATCTTCACGCCATTCCCAATACAGGGGTAGACAGAGGTATAGTCTAGACAATTAAGTACCTTCGACCCACCTTCCACCGAAGATATTTCGGGACAACGTGACAGGTGGTGAGTCGCCGTCTTTATGTCCAAGCCAACGATATGAATCGTACATAGGTTTTGAAAAAACCCATTGGTACTGCCACCTGGGGATGGAACTCGGGTCTCTCGACTCGGAATTCCGACCACCCTTCCACTCGGCTATCGTGACTTTTTTATAATAAATAATAAACACAGGTTTAGTTGAAAGGTTCGCAAAAAAAATTACAAATTCGAAGAATCAATTTGTGTGTTAATATGCATTATAACAAAAGATGTGTAAAAAAAGTGGGCAATATTTTTATTAGTACATTTTATTTTTTTTATTTTATATCTACGAACTAAATACAAATAATCTCCTGTCGAACTTTATAATTTTTACCAAATCCTATAATTAGTCTCGCGTACATTTCAAACATCATACAATACATTAAATATTTACATTAAATGTAACTGAAAAATATCTGCTAACGATTTTCCTGAAAATGTAATTATGGCATTGTGTAGCTCCTATTGGCCGCCTGCTGCCAAGAGCGGATTGGCGAGTAGGCGGCGACGGATGTGCGGGACGAGGACATTGGCCCGACTGGCACCCCACCTCGGCCAGGAGTGGGGCGAATCATCCCTATGTTTATTTTTGTTGTTAAAGTCAGTGAGCTATGAGCTTTCAACGTGTATAGATGTATTTAGGAAAACAGAATAAAACTCCACGGACTTTACATAGGTATCATTACGCAGAGGATAGAATAGAGTGCTGTGATATTGGACTGTGTGTTTGTCGATAAGACTTTGTGATTTGTGTTACTGGTTGCACTATTTCGGAGATGGTGATCCTGTAAGTATTTACTTCTTTTTTTATTTAATAGTCTTTAAAAAGTGACTAAATTATTCAATAATTTATACTACGACATCGTGGCGACATCAGTGAAATAGTACAAGTGTTCATAACAAAACATTTTCACATATTTAAGTATTATAGCTGGATTAGATATTTATTACTTACATGTTTATTTTCAATAACATCTTGTACAAAAAGTATCTACTACAAGATTTATTTTAGAACCATTTCTTCAATTGAACAGTTCTCACTAAAAATTTTATTGTTTGTATGTGAGTCAAATGTTATTAAGTGTATTTTGGGTCAATATGTGGAAGCTTGTCCTTGGCTAGTGGATGTATATTTGGTTTTGTTCTATTCTATACTGAATATATCCAAATATACATGTTCTCTATACTGTTTATTGTAAAAATAGCTATAAGATCCACTGATAAAAAAAATTTTCGCCGAACCAATTTGAATCTTAAAGATTAACTATCGACCAGTGATCCACAAATAGTTATTTGAATTTCACGTATAACTTCCGTTTTTCGTAATTTAAAGACAAAATATAGTTTTACTTGATTGATTGGACGTTCATCTCAGCGTAAAAATATACAACCGTTTCTTCCCGCGGCTGTCAGAACGTAAAAGAAAGAATAAATCATGAATGACTTAATAACAATCTCGAAATAGCTCCTAAACCCAAATAATGAAAGGCCAGCAACATCTAGGCAATATTACTTCGTTAGGGGCAAGCCCACGCCCAGCAGGAGACTATTTATATGCTCCTATTGAAGGATGAGGAAGGCAGCGATGGGCTCACCACCTGTCACGTTGTCTCAAAAGTATCTTCGGTAGAAAGTGGGTCGAAGGGACTTAATTGTCTAGACTAGACCTCTGTCTACCCCTGTATTAGGAATTGCGTGAAGATATTTTTTTCTATTGAAGGATAAAGTTTAAATAGTAGTATTGGAAAGATATCAGATCATAAATATTCCCTGGGGTAATTCACCAGAGCCTAACGTCTTCGATGTCTCTTGCCAAAAGTTTATTTCTCTCATAATAATTTATCGTTTCGTCTTTCTTCAAATCAAAACAGTGTAAAAGAAGTATTCTCTTCAAGAAGCTTCCCGTACTCTGACACTGATACAAATGACAAAATAACCATCTCATGTACATCGGATTTAACTATATGGAAAGATGGGATACTGCTACACTGTCAAGGAATAAATTTAATAAATATATACAACGCTTATTAACTTAAGTCACGATAACTTACCATTATACGTACCATTTATACCGTTGGATTAGACATAAAGACGACGACAGGCTCACCACTTATCTCTTTGTCCCAAAAAAGTGTCCTCGGTGGAAGGTGGCTCGAAAGGACTTAATTGTCTAGACCTTCTCCTGTATTGAGAATAGTGTGATGATATTTTTAACACTTTATTAATTAATATAGAGTTAAATGATTTAATATGCTAAACACCGCACATTTATTCTTATTTTTTAGTTCATTTACAGAAATATAAACGTAAATATTGCTTTTTGTACAACGATTTAAGTATTAGATATTTTTTTTAAAACAATGATCACTATCATTACTAAAACCCATAAGATTTCGACAATTGAACAGACCTTACCTTTAGATTGTAACAAAGCTTTGTCCCAAGCAATGTTTCAAGATAGCATTCATTAACTTAAGTTAAATTTGTGTAGGTAGGTATCGTCGCTATATCTAACCAAATTGTTATAATTGAATCTCAGAATTAAATCAATAATTGTAGTAACATTCATTCACCATATTAATAATACCTCTTGTGGGCCGAACTTCTTCATTCCTCTTAGAAATAATTTACATATTTTTATACAGTATATTTTCATACAACTGATTAAAGCTGTAAGCTTTAGATTCTGTCGTTGCCTCGAATTCGGTGAACATTTCTCGAGAAGTTGGTGGAACGTTTTCCTTACATTACTAAAGAATGTGTAACTTTAAAGTAATTAAAACTATTGAACGAAAAAATTAATTAATGTTGCGGAGAGTCGACGGCTAAAGTATAAAATTATAGGATCTCTCTTTTTTTTCCAAGACAATCTCGGGTAGGAGAAAGTCTCTTATTTTCAGTAGTCACTTATAATAGACGGATTGTCTACCCTATGCGTGGGTTGCCTACCCTATGTAATAATCCCTTCAAAGTAAAATTTAATGATTTATTTATGTAAAAGAGCCCTACCATAGTTCTGTACTGTTCTGAAAACATCTACATGCCTCTGTTTGCACAAACCTTGCCAAAAGCTAAAAAAACCACAAACGAAGTTATAGCAACTTAAACAAACGGTTTAAAATATTAATAGTAGCAGTATCATTTGACTCTATTAATGCTCGTACAAGGACAAGTCAAAAGCAACAAACCCACACGCATGACTAAGCAAATAATACAATATATACATCATTGTGCTTTAATTCCGTGTCAAATATGTTAAAGTGGGCAAACAGTGGAGGGTTGTGGAAGGTGATGGAGGGACGGCAATTGAAACTAATTGAGACTCGTTGAAACCGGCGCGCATTCTCCCCGCGATAAATAAGCAACTAAACTTATTATTAAATACATTCGAAACGTATCTTGAATGTAACTTTTCTTTTTCTTTATGTCAACCTTCAACCGATTCATTTATGTCGACAAATAGAACAACTACTGGGTTCCGTTTCGAAGGGTAGAGGGAGCGAGGGTAATAATGGTACCTACAATATCCGTGAACTACTCCGACACTATTTTTTTTTTTATTATTCCATTCCACGACCTCCTTCAGCCTTGCTACAACATCTAAATGTATATATTCTATTTTCAAAATAATCAAGCCGAAAAATTTATAAAAATACTAAATAGTCTAATATAATTATTTTAAATTAAAAGTTAATACCTTAGTAAAAAAGAGATCAATTTAAGTAAATTTTAATAAACCTTATATGCATTTTGATAGACATTAGAAATGAAATTTGAATATCGCTTTGAATGAACTATCCTTTTATCGCAAAAACTCCCTAACTTCAACATTTACATTCACTTTTTACGAATTATTTAACCAATTAAAGCATAGCCTGCCCCTTCAGAAGGCAATTCTGGTAATTGGCTCAATAAGCCTTAGCGAGGGGAGCCGAAAGATTCTCTGCGCTCACTGCCTGCACTTTTACTCACGAACATGCCAACACTGAAAGCAACAGTACCGCTAGATTCTTTTATTTTCACGTAATTTCCTATACGGGTAGCCAGAGGTCCAAACCATGTAATCCTTACGTCTTTTTTTTTTCACCGTATTTGGAACAACACGACAGGTGGCGAGCATATCGCCATCTTAATGACCAAGCTTATCAAAAGTAAATGAATAAAAAATAAATAAATAAATGCTTACTTTATTTTATTTTTAATAGTCACGTAATTTGCCAACACTAATCTAAATTGTGAACATATGAACATATGTGTAACTTGGTCCTACTTAAAAAATGAAGATTGAGATAACTAATTATTTAGCTATTCAGAAAAGCTGTGTAGTCTAGTGTGCACTAGTCATACATTGTATCAGAGAATAGAAAGAAAAGCTTGTTAATAGAATTATATATAGTATATCGGAATCTGAATCACTCAAGTACGAACCCAGGTTAAAATCACCATGCCGGAAACAAGCTTTTGTAAGATATTGTACGTGACATTATAGATTGACGACTTGACGACCTCCGTGGACAAGTACGTACGACGGATTGGCGTACACACCGGTATTCATGTCGTTTTCGCGTCGCTAGCTCGGAGGTTCCGGGCTCGATTCCCAGCCGAGTCAATGCAGAAAACACTTCTTCTGCAATGTCTCGGGTGTTAAAATAACTGTGCACATCTGAATTATTCGATGAGAGGGACCCGACAAAATAGATTACTTGCACATTGCCTATGCGTGGTCTATTGATAGCGTTTGGAAGGACCAATGATTTATATTTATTAACTAAACTTTAGATTTGTTATAAAAACTAAGGAAGTCGATGAAGCAGACTTCCAGGCCTCTGATATTCCAAAGGCAGACCTAACTAATTATTTATTTTTTTCAACTCGACGCTAGCGCATACTATAAGAACAAAATTCTACCTAGTCAGGTCATAAATTCTGTCACATGTTTAAAATAAAATAATTGAAAGAAGTTTATTCATTATGTAACAATTTATGTACCAAAATTAACTTAACAAAACATAGATGATTATTATGACACTAAAGTTTATTCAAAATGACCTCCGTGATTTTGAATACAGGCCTTCCATCTGTGCGGCCAGTCGTCTATCGCAGCACGAACGAGTTCCGTGTCAATATCGGCGGCTGCCTTAATCAAGGATGTCTTGAGTGACTCCAAATTGGGATGAGGCTTTGAGCACGCCTTTTCCTCCAAGTGTTGCCATATCTTGTAATCTAACGGATTCAAATCTTGACTGGACGTTGGGCATTTCTTTGAATTCACGCCTTCACAGCTTTTATCACTGCTGGAGTCCTAACATACCGAGGGTGACCACTTCTTGACCTGTCATCTACACTAGAGTCTTCATTGTATCGTTAGATGGTACGATAAACGACTCTTTTGGTTATATTAAAATTTTTCAGTATGTCAAAAATTTGAATTGGCACGTAACCGCAACGGTGCAACGCAATAACTGCAACACGGTCTTCTTTAAGTGTCCACTCCATATTTAAAAATGACTAAAATTCTAAAAAGTTAACGAAATTCGAATTCAATAAACTTTTTTGTGGCCAGCATTCTAAAAGAAAAGTTTTTACTGAGTGACTACTTATGACCTGACTGTGTATATCTAAAAATCAACGTCTAAGTAGAAATACAATTCATTAAAACTCTCTATTTACAAAATATGAGAAAATTTTTATAAATATAAATATGTAATACAAATATTTTTTTGCGTATCCAGTGCGTGCCATGAAAAGCGTATGCAAAAGACTTAAACTAAGCGGACCGATGACAGACCGACGAAAGGTCCCAGGTATGACGATTGACATTACGCTTTCCAAGCGTAGAGAAATCCTGTTTATTGGCGAGACCTATGTCATGCAGAAAGATAAATAACCTACTCTCTGTATGCACTAGTTTTTTTTTTTTTGTGAAAGGGTAGACCTTTAATAGTTCTACAGTCAACCCACAGACCTCGTATTAATTTAGTATTGTTCATTCAACAGCGGACGCCCGGACATGTCAGAGGGACCATCGACACCAGAATGGGACATCAATGACGCAGTCGTTCCGAGAGTTACCATCTTCGACGCGTTCGGTGAATGGTGCGACGGGCATGTACGTCGCGTGTACCCACCTGGATGCGAGGAGGCGCGAAGGCACGCTTCGGGCTGGGCGATGCGGAACACAAACAACCACAACGTGCATATACTGAAGAAGAGCTGCCTCGGAGTGTTGGTCTGCTCCGTCAGATGTCGACTGCCCGATGGATCGAGAGTTCATTTACGACCAGCTATATGTGACAAAGCACGAAAGAAACAGCAAGGTAATTATTGCCTTTTTAATCCTGTAAGCTGTTACAATCATTTTCCATATACATATTTTTTTATTTTTAGTTAAAATAATTAAGTGTTGTCTCCAATATGTTTGTCTCCAACAGCAGAATTACGAATTGTAGTTGATATTTATATATACTTTTCTCTTTCTCTTTCTCTTATCTTACTACCAAACAATTTGCTGCATCAATAGATGATATCGTTTTCTTTAATTATGATATAACTTTATTTCAACACAATTGTTTTATAACAGTATTTTGAACGTAATAAATTTTGACAGGTAAACCGTGTCCGAACCGACTATGCAACGGTGGCCGCTTGGAGGTTCAGCCTTGTCGTGGCCATTGCGGCTACCCGGTCACACACTTCTGGCGCCACACCGAACACGCAATATTCTTCCAAGCGAAGGGCGCACACGACCATCCGAGACCCGAAGCGAAAGGCGCGAGTGAAGTTAGAAGATCGATAGGCGCCGGAAGAAGAGTCCGAGGTCTCGCATTGCTCCTAGCGCGGGAAGCGTCAATCGCTGACAAAATGTTAACAGGAAAACAAGAAAAGCAAATGCCACAAAAAATCGGCAGCAGCCATCTTCAACCGCCACCTCTAATTCCTGATAACCAAAGAGGTGAGAACAATCATTCAGTTCATTTTAATTTTATTTCAAAATTGTTGAACCTCTAACCTCACTGTTCAGCCTTCAGTTATATGTAATGTAATATATGACATTAAACCATTTATTAGTAGCATAGTAAAAATACTAAACATTATATATGTCATAATAACACTCCTGATAATCTCTCCATCCATCTTAGTATACCGTAGACTACTTGACAGAAGTTTCACTTCTGCTGTGTATTTATTGCACACATATACACACACACAGTTTTTTCTTTTTTTCTCTCTTATATACAAACATTACAAGTTCTGAGAGAACTCTTCAGAACTTTTAGTTCCACCTCAAATTCAACATGATATGTTCATGCTTGTAGAAAGTTGAAAATTTCAAATGTCCTTATCTAAACCCAATTCATGGGATTCTTTTTATCAGCTTATTTGGCAATTAGAGATTGTTCTTTCTTAACAAGAAAGCAGCAGCATAAACGAACAAGGTTTTCTCATCAGCGTCCGAAGTTCAGTTTTAAAACTGATTTATTAGAGATATTATTCGTTTATTATTTGTAATAGATTTTGATCGGCTTTAAACCCTAATCTGACCTGACCATAAGGAGTATTATATTATTAATTAAAGAATCGTTATCGATTATAATTAAAATGATTCAATTTTGTATTAATCGAAAGTATATTCCGTTATAGCAAACAAACATCTCCGTTGTAGATTTTTGTCGTTCTAGAATTTTTTGGAAAATATCTCTGCATTCCATATTTATAACGTTCCGTTCATTCCGCAATTGGCATGTTCAGTTACTCGTCAGTAGCATACCATAGAGATAGTATATATTGAAATGGCATTCTTGCTCACACATATTGACGCATGATGTTTTAAGATATTTAAATAACAATATTAAGTCTCGATACTCGAGTGGCAGGGTGATCGGAATTCGAAGTCAAGAGACCCGAGTTCGATCCCCAGGTGGTCAAAAACTTAAGTGCGAATTATATCGTAGTCCGTACCATCTATCCCGTTTTCTTAAAAAGTGTCTTCAGTGGAAGGTGGGTCGAAAGGACTTAACTGTCTAGACCTCTGTCTCGGGAATCTCTAGTATCTGTGTCTAGTTCTCTGTATTGGGAAGGGCGTGAAGATATTTTTTTAATAAATATCTTCACACAGAGTCTGACGGGGTAGCCGGTAGCAACAGATCGACAAGTATCATGATCCTAACACAGTGTGCATGCAGATTTTATAAATCTTAAATCTTTTCTTTTAAAAGTTCTGACATGCACGTGCGGCCCCTTCGAATGCACCTGTCGATGGCATCCTGAGATGACCACGGAGTCGTACGCACCAGCGCCATGGAATCCTGCCGAGCATCATACCTACGCCTCATACCCTCCGCACCCCGCGCCACCACCGCCCTCGCTTCAACAGCACCAAACTTACGATACAACGTTACCAGCCGACGATATTTTCCATCCAGAAGAAATCTTCCAACTAGACCAACCTATAAGGCTCGACTTCCCTATAGAGGAGAACACTCTGGAATCGCCACCAACTTTCGCCGATCTCAACAATGATAATTCAAGACCGGAGGACTCGTACTGGCTGGAATGGCAGAGAGCAGCCGGCGGATCGGAATCAAGCGATACACCTTCACCCGAGCTCTTTGGCAACGGCTTGCAACACCCTGAAGCGTTTTGTGAACAACAACAATATCCACACCAAGTCTACTATCCAGAAGAGGCGCAATATTATTCCGCTGAAGGTTCAAGAGAGTCACCCATTATGGATTTACAAGAGCAAAGATTCTACAGATACGGTCAAGACTGCGTTCAAAGCAATGCGGATATGCAGTCGTGGAATTATTCGGACTGTGCATTCGCGTCCCATTTCGACGTCCAACATTCGCAAGCTGTGAACGCATTCGGTGCTTTGTTATAATGTTCCTTGATTATTTATGTACATAGCGTGTAAATTGTAAATAAGTCAATCAAATTTACTGTACATTCCATAATTATAAGCCTTTATAAACATTAAATGTGAAGGTTGTTTCTTTTTTCATTATAATGTTGCCTCTTTGATGGTTTGACTCGTGGATAAAATAAAATAATGATTTCTTTACAAAATCGTCTATTTATTGTATATAAAAATTACATTAAAATTGTCAATTTTACAATTCTTTTTATTTCTAACGATAAAATTGGTCACTACAAAATAGTTCATAAAGCGATCATACATTAAAATTATTATGCATTTGCTATCCGCAAAACATTCCAGGTAAAACGAATACTCATGTTATAGTAAATAAAGAAAATGTTAAATGTTTAACAGCCCTCGAGCATCTTATAGTGTGATTGTTTCCCAGTTGGTCTGAGAACATTATTAATTAAAATTCCTTTATAGCCTTCGTGTAAAATAAATATACATAAAGTATAATGGATCTTCATAAGTTCAATGATTATCAATGACACCATTGTATAGTCTCTTTGAAGTTCATTTGAAAATTCGACTTTAAAAATTCGCAAATTCAGTATCAATGATATTAATACTACCAAAACCATATCATCTATGTGTAACTGCCTTCTCAATCTTTTGATTAATGAATAATATATAATTAACATGCTTATCACTTATCACTTTCTTTTTAGTATCACTAAATTACTACTACAACGCGTAACTAATCCTTATGTTACATCAACAAACACAATTTCCCCTGTGGAGACCCTATATGCAGTCTTTGACAACGCATTTGGATCAAAAGACAAAAGTATTGTGAAATAGCTTACTTAAATTTAGCTTAAAACATGTGTTAATTTACGTCCTTAACGATAGGCCAATAAAAACTTAATTAAAATGTTGTTATTGTTTCATATTCATTAAATCATTGTTTCAAAGGGTTGAGGAGAGCACAGCACGCACTATCACAGCAATCGGCAAACCCCAAATATGTCTCGAACTCCAATCAAACTCCCAAACATAACGCAGTATCTTACGTAAGGTTAGAGACATACTAAGCCCCCTGTTGGGTGCCATATATAATAAGGCCACAAACAAATTTTAAAATCAAGCAATACCCTCTCTTTTTACAACATAACATTTCAATTTGCGCTTCATATATATTTTAGCACGAGAACCGCTTGAACAATATATCGGACGCAAATGTCTGTGCGATTTAAAAACGAGAGACTGTGATATCCTTAAATACCTAACTATATAACTAAAGTGCCAGATTTATTAAAGAGTAAACGTTGTAACAGAAGCGAGATCGATTGTTTAAGCGTCATTGTATCGTGCTTAGAAGCCTTTACGCGCTTTATAGACGAATTTCTAAATAGAGGAACAAAATATGTCCTACTATATCTACTATGACTTAGATATCGAGTTAGTTGTAGACTTAATAATAGGAGAATTTTAAGATTGAATATTTACTAATTCGAACAGTTTTTAAGATATAACTCATCTGTATATTTTGTTGAATATTCTAATAATGTAAAAATAACTATAAAACTAATTTAATATCTAATTTTACACAAGTATTTTAATTTTGTGCCATTAAGAAGCAACTGTAAAAAATTTCACACACACTAATAAATTTAGTATTGCATGAGGAACTTAATTAATAACACAACACAAAAGTATATATAAAATAAATCAACAAAAGTGTAATTCAACCATATTTAGAAAATATAACACTTTTGGGAGAAAACTAAATTAAAAAAATTTGTACTATATAAATCATCACACCAAGTAAAATATTTCAAATGAAAGTCGTTTTAACTACTTCCTAATTAGAGGCAAATTAAATTGCAATAAAAATTGTGTTTAAATTAAACAAACAACAAAATGTTATATATTACTTTAAAAACACTAAAATTGCAAAAAAAAATGTTTCCCAATTAATTCCTTTACTATCCTTTGAAAGCATTCATCAAAATAAATTCATAGACGGGACAATGTCACCTACATTGCTCAGATCCCAAAGTAAGTAGCTAACACTTGTGTTGTGGATTCAGAAACAACAAAGGTACTATAAACACCCAGACCCTCTACAATATAGAATAAGTGGTTTTCCATATTGGTTTATCCGGGAATCGATTACAGGACCTCAGATCTGGCGATCCTTTGAAAACCGGTGTATACGCCACTAGACCGCCGGAGACCGTAGAAAACAGTTAACAGCCTAGTGAATTTTGATGTTCAAGAATCTCTCGCTTTCACCTTAAGCCTCTGGAAGACATTAACTAGGTATGCAAAACTATGCATGCTAAAGTGATATTTCGAATTTTTCTTTCGAATGTATGTATATATTCATATTCATTAATTTTAATTCTTTAATTAAAGTAAACATATTACAAGAGTGAATAAACAAAACACAAAAATATCAAGTTTGGTTATATGTCTCCTAAATTCTAGTGGTATTCATCAGCAGATCAGTTCACACAGTGCTCGCAATTTACAATACCATACCACATCATGCAATCCTAATAACTGACAATAGCTTCAAGTACATTCTCACAAGTCTTATAAGTCATAAACTTGCCATTAACTAGAGCAATATTCGTTAAATTATATATTGCTTGCATTATTTTTTCCTGTATAGGTGCTTATATCTTTATCCCTTCTAAGATATTTTACGAAATCTCATATCTCTATGTTTATCATCATACTCCATTTACAACTCGGAGGTAAAGATTCATGCAAGAAATAATTCATTATAAAATGTTCACCTAGAACATTTTGTGAATATTAATGTTCGGATATTTATATAAATGTGATGTAGTTAACTGTGACATGACTGGTGAAATTGATTACATAAGAACAGGAAGGTTGATGTATTTTTTTTTTTCAAAATGCCTTTGTACTAGCTTATTCACATGTTTATTCAAAAACATATAATAAGATTCATCACTTTTTAATGGCGTTGTATGTTGAGGTGTATACAATGATTTTAAGAAGAGAATATACCATAGGAAAATACATGAAAATATTGGATGAAAAGACTAATTAATTTTAATTAAATAATAGTCTTTTTCATTTCTGTATATAGTATAAATTGCTTAATTTTTTATTGGATTTGGGTGAAGAAGAAGAGTGAGAGCACTACTATTTGTTAGAGGCATGATACTGACCTTTGAAAAATAATATGACATAGGATTATTAATATAGGTAAGATTTATATTTATAAAATATTTGAAATATCCCCTAAATCTGTGTTTAATTTATAATCATGACCAAAACATAAATACGTAACAGATGTGGTAAAAAGAAGAAAAGAAAAAAGTAAAAAATAAAGATCAATTTAAGGAAAAAAATTAAACTAACTAACTTCAGGCTCACATTTTCTACAACAAGTGTTTTGCTTACCTTGCAACATTTGCATTTTGTTTTATTATAATATGAGACGTGATGTGGATCATAATTATTACAAAACCAATGTTTGTATGCAATTACATAATTATTTTGCATCCTATTCTTATGAACCAGCTCAGGTACAGATTAAAAAGCAAAATTTGTGTCTTAACAAATAATGAAAAGGATAAAACTATCACCGAATCAAATACAAGACATGTAAATTGTAATATCAGGGCTGATATTAAAAAAAATAATTTGAATTTCACTGCTGCTCCATTGAGCACATACTTTCACCATATTTTAAATTTTCATTGTTGAATAATAACTTGTGCTTCGAGCACTCCATCCAATTTTCTTTGTCACATCACTATTAAAGGTCACAGCATAATCCGCCCAAGGTCTTGTCACTGTGTAGTATCCACTAGATGCGGTGGCGGACGGTGTCGGGATGGATAGGGGTTGCGTGGGGGGTTGCGTGGGGGGTTGTGTGGGGGGTTGCGTGGTGGGTTGCGTGGGGGATTGCGTGGGGGATTGTGTGGGGCGTTCCGGGGGACGTTGCGTGGGGGGTTGCGTGGGGGGTTGTGTGAGGGATTGCGTGGGGGGTTGCGTGGGGGGTTGCGTGGGGGGTTGCGTGGGGGGTTGCGTGTGGGGGTGCGTGCGGGGGTGCGCGGCGCGGCGTCAGGGCGCGGCCTCCTGCGCGAGCTCGGCGTGCGGCGCGGCGCCGTGCGCCACCACGGCCAGCGCGCTCACGGACAGCTCCAGCGGCTCGCCGCCGGGGCAGCGACCGACGCTGCACTCCATGTCCGTGCTGCAAGCGACACAAAACACATTGTCATAGAGCTGGTGAAGCTACCCAGCAGCTATGCTACCGCACGAATGAGCCAGCACGACCGTAGTGACACGGCCTCGTCACATTTCAATGTAAGGCATCAAGTTTGACGCCCTCCGTGGGCGAGTGGCGCACACACCTGTTACCATGGTGTCGCCAGCTCTGAGGACCCGAGTTTAAAACACTTTTTCTACATTAGATTAATAAATAAATAAACATCTTCACGCAATTCCCTATACAGGTAGGCAGAGGTCTAGTCTAGACAATTAAGTCCCTTTGACCTTCCACCGAAGATATTTTCGGGACAACGTGACAGGTGGTGAGCCCGTCGCTGTCTTTATGTCCGAGCCAACGATATAATTCGTACATAAGTTTTTTTAAAAACCCATTGGGACGAGCCTGCCACCTGGGGATCGAACTCAGATCTCTTGACTCGAAATTCCGACCACCCAACCAGTCGGCCATTGTGACTCTCTTAGATTAAACATCCGATATGATAAATCAATTAATTTTATGCAGTAAATCAATGAATTATTATGAAAATCCTTACACAACACTGACTGTAGACATTTGCATCCTAGCACTGTTCCACTGCTCACTTGCTTCGATAGAATCCAACTGGTCCTCCGAAGCCTGCGTAGCAGTCGTCGTTGCTTCGCCTACTGGTGACTCCAAGTTTATGAGCGTAGCCGTGGCCACTTCGCCGACTCTGCTAGCCTCATCTGTATTCGAGCTCGTCGATTGACTAGTATCAACTGATTTTTGTACATCTGTTCAAAAAATAACGGCTACGTTCATTTTTGTATCTTATATGACATTAACAGAGATTATTGAAAGAAAATATTTTAAAAAGTTAACACTAAAATAGTTTTTTTTACAATTTTTTTTTAATTGTAATGCCAATGTCAAGCCAACAAAGTGATCAATTAAGCCATCGAAATGATGTCAAAAATAAAGTGACACCTTGGCATACCAAGAAGCAACTGGTATTTGCCTTAGTATAGCATTTCAGATTGCCTGTTTTAGCCCAGAATTAGAACCAGGATGACTCATTTTGTCATTATGAAATATCTAAGTGAGCACGCTTTCAGCTCTAAAATACTTCATAATTAACCTTTTACAAAATTTTGACGTAATGAATTCGACGCAAATTCACTATTTAATATTAAACGACACCACGCCATAAATCTGGTTTAATGAAGTTTTATTTGATAATTCATTGAATGAAAATGTAAATAACTTTGTGATAAAATAAGTTACATACAAACTCTAATGCATTTGTGAATAGTGTGAAGCGTAAAAGCAATGACCTGGTGCATGCATGTAGGTCAACCATTTCTTGAGCGGTCGATTTTCAGTGAGCATGGAGAGAACGCTGCTCTTCATTGCATCTGCAATGAAACGCGCGTTTTTCGCGTTAGAAGCTACTTTTTACGTGCAAATAAAACTGTACTGTTGTTAAATGAAAATTTTCGAGAATATTCGTTTAGAACACAAGAACTAGGCCCCTTAAGTTGTTATAATATAGGTTAATATATTACACACAAAATAGAAACTAATTTTTATTTATAAGAAATATTTAAATACATGTAATTTTGTTCTCTTTAAAAATTCATAAACATATTCCAACTAAAAAACCAACAGAGCCTGTTGATTAAATAGTTGACAAGGGCCTAGAGAATTTTATTAATCAAACTGGTTAGATAATAATTGTATTGATTGTGCTTAATAGTGACATCGAAGACACAAAAACACGTTCACATTAATTGTGTGCTTTCTGCATGATTTTACAAAAAACAATAAATAAAAACAAAACTACAATAACACGTCTATACATGCTACAATCGCGTCTTACCGTAAAAGATGTAAGAATTCGGATGAATTTTAAATTTTTTAACGTACCTTGCTTGTGTTTGCTGTCGCAGCAAGGAGGCAGCGACAAGTGAGGGCGCAATGGACGGACGCGGACTCGATAAAAACGCGAGCCGCGTGGCATTTGATAGCGGTTACCGTTCTGGAAATTAATCAAATGGTAAAAGTTTACAAAAAAAAAACTGTTTAACGTAATAAACTTCCACCATACATTAGGGAGAAAATATATTTACGTATCCTGTTCACACGGTAAACAATTAGTCAAACAAGAATGTTTTGAATTACAGTCGGACATACCTTCTTCGCATAGCAGAACTCTTTTGATTCGACTGTAGCAACTGTGTAAAGTCGTCTTTCACTCTCGTTCTTCACCTGTATGCTGAGATCTAACGCCGGCAGGCAATCGCTGTGCACAAAGTACATCATTGATGCCTCCTGTAAAAGATATATATATTTTGAAATAACTGTACATAAACGCGTGTACGCACGCACGCACGCACGCACGCACGCACGCACGCACGCACGTACACACGCATTTGCACCTACCAAGCACAAATGTAATGAAAATCGAGTTTTTAAAAGATTATGACCTGCATGACTGTGTAGTTGAGATGCGCCGGGTCCCAAAGCAGCATTACGGTGTGCCCGGGCAGGCACGAGGACAGGCTGAGAGTGCCGGCCGCCAGCCCGTACGGGGTGTGGCAGCGCACGCGTGGCCGCCGCCCCTCTTCCCTCTTGGGTGAAGACCTGGCAGAGTAGACATAGGTAGAGGGTACAGGTGGCAGGCGCTCGGACAACGTAGATAGAGGGTATAGGTGGCAACTACGCTGAACTAGAAATGACAATGTGATGAAACAGTGCACGGCTCACGCTTATAGCAGTGATGTGAGGAATCCTCGTTGTAATTTCTTATCGCGCTAGTAACTTTCGATATCCATTCCGATATTACTAATCACTTTAAGACACATATGAACGAAATTTTGGTTCCGCTTTGATCAGATCCTATCAGAATATAGTTTTTTCTTTAAATAAGTAATAAATATTTCGTGTAAGTCCGCAAATCTGCACTGGAGCAACTAAGTAGTCTTACGATGGTTATTTAAAGAAAAAGGAAATTCAGGTGTAGTAATTTACCATTGCTATAAGGTTGCAAGCTGATGTCAGAACATATGTTCAATCAATTGATTGCACATCAATACGTTACTTTTGAGTTTCTTTATGACGTCTAAAAGATATATTTTTAGATGCAATATTGCATATAAAAATATTTTAAATGATTTATAAAATCACCATTTACGCCAAGCAAGGCACTAACGTTCATATTAACAGATAAAGTGAATGTTTTCAAGTAATGATACGAACCTCCCTTCACTATCATCTTCTCTGCTCTTTTCTCCTTCATCGCTCTTCTTCTCAAGCTCCTTCTTCAACTCGGCTACCTGAAGCTGAAGCGCTGCTTTTTCATTCTCCATTGTTGCAAGCTAGTGAAATATTTAATATATACTATATCAATAATTATAGTAAGATTGTACATCATGAATATTATCTAAAAGATAAGTAATTGGCTTATAGTACGTAATATCGGGAACGGGATGTAAATTATCTTTTCCTTTAAAACATCTGTATTGTCATATTAATTTACAAAATAGAATATTCTTTAATCTAAAATATACCAGGATCTTTATTATACACTAGCTTTATGTGAAGTCATGCTACTACCCAGGTAATGTCCATCATCTTTAAACCATCGCAAATCCAAAATTTACTATTGAATAAAGAACTCACTCAAAGACTGACACAAGTGGGCCCGCATATCCGAAAACATATTTTTATCACGCGATTTCCCATACTGGGGTAGGCAGAGGCCTAGACAATGAACCCATATGGACCCATTTTTAACCGAAGCTCATTCGTGACAACGCGACACAGCTAACAGCACTATGAGGTCCGAGCTAGCAGCACTACACAGTGCATCAGAGAGGAGTAATAACCTGGGTTTTAACCAGGCTGTCGTAGTCGTTGGTCTCCGGGTCGGTGAGCTGCTGTATGGTCTCGCGGTACTTGGCGCACTCGCGAGCGAGGACCAGCTCGCGCTCGCGCAGCATCTCCAGCTGCCGGTCCTTCTCCGACAGCAGCCGCCGCGTCACGTCGTTGATCGTCACCTGAGAGACATCGCCAACTCTTCAGATACAAATCGCCAGTTTTGATCGCATATTTTATTGATGCAAATGAACAATCCGGTTGGCGGTGGCAACAGGCAAGTTAGTAGTAAGAGCCTGTTTTCGATGTTAAGGGTTGCGATTTGGGTCAAGTTGTTTGGGGAGCCCACGAATTTGAGTGTCGCTGGTTTGAATTCCGCTAGAGCCAAACATACATAAATACATGGGCATGAACATAAATACATACATAGATAGGGTCAACATCACATACATTGCTCTGATCCCAAAGTAAGCACCTAAAACACTTGTGCTATTGAATCGGAAAGAACGAAGGTGCCACGAACACCCAGACCCGAGAAAATGTAGAAAAAGCTAATCCGGGACCATAGAGCTGGCACCTTGAAAACCAGTGTGTACGCCACTCGCTCACTGAGGTCGTCATTTGTATGAGAAAGTAATTTATTTGTAATTTATGAATACAATAGATAGAGCGGTTGGGTATCCGGAATTAGAATCAGAAGACTCGATTTAGATCACCAAGAAGTGGGCATGTAACAAATTTTTTTGTATGATATTTTTTTTATAACAAAGGAAGGCAAACGAGCAGGCGGCTCACGTGATGGATGCGTTGCCGCCCTTGGAGGGCCCCCCCCCCAGAATTGGGGGAGGGGGGTGTGTGGGCCTCCGGTTACCTGCACTCACCAGACGAAACGCAGAAGTTTGTTAGACTTCTACTTCACGCCGGTATTCTGTGAGGTCGTGGTACTTCCCCGGTCGAGCCGGCCCATTCACGCAACAACAAAGGTGATTCGTGGCTCTACCACTGTAACATGTATTGTTACAACTGTGATATGTATTGACTTGAACACAAAGACACTGGCATCTACCTGCTTTTCCGCTTCATATTTCGCCTTCAGTAAGGCAATTTCAGCTGTAGTTTTCTGCTCAAACTCTGCTTTACACTTCTCTATCGCAGCCTTTACTGCTTCTTCTTTCTCCACTTCAGCGTTCTCTTTTGTCTGCATCACAATTGCATTGTGACTATTGATCTCTATAACATCAGTGCGCTCGATCTTTTCTAGGCTTGATTCTGATGGCGATCTGTCCATATTAGTTAAAGCCACTAGACGGAATCTGCAAAACGTTATGAATTTACATGTAGTTAAAAAGTCATTAATCTGTCAACCAATATGGTTTAACTAAATTTACCTAGATCGCATGGATTCAACCTCAGCCTTGAA
Source organism: Sericinus montela (assembly GCA_029286605.1). Classification (NCBI taxonomy): domain Eukaryota; kingdom Metazoa; phylum Arthropoda; class Insecta; order Lepidoptera; family Papilionidae; genus Sericinus; species Sericinus montela. Next base: position 14,197,119 of record JAGSMR010000012.1, on the reverse strand, counting down.
ATCCAAGTGCATCTTCTCTTGTAACTCTTTAATTTCCTTTTGTTTTTGTGCTTCCATTTCTTCGAGTTTCTTCTCAAACGCTTTCAATTCATCTCGAGTTTTTTCAAGAAGATCTTTAGTACCCTGATGTTCCAATTCTAATCTTTCTATCTCCTTTTGATGCTGCAGTTTTAATTCTTCTTTTTCATTGTGCAAAGAACTAATTTCTTCGTCTTTCACGTTGAGAGATGATTTCATATCACTTAGTTCCAATTCATGATCAACAGTCAGCCTTTGCGTCTGTTCCCTAAATCTTATTGCTGTCTCCTCATTACTTTTCTCCCAAGCCTGTATTATTTCTAAATATTTCCCGGACATATATTTCTTTTGTTCATCCATCTCAACCTTCAGTTTGACTAATTCATCTCTAATATATATAATGTTAACTTTACACAGAGTATATAGTCTACTTAAGAAGTCTTGAAGTTTTTCGATGTTTATTTTATGAGTATCCATATTGTCCTAAAAACAAGTAAAATACATTATATATAGTATTTGATTTCATTTCAAATAAAATTATAATTGAAGTGTTCAATCAATTAGAATAAGACTAATAAATAAATACGTAAAGCAAACATAATTATCAGCATTTTTACGGGGCCGGTGAAGACAGGAGCAACGAAAACAGAACTAATTTCACACAGATGAGACCTCAAAACCTAAAAAAAAATACTAATTTTTTTATATATTTAAATCCAAATAAAGTGAACTGCAGGTCTCACTTGAGTGGTGGTATAAAACGTCTACGCTATATACAATTTGCACCTGTCGTTCGTCCCGACCCCATTCCAAACTGGACGGCAGTGACTCCTCAATGTAGAACTCAGAGTTCTCGAATTCCACGTTCCGTCTCGACGTGCACTCGACAGTCTCCATTATAACCGGCAGATGTCGCACCTCGGTAACGGTGGACACGGCCATCGTGTCGGGGGCGCAAGTCGTCGACGTGTCCGTTTTCTGTTTGTGCGAGCCGCTCTGTCTGCTCAGCTTCTCGAAATCGCCGGCGTCCGTTTCAGATTCGAAGTCCCTGAGCAAAGCATCACATAATCAGTTTATATGTGAGCTGCTAAATGAGCGTGAATATATCGTATGTATACAATATATATCATCTTACTTATCAAAGTCCACTTGAATGTCAACATCCCTTTCGTCGTGCTCTGACGCCGATAACCTGTGTAATAATAAACAGTACGCAAATAATGAATATCCAAAAATAAAATGTTATTATTAATTTTATAGGCATCGAACGTATCTTTTTTTATTTGTATCTTCACGCATTTTCCAAAACATGGGGTAGACAGAAGACAATTAAGTTTTTTCGAGCCACTTATCATCGAAACCTATTTGGGGCAACGTGATAAGATAAGCCTATCACCTTCTTAGTGTCCAAGCTAACGTTAAAATATAAATATACTCAATAACGATTTAATGCAAATTTAATATGTAATACATATATTACATATTTAAACAAATAAATATTCATATTCATGAATAAACATCCATGACTTGAGTACAAACATTCATATTCATCACACAAACAACTTCCAAAGTTTTAGCTGCCTACATACATACAATCACGTCTCTTTCCCGTAGGGGTAGGCAGACTACTTCTTTCCACTTGCTACGATCCTTACATACATGTTTCGCTTCGTCCCCTTTCTTTATTCCCTTCATATTTCATTTGCCTTTTATTTTAGCTGCCTCCATGTTAAATTGCATCAAAATCGCTTTATACGTGAGAACGTAACAGCCGGAATGTAAATGTGTTATTAATACTCTACGTTTACCGAACCGAACGAATCACTTAATACATTTACGCGATTCGTTAGTTACATTCTTTCGAAAAAGAGCACAATAACCGATATAATGATAAATGATAAAATCTGATAGAAATGGAACGTACGTTATACTTGGCCATCTTTGGCTACACCGTCGGCAACAACCCGTGAAGATATATATTTAAAACTAACCTCTGTCGAAAGAATTTGACCGTCGCCTCCATATCATATTGCGGCACGTGCTCTACCAGCTCCGGGAAAGTGTTAGAAATGAACTCTACGTCCTCGTCCGTAATCTGCGGCAGACGCGCGTCGAAAACGGGCGGCGCTTGCGTCGCGAACGGCGGCGGCAGGTCCGTCATGCCCGGGAATAGATTCTTGAGGAAATGCCCGTCGAATAGACTGTTGAACTCCTGCCGTCGGTTCACTTCTTCTTCGTGGATTTTATGCAACCTCTCCGCTAAATCTGTCGCCCACTGAAAAGAAAACACGTAAATATCCATCCCACTGAATGTTACCTGCACTCACCAGACGAAACGTAGAAGATTGTTAGACTTCTACTTCACGCCGGTATTCTTTGAGGTCGTGGTACTTCCTCGGTCGAGCCGGCCCATTTATGCAACAACAAAAGCTGATGTGTGGCTCTACCACTAAATCATTCGTAATCATTCCCTAAGCAATACTTTATTATAGTAAAAGGATGCGGCTTTTATCATCTGCGTAGTGGTCATATGTTTTCAGTAACTTATTTTCTTTTGAATATATATTTAATAGATGTTATCTTTGTCTCTGTTTGGGTTTGTCGTGAGATTCTCAGTTATGTTCCGAAGCTACCCCAAAATATAGGAAAACGCAATGCTATAATAACCATCCACAAAAGTGACTGACAATGTCAACCTTTATAATTGTTTTAGAACATGGAACATAGCAATCTACATGCTACGGCTAGCTGTTCGCAGATCGATAATGATAATCATAAAAATGTTTAGCTATTGAACCCCGGTACTCTATTCGGTAACGTCTACTAGTTAGAAATCGAAATAAAAGTCATCCTATACACATGTACAAAGTTGCCAAATTGATCTACTTAATTTGACATTTAATTGTTTGTGTGTATATTATTTCATTTTGTTTAGCACGATAATGTATTGATTGATTTATTCATTCGTTAATTAAATCATTCATTCATTCATTCATGTTACACAAAGTAATGTGAAAATTTTTCATCAAAATCAATAAAGCAATTTCAGTTACATAATCTGGGCTGCATCGCGACACGGAAATGCGATGCACGTAGACATAAGTAAGTGGCATCGGTACCCGCAGATGTGAGGCGGAGAAAGCGCTATACACATATTGATCAGTATAAATCAATAAAGTATTTACTCATTCATATTACACCGAGTAATTAGTATATGCTGTATCTATAGTACATGCTGTATGCTATATACGTACAGCATATACTATTAGTATATGCTGCATGCTATATATAAAGTAGTATATGCTGCATCGCGACACGGAAATACGCTGCACGTGGACATAAGCAAGTGGCATCGGTACCCGCAGATGGGAGACGGAGAAGGCGCGACGGCGCGCGACCTCGAGCGCGGCGCGCACGAAAACGGCGGGCGCGCGGTGCAGCTGCGCCACGATGCCGAAGTAACGCGCCAGCCGGTTGAGGCACTGGAACGACAGCATCGCGTGCGCGTCCTGCACCGACATCGAGTTCTCGATCATCAGCACCGCCCTGTCACACCACACCACAACCCCGCCACAAACGGACATTAGTTTCACGTTAACTGTACAATTATACAGTTACGTATGCAAAAACAAATGGCGTATGTTAGTTGGACGGTAAACATGAAGAGCATCACCCTCCCTCAAACAGATGCGTACACTATTTTTATTTATATATTTAAATTTATTGAAAAAAAAAATATCTTCATGCAATTCCCAATACGGGGGACAGAGGTCAAGTCTAGACAATTAAGTCCCTTTGACCCTTCCGCCGAAGATATTTTCGGGATAACGTGACAGGTGGTGAGCCCGTCGCCGTCTTTTATGTCCAAGCTAACAATGAAATTCGTACATAAGTTTTTGAAAAACTCATTGGTACTGCCACCTGGGGATCGAACTCGGGGTCTCACGACTCGCAATTCCGACCACCCAACAACTCGGCTATCGTGACTTAATTAAATTTATTGAACCTTATAAAATATATAACTTAAGTCGGGACATAATGCTAAAAGCTTTCTCTGTCTGTCTGTCAACCTTGAGGAATGGAGAAACATGGAAGGTGGTTAATATAAAACATAACAGTAAAGTGTAAGAATGAAATATAATTAATTCAGAAATTATAATATATATACATAAAGGTATGACATGTACATAAAGGTATGCCACTAGATAGGCAGTATACTCTACACCAGATTATATAAGAATGCTATGGCATGTGCATTCTGTAAAGTTAGTGCACACGTCTGTGGAAGGGAGGATGGCTTCTTCTTCTCTTATAACCAAGTGACATATACCATTTATCTTTGCATGCAAAATTAATCAGTATCATTTTTTTGTCATCTCTAAAAAATTATCAACAAACCTAAACAACTGAGAAAACTTAGAATATTGGTTAGCACAATCAAAATTAGGCTAGAGGTAAAGTTTGAAATGTATATCGATTTATCAGTTCACTAATAAAACACATGATGAAATGATTTAACAATTACTTACTCTAATCTAGCTTTTAAGATGTGGGACAGTTCATCTTTGGAGTTGGCTATGCGGCGCCGGATATCGATCAGCACTTGATGGCCATTTAAAAGCTTTTCCAGCTGACAGCAGTGAGATTGCACTAGGGTTGGCAACACCGAGGGATCACATGCAGAATTCAAACGCTCACGATACTGAAAATAATTAAAACTTTTTAGTAAAAATAATACACATATCAATAATACAAATACATGAAAAATATATATACAAAAAAAAATAACAAAATTTATATATACAAAAAAATATATCTTAACGCCATTCCCAACATATGGGTAGACTGATGGTATGGGTAGACTGACTTTCACCTTTGGTGAGAGGTGGGCTGAAAGGACCTTATACTGAGATGAGATATAATGGTCATTCCGTGAAACATTTATTGGTACTAATAGTCATATTTATTAGTAGTTAAAGCAATGATTTGTCTATAGTATCGGCATAAGAATATCACACCTCTTTCTTCCCATAGGCGTCCCGAAAGGCAAATAATGGAAAAGTGTTAATATAGTTTAACAGGATAATGTATGTATATAACAGCATACATAGATAGGGACAATATCACATACATTGCCTTGATCCCGATGTAATTAGCTAAAGCACTTGTGTTATGAAATCAGAAAGTCGCGGCTCGCTGTGGTACCTACATAACGTAGGTACCACACACACAGCGAGCCGCGACAATGTAGAAAAATTAGTTTCCCACATTGACCCAACTGGGATTCGAACCCAGGACAATGGAGCTAGCCACACCATGAAAACTAGTGTTTACGCCACTCATCAACAGAGAACGTCTTAATATGTCTTGACGTAATACAGCAATTTTTACTCAAACTACTTATTACTACTATTTTTGGTGAAGTAAGTCTAAGAAAAAATATTTACTTTAAATATTTGAGTTCAAGTTGTCTGTTATGTCTTAATGTCACATTGACTCTATAGTTTATTTTTATTAGCTCTATAAATCATACAACATTAGTTTTTTAATATAGTTCAAATTAAAAAAAAATCATGATCCCAACCTGTATAAGCGAAGCCGCCTGATCATGTTGGTCTCGCTCTATTTTTTTTACTTCGCTTAGTAATTGATCTAGACCATATAAACGATCTTCGATTCCTTTTATCTGCTTAAGGCCATGCATGTTTGCATACTCGAGTATGTGACACAGTTCTGCTTCTCTCTCCTTCAGTGGTTCCGCATCAATCTGTGAAATAAAGAATGTATTTTAAAGGAACAAACAAAAATACAATTTTAAAAATCTCACCTTAGATGCTATTTTTCTGAAGCCACCATTATATTTATTAAAAAGGCAGAGAATTTACACATATTAATATTCTTTTCAATATAACATTTTGATTTAATAATTTACATTCGCTATTACATTAATGGATTTTATTTACAGCTTTCTTCTTTTTATGAAGGCCCAGTGTAAATCTATAATGTGATTTGCACAATCAACAATTTCCAAGAACCATACACCATTCATGCACATAGTCATGGGTATAATACCCATGACTATGTGCATGATAGGTGTATGGTTATACAAGTCATGGGTATTATATTTAAGAATAACTAACCAAAGCCAATCCCTTTTCACAATAGTCTAAGATATCTTGCAAAGATGCTTTATTGCCTTGGGCAAGAATCCAATGCAACAAGGTAGGTTCCTCTTTGTTCTCGCAAGAACTAGCTTTAAACGTGTCACCCTCATCAGACTCCTCAATCTGTTGCATCACCTCAGATGATTCTGCTTCTTCTTTACTTGTTGATTGAAGTTTTTTATCAAAGACTGAAAAGATAATATACTCCTATTATTGATATTCGTTAATGTAGTTAGGTAATATGATTTAGATGTTTAACAGATTCTTTCTTAGAAACTTGCTAGTTTAATGGTCATGATAGCCGAGTGGTTGGGGGTCGGAATTTCGAGACGAGAGACCCGAGTTCGATCCCCAGGTGGCAGGGTCATACCAAAGGGTTTTCCAAAAAAACTTATGTACGAACTATATCGTTGGCTTGGACATAAAGACAGCGACGGGCTTTCATGATGTCCCGAAAATATCTTCGGTGAAAGGTGGGTCGAAGGGACTTAATTGTCTAGACTAGACCTCTCTACTGCTGTATTGGGAATTGCGTGAAGATATTTATACATAATTTTTTTTCCAGTTGTCATGAGATTAACACCAGATTTAACCAAATACAAGAAAAGGTATATATTAAATGTTACCATCTTCTTCAGACAGTCTGAATGCTTCAACTCCAAAGTCCTGATACGCTCTATTCTCTGAACTATTGTCTAGAGGTTGATTGATTCTATAATGATGCCCTTCAAAATCCGTCTCCTCGAAAACATCGAAAGCCGAGAACCGATGCGCTTCAGCGTGTAATTGAAGCGCAGGGAGGATGGGGATCATCTTTAGTGACTTCAATACATCGTTAAGGCTATAGAAAGAAATAAACGGATTAAACAAGAGAAATATTAAAAAACACGAACTGTATTGGGAATTGCGTGAAGATATTTTTTTTTAAATATTAAAAAACAAGTTCATCTGTGCCTGACAAGGCATTCTTATATAAAGTGATTATATGCAACATACTTCAAAACTGAGCATTGGTTACAGCATTGCAAATGCTCAAAGGCCATGGTCAAAAGGTGGCATATTTAATTAACATTTAATAAAAGTAATCGTTAAACAGAATAAAATACATTAAAGATAAGAATGTAAGCAGTTTTGTTATAACCTAATCTAAATAATGTTATGCATTCATTAAATGTACATTGAATGGCAATATACTTACGTATTTAACATTTCGTGATACTCCTCTTTTTTTAGGCGATGCTTGCGGAATGATTCTTTGAAACTTCGAGAACGTTCACAGAACTCATTATATATGTCCTCTAAATTTGCCACCACAGCTGCCCAACCCTGCGGAATATTTTTTTATTGATGAGCAGCAAGCATTTATTACATATATTTATTAAATAAAATTTTGTATGTTTAAATATACTACTGATTGTTATTCTACATATTATTCCATATTTATTGCATAATGTAGTGATATTTCCTACAAAATTTTTAATAATGAAACAGTATGGGAGCGATCAACTTGTTCCATTATTATCATTAATGTCTTTTCATTAATGTTTTATTATCATTAATGTATTTATTTATAGTATAATAACCCTTTTTATAAAACTTGTCTTTAATAAATTTCTTGAACCTGTTAAGGTTCTGCAAATTTACTGGCATTTTATTGTGGAAGCCTACACACTACCCCATGGATGAATTACAAGGTTGTGTCTGTCCCTGGCATTAATATTATGACATCAGTTATCTATTTATAATTATTAACTAACTTCTCCAAGTTTCTTTCGAATTTATATTCTAAATAGCTCAAAAGGAGCTCTTTTGCAGAATAAATATTGTTCCCACATCAGCTGCCCCATAATAAAATTCCATAAAACATTGTGCTATGAAAGTAAGTAAAATTAACAATTCTAGCTGTTTTTACATCAGTAAAGCATCTTCTTTTCTTTACAGTATTTGCTGGAGGGCTTAATCTACTTGCGAATTTTGATATATCGGGGCTACATTGAAGCTTAACTTCAAGAGCTATTGCAATAAAAAATAATCATATCCACGTTGTCTAATTATTTCCTATTTATAATTAGACTGAGGTCTAGACAATTAAGTCCTTTCGACCCACCTTCCACCAAAGAAATTTTTTGGGACAATGTGACAGGTGGTGAACCCATCGCCATCTTTATGTCCAAGCCAACAATATAACTTGTTAAGGTTTGGAAAATACCCATTGGTATAAGCCACCTGGGGATAGGGTCTCCTGACTCAAATCCCGATCACTCAACCACTTGGCTATTGTGACTGTTTAACACTCATATTCATCAAAGAAATATTTTGAATCTGCAACTACTAGCTTTGAAGGTGGATTGATAACTAGGCAATTGGGTTGTTGACCTAGTATTGAAATTTATCTATCTGCACATATTTGCTGCCTGTAGTATTTCACATATACATTCACTTACTTCATTTGACTACATCAAAATGTCATCCTTAATAATGTAATAAATGTTAGTGGGGTTTATCCTTCTTTTTTACATATATAATAGACATAACACATACCCTTTCTTACCACTCTACTTTTAAAGCTAAGGTTCAAACAAATAAAATTGAAAGTATATGTACTTGATGCTGTAAATGCTGTTCAAGGACTAACTGGTCACAGCTCCTGGAAACTTCATGAGCGAGGTCACTAAACTGTTGGGCTAACGTAGCGCACGATATTACTGTGTGAACTGTGGCTGGTAGGGAACAGCACATTTCTACAGAACTTCTTAACTCAACAACTGATTTTCCTTCAAAGGTGCTGCGGGTATCACTACGAAAGGCTCCTGTACTTAATTCCACAATAGGACTAAGATCTCCCACCACTAAAAAAAACAATAATTATATTATTTAATTTGGGTTGGTTGAAGTGTTCAAATTGGCATAATTTGTATTTCTAGACATTAATTGAATGACCTTAATGAATAAACAAATAAACAACACAAGGGATATTAGAAACTAACTAAATTATTTTAAAGTTCATCTTTTCACTACCTTTTATAATATTATATGCAGTACCATTCAATTAACAATAACAATAACACCATGATGTACTGTTTAAAGTTACCTAAATTAAAAAATATATTCTAATATATATATTCACTAGCAATCTATCACTTATCTTTATCCTGGATTTATAACATGCTTGCATAAACTATAAATACTCATCATCTAAGATACTCACTAAATATTACATTTTGGAATTATTGGTAGTATGTTTCAGAGTTAGAAATTAATATGTACATATAAAAGATTAATATACAGACATAAGGGCGGCGACAGGCTCACCACCTGTCACGTTGTCCCGAAAATATCTTGGGTGGAAGGTGGGTCAAAGGGACTTAATTGTCTAGACTTGACCTCTGTCTACCCCTGTATTGGGAATTGCGTGAAGATATTTAATTTTAATTTTAAAAGATTAACTTATTTAAAATAATAAGGTAAAATTTTTTTTATTCTTGCAAGCTGAAACATTATTTTTATTCATTAGGTTTCTCTTGATTACAATCTGCCACAGTTTTAATGATCTCATTTAACAATCATAAAAACTCACTTTCACAAAACTTTTTTTATTTTTATAATACAATTTAAGTAATCAATATGTATATGATATTTAGTAAATAGGCAATTCTAATTAAAGACCATAACCAAAATTATTGGACATCCAAAAAATGCAATTTAATTTATAAGTATAGAATAATTTGGTATAGGTACCATAACCGAAGCTGTCACAGACCATCTGATAATCAAAAATAGGCACATATTTAATCAGAATCAATTAAATTTTCCAATTCCTAACAAACTTAGTTAATATGTACCCAATTACTGATATAAAAGTAAATAGATAATTAAATTAATTAAACATTAATTTCTCTACCAGAATCTTGTTTCAAACAGCGATAAAAATAAAAAAATATATACTCACTGGATTGTTTTAACCTACTATCTTTCACAGAAGGTTTACTGAACATGTATATAGGATTGGTATCTGTGCCAGCACTATATGATGAAACCATGTGATCTGACTGCAGAACTTCACCACCACTCACAAGAAGAACAAGAGAAGTAGCTGGTATTTTGGTCTTCCTTTCTATAGCAGCTTTTAAGCTAGCCACACTATAATCAACAGAGTAAAATTAGAGTAATTAAAGTAATTATTGGGACAATAAACACACATTAAACATTAAAATTATGCAAAAGGTGGTACTGACCTTTGTAATGTGAGGTTCATGTCATATGTGGTCATTTGACCAGCATCCACATGAAAAACATATAACATATTGGCAGCCTTTCTTTAGGCAACTCACTCACAAAGAACAATCAACTCTGTAACATGTTGTGTTAACTGTAACAATTTTTATTATTAATTGAAAATATAAACTATTTACCAAATAAAAGTAAATTTAAAACATTGAATCATTATTTTCCAAACTAACATGAAAATAAGATAGAAGGGACAATCAAGACATCATTGGGCAGATATATGCTGAAATATTATGCAGTCAGTTTCATTAATTAAATAGTGCAGTAATTAAATAAATATCTACGTAATATTAGAATCCATTCTAATATAATGCCTAACATCGTTTGTTACAAGGAGAAGGAACTACGCACCTTTAAATCTCGTCTTTATCAATGTGACCTAAAATAACTAGAACTGTGTTTTATACACATTCATGAATTTGAATAGAAAAACATATACATTAAGCAAAATAAGTGTATCTTGAAAAATTAAAACTACTACTACATATTTTCTACTACCAATTTAAGTAAAACAACAAAATATTTTATATTATTGTACAATTAATAATATTAAACCAAACAAAGTCAAAGTTTTATTTCATTACTTTGGATGAGTTTTGCTCTATTCCTTACAACACTCGAACCAGAATTCATGTAAAATTAATAACATATGACCATCAATCTGAGGCGTGTTATTTTATGCGTTTGAACAACAAAGATTTGATACTTACAACACAAACAAAATTAGCAATCGTTAGATAGCCATAACAGTTTACCCAGGTTTTCTATACTTATGTTAATAAGAAGAATGTCATTTTCATTGCGCAACAAAAAAGAGAAGAGAATGTTATGGCAAAAATATGTTCTAAACGCACTCAATAATAATTACTATACGCAATCTTCAAATCAACACCACCATAGTTCACTTGACGGATACTGTCACAAATGTAATTTTGCTTGGAAGAAAGAACGTAAACTAAACTCAGCTGACAGGTAATTGCCACATGTTGCCATACACATATTTAATAAATATTGCCAAACTAAAATATAACTTTCATCCAAAAGCTGGAATATCAAGGCTTTGGCAACAAAGTATTAACCAAAAAAAATCCACATTTAAATTATAATTATCCCATTTAATATTTAACATTTTATCCCATTGTAAAATTGTAAAAGTTATTCTATCTTTACAACATGTTATGCGTCATTCGTGGAGTTTCTTTGAATTAGATCGTTTCTTTGAATAGGATAAAAAATTATTTAAAATTTCTTTAAATGTAATTTAAAATTACTTTAGAACTACTTAATTATTTATTTTAAATACTAACACTAATTGACTAGCCACGACTTTATTTGAATTTAACGGACTATAGAAATCCATTGATGTATATTGAGGATTTTACGTATTAACTAAATATAAAATAAATAAAAATATCTTCACGCATTTCCCAATACAGGGATAGACAGAGGTCTAGTCTAGACAATTAAGTCCCTTCGACCCACCTTCCACCGAAGATATTTTCGGGACAACGTGACAGGTGGTGAGCCCGTCGCCGCCTTTATGTCCAAGCCCACGATATAATTCGTACATAAGTTTTTGAAAAACCTATAGGTACGAGCTTGCCACCTGGCGATCGAACTCGGTTCTCTCGACTTGAAATTCCGACCACC